>CANXME010000948.1:1800000-2145000 GCA_948144175.1 Closterium sp. NIES-65 | reverse complement strand
GGCACACAGTATGAGAAGCAGCAGTACACCTATCAATCGATGATGGCGTACACGATACTACTGAGGAACATCACTCCAACTCATCAACAAAACATACGGTCTTACCGAGGCTACTTCAACTCCGCGGAGCTCGCGTACAATCACTTGAAGAGCCTGTATCAAGCAACAGACAGCGTAAACCAAAGTCGGTTAATGGCGCAGCTGACAACAATCGAAATGAAACCAGGCGAGAAGGGAATGGCGTATATCAGTCGTCTCAGAATCTTAAGCAAAGGTAGGCTTAGAAGCCATAACTTAGGTGCCTAGGTGCTCGAGTTCGAGGGTGAGGAGGAAGGTATCGAGAGATTTTTGAAAGAGAAGAAAGTGGTTTCACTAGGAAGAGTTGGGATACAAGTACAATGCCCTAAATTGGGTTGTACTCATTACAGAGTACCCCACTGCAGGCTAGACAGCAAATATATTCTGACACACCCCCATAGCCAAAGTGGGGTGTAATCAGCAGAGCAGGCAAAGCAGTACAAGCTCAGGGTGGATCACAATGTCACCACACATTCTGAGCACAAGTTCAAGAAGCAATAGTTAAAGTGCACAATTATCAGCAAAGCTAGTGGTAGTCACAACGGGCAAGTGAGGAGGAGGAGGGAGAGTGAGAGGAGAGGAGATAGAAGGCGGCGGCTGAAGCTGCAGTCACACGGGCAACAGGAGTGGCGAGCACAGTGGCTACCGGACTAAGCGCCCGGACTACAGGAGTAACAGGCCCCGCGGCTCAAGTAGCGGCAGACGGGCAACGGACCCTCGGACGACTGGCGCAACAACAAACTCACTGGGCTACCGGACTAAGCGCCCGGACTACAGGTGCTGCGGACAACAGACTGGCAACCTCCGCTCATCCTCCCGCACACAGTCCCACCCCCCGACACACACCCGCTGCTATACCGCTAGCTCCACTCCCACCCACCCCCCTTTAAACCCTAAACCCCAGTCTCCCACACATCCACCCCCCTCAGCGAGAGCTGTAGCAGTGGGAGACGAAGGAGGAGGAGGAGGAGGGGACGGCACGCACAACCGACACCCCCACAACTAGCACCCCAACACTCACCCCCCACGGCTGCACCTGGTCCATGAGCGGCTGCTGCAGGGGCCAGGGGCGGCTGCTGCTGGTGCGGCTGCTCCAGTGGCTGCCGCTGCTGGGGCTGCTGCTGGGGCGGCTGCTGCTGCTGCTGCTCCACGTGCTGCTGCTGGTGGGGTGGCTGCTGCAGTAGCAGCGGCTCCAGAGGCTGCTGCTGCTGGGGTGGCCGCTTTAGAGGTAGCTGCTGCTGGGGCGGCTGCTCCAGTGGCTGCTGCTGGGGCGGCTGCTCCCGGGGCTGCTGCTGCTGGGGCGGCTGCTCCCGGGGCTGCTGCTGCTGGAGCTGCTCCAGGGGCTGCTGCTGCTGGGGCGGCTGCTCCCGGGGCTGCTGCTGCTGGGGCAGCTGCTCCACAAGCTGCTGCTGCTGGGGTGGCCGCTCCAGAGGCAGCAGCTGCTGGGGCGGCTGCTCCCGGGGCTGCTGCTACTGGGGCGGCCCCAGGGGCAGCTGCTGGGGCGGCGGCTCCTGGAGCTGCTGCTGCTGCGGTGGCCGTTTCAGGGGCTGCAGCTGCTGGGGCTGCTGCAGCGGAAAGTAGGACGGAGGGGAGGGGAAGGGCGCGGCCCCCATTGTGCCCTGAAGGGTGACGTGCTAGGGAGCCGCGCAGGTCCCCGAAAGTGCCGCGACGGGCGACGAGAGGGGACCGCGCGCAGGCCCCTAAGGCGCCGCGACGAGGCAACGGGAGGGGCCGGCTCGCGAGCCCAGAAAGTGCCGCGACGAGGCGACGGGAGGGACCTGCGTGCGGGCCCCCAAAACGCCGCGACGAGGCGACGGTCAAGGCCAGCGCGCGGGCTCCCAAGACGCCGCGACGAGGTAGGTACCCGCTTCGAGGCGCACTGGCGGGCAGAAAACCGCCACGCGCCCCGAGCGCGTGGCGGGAAGAAAAAAAGGTGGTCGTGCGCCACGGGGCGCACGACACACAATAGGGCAGCGGAATCGAGTGGGCCCACAGGCCAGGAGCGTTAAGCTCTAATACCATCTCAGAATCTTAAGCAAAGGTAGGCTTAGAAGCCATAACTTAGGTGCCTAGGTCCTCGAGTTCGAGGGTGAGGAGGAAGGTATCGAGAGATTTTTGAAAGAGAAGAAAGTGGTTTCACTAGGAAGAGTTGGGATACAAGTACAATGCCCTAAATTGTGTTGTACTCATTACAGAGTACCCCACTGCAGGCTAGACAGCAAATATATTCTGACAAGTCGCTGCCGCGAGCTGCGCGACAAGCTTCTTCGATGTGGAGGATCGATTTCAGAGGATCCCTTCGTCACGGTTGTCATCGGCGGTCTTGGTCCTCACCGGCGCTCCACTCGCACCATACTACGAGCCCACGGGAAAATTTATGAAGCAGCACTTTGCGCCGAAATCCGCGCCGAGCAGCAAGACATGGACCTGCAAGAAGAACGACACAAGAGAATGGTGTCAGTGCCCGAATTTGCGTTTCACACTCAACGGCGCCACAACAACAACAACAATCGACCGAAAATCGTACCTCCGTTCTGCCACCTCTGCAAGACTTCAGGGCATCCTCGTACGCACTGCCCGAATCGACAACAGTCAACGTCGCCGCAACGCCAACTTCGCCCTCCAAGCAGTCAAGTCGCCTCAACGCAAGCAAATCCGACAACTTCAGTACAAGTCTCAACAACATCGACGGGACAACCTGCGAAAGAAACAAGAAACATCATCAGCTGCATGGCAAGGCTGAGTGACTCCTGCGTAACTGAGTCACCACCATATTACTCACCAGAAGAACAACTCGACAACAGCACGCCTCGCCGCGAGTCACTTCAACCAAACCCGACGTACGCCGCCATCGCTCAAAGCGAGCCGTCCGGGAAGGATACATGGTTCTTGGACAGTTGCTGCGGACAACATATGTGCTCTTCAGGACGTTTCGTTCCACGCGAGCACCAACTTCAACGAGAAGCCGTCATCACTGTCGCCAATAATCAGAACCTGCGCACACGACGACAAGGAGTAGTGCAACTTCAGTCACGAGAGACGAATGTCATACTGCAAATGTCCAAAGTCCTAATAGCAGAAGGACTTGGCTACAACTTACTGAGCGTCAGTCACTTGATGGCGAAAGGCATACATCTGGAAGCCGACAGTACCACCCAGGAGTTCAAGCTGTACCACGGGAAGGGCGGCCTCTACATCAGAAAGGTGGTCCTGAAGAACAATGTCTTCGTTCTCGATTTCGTCCCAGACCTGGGCACCGCAGACAGTGACGGGATCGTCACCTTCACATCTCGGACGCACCCACCGGATCTCGACCCCGACTTCAGTCCGGAAGGCTTTTGGTATTCACATACCATTCCTGAAGCAGAACGAACACGTGCGTTAGTAACAATACAACATTCGGCAGCAGCAGAGACAACATCGGCAGCAGCAGAGACAACATCGGCAGCAGCAGAGACAACATCGGCAGCAGCAAAGAAAACATCGGCAGCAGCAGAGACAACATCGGCAGCAGCAGAGACAACATCGGCAGCAGCAGAGACATCATCGGCAGTAGCCGGAACAACAACAGTAGCAGCAACAACGACACCAGTCCTCGTTGACGAAGCACCACCAACACCCGCACAGCAGCTGAATCCGGCTCAACGGGAAGTCCATAGAAGCGCAAACTTCACCGCCAGCTTCTACTCCAACTCCGACGCGTATCGACGCTCACCCGGACACCGCGCCTCCGAAGACATCTGGCACGCACGCATGGGACACCCAAGCAACACTGTGTTAAACAACACAATAAGAGCAAGAGTCCTTGACAAGGACTCGTTACTACTACTCGACGGCAGAGAACTTCAACGGGCACGAGGAACATGTCTCACCTGCCCTGAAGCCGACTTACCACATCGGTCGTTCACTCCTCATCACAACCCGAGCGCACCCGCGTACGCACCACTCGAAAAGGTGTATAGCGACATCCTGTACAATCGGGAACCAGGACAAGTAATATACAACTACACTATCACCTTCATCGACGCCGCCACCCGTTACGTCTGGCATCTAAACCTACCCAGCCGCGACATGGTCCTCGAAGCATTCGCTGCTTGGCTACCAGTAGCAGAAAGAGAGTCAGGCGTAAAGTTGAAAAGCTTCCAGTCTGACGGAGGAGGAGAATACACCTCTCAGCGATTCAAGAAGTACCTGGCGAAAAGGGGAATCAAGCAGCTCCTCTCTCTTCCCTACGCCCATCAGCAGCAAGGTGTAGCAGAAAGAATGAATAGGACTCTGCAGAACAGCATGCGCAAACTGTTACGTGGCATGCGGCTACCCAACCACCAGTGGCCTGCAGCAATGGACCACGCCGTCATGCTGCACAACTTGCTGTCGTCATCATCGCTTCCGAACAACGCATCACCGCATCTGCTATGGACAGGGAAACAGGGCAGCACAAAAATGTTACGAGTTTTCGGATGCATGGTACAGTACCGACCCCCAGCAGCACGAGCGGGCCGATTTTCTCAACGCGCACAGTGGGGACTACACCTCGGCATCGAAAAGAACTATAACGCGTGGAAAATCTTTGACGTCCACTCCAAGGAAACAGTAGCAGCACGCGACGTCATTTTCTACGAACGACTCACGCTCCAGACATACCTTGCCAACCTGCAAGAGGACCAAGATCCCACAGGTGGTTTTCGTGGTGACCGAGCCTTTGCCTCAACAGCGGACGAAGCTGACTGGGACGAGCAAAATATGGCCAACGCATCAGAAGAAGCTGGACCCCTTCCGTTCTGCTCCGTCGACATCCCCATGGACGAAGATAATCCTCACGAAAGTGTCAACGCCGAAACCTTCTACTACTTCGCCGACAACGGTTACGTAACACCTGCGACGGTCAACACCAACGAAGCAGAACGAGTAGGACCGAATTTCATACCTGATCCAGAAGCGGGAGATGAAGCAGCTTATCCCGAGGATGCAACTCTTCCCCGCTACTCACAGACTGGACTGCAGATTCTCGGACTCGTCACCGCAGTCCACGGCAACACTCTTCCTAAGGAGCTTGCGACGGTTCAGCAAGCTCTGGGGGGGGAACACAGGGAAAAATGGCGTGAAGCCATGGACAGAGAGTTAAAGGCGCTGGAGGAACGGAACACCTGGAAAGTTGTCCCCATCAGCGTGGCAAGGAACAAGACCATTCTCACCGGGAAATGGGTCTTCCGCGTTAAAACAAAAGCAGACGGCACAATTGAGAAGTTCAAATCACACTGGGTTGTGCGTGGATTCGATCAGGAGCACGGACGGGACTTCACCGAGACATTCGCCCCGGTTAGCCGACATACCTCACTTCGAATCCTCCTCGCGATCGCCGCCATGAAGAAAAGGAAGCTACGGCAAATCGATGTCGCCAACGCGTTCCTCTACGCACCTGTCGACGCGGAAATCTTCGTCGAGCTCCCGCACGGTACCAACGGGGAACCTAACCAAGTCTGTCAACTGCTGAAATCACTTTACGGGATCAAGCAAGCTCCGCGGCTATGGCAACAGTACCTACACGCTCGCCTCATTCGCATCGGATTCCGCCAACTACCTCACGACCAAGGAATGTACCGACTCACTGAAGACACCGACTACATTCTGCTGATCGTCTATGTAGACGACCTACTCTACATCGGCTCCACTAACGACATCACCACCTGGTTCGAAGGGGAGCTACAGAGGGACCTCACACTCACGGTCTCCTCTACCGTCACACAGTACCTCGGCTTAAACATTCGGGAAGAAGAAGGCGCGATCTACCTCAACGCCGCTAAGTACGCCGACACCATCGCCAAACGCTTCGCGCTCACACCTACCACCATCTCTACGCCCTACCGCTACGCGACAGGAAACCACAAGGAAGAATCCTCTCTACTCAAATCCGTCGAGATACGCGACTACCAGAGAAAGCTAGGATGCCTTCTCTTCGCAGTTGTCACCTGCCGCCCCGACCTCTCATACTCCGCAAGCCAGCTCGCCACCTACCTCAAGAAGCCTAAAGCAGAACACCTGGCGGAGCTCGACCGCGCTCTCCACTAATTCGTCAGTACCTCAACAATCGGCCTAAATTACTACAAGAACACAACTACACCGACTAAATTAATCGGCTACGTCGACGCTGATCACGCTGGCGACTCCGACAACAGGCGCTCCCGCACCGGCTACATCTACCGCCTCGAACCTATCGGACCGATCTCCTGGCAATCGAGTAAGCAGGAATTAATTGCTCTCTTGTCAACTGAAGCAGAATATATTGCACTCTGCTCAGCCACCAAGGAAGGACTCTATCTTCGCGAGCTGCTGGAAGAAGCGAAGTTAGCCGAGTTACCCAACTTCACTCTGTTCTGCGACAACCAATCTGCAATTTGCATTGCCAACAAAAATGGATTCGCGAACAGAACGAAGCATATCGCTCTGCGATATTTCTTCGTGAAAGACGAGATTGAGAAGGGGAGACTTGAACTATCCTACTGTCCCACGTCCGAGATGGCAGCTGACTACTTGACTAAGAAGCTCGGAAAACAGAAGTTCGAGTACTGCATGCTGCTGACTGGACAAAGCCACGTCACCAGAAGCGACACTCCAGAAGCGAAGGGGAGTGTTGGGAACAAACAATCTTAAGCGCCTCTGTCGTGTCGAAACACCAAGGCACCAGCGAAGCAGAGCATATCGAGGCACTAGCGAGTCAACCCTTGGAGGTTGAAGTAACCGCTGGAGGTTACGCGAAAGTCAAAGGTCAGCGACCTTTGACTTGACAAATGCAGCACGACAGCAAGGACACACAACTGACTCGACATTGAGCAGTTGCCCGAGTCGCACTGTATCGAACCGCAACAGCAAAACAGTTTAATTATATCTCTTCGTATTCTTTGTACTCTTATATAAGCCTTTGTACTTGCTTGTTTTAATCAAATTACTTTGCCCTCACATACCAGCGCAAGGTGGTTCAAAGACTTCATTTAAACGCTTCCGCTACTACATCACTCTACTCAGAGCTTAACCCTACCAAAGATCCTAAGGGGCACTCAGCCCAACATGGTATGAGAGCTGGTTAGGGTTAAAATTATCTCTCCTCAACACCTAATACACCAAGAGACATGTCTACCAGAAAGGAGAGGAGCTCCTCCAACGGCTCTCCTGGTACTACTCCTACTCCACCTCCTGCCTCTGGCCTACAGACAGAGGAAGGCACAACAACGAGACCGGCAGCTGGGTCTACTGAAACACCCGCAAACCAAGGCGCAGGCTTCGATCCAAGCATGATGGAGAAGTTCTTCTCCTTCATGTCCTTCTACGAGCAGCATCAGCAAGGAGCACCTGCGCAATCAAACAACAGCAACAACAACAACAACGTGACGCCCATGAGTCTTGATGGCTCATCCTACGCACGCGGAAATCAACAACTGCAACCTACCTTCGCTCCGTACGAGCCCCAGCGCGGCTCCGTCAGTTTCATGCCACAACCACAACCTGCACCGGGACAAGAGAGAACGCTGGACGCACTACAAGTTCAGTCGCAGTTCGCGCACGTTCTAAAACTGCAAACGACAAAACCCTTCGACGGGAAGGATTTCTTAACCTGGTCGTTCGAATTCGAGCTGATGATGGAAGGAGCGCAAATCCTTGGCTTCTTCGACGGGTCCCTGCCATACCCAACAAACGGCACACAGTATGAGAAGCAGCAGTACACCTATCAATCGATGATGGCGTACACGATACTACTGAGGAACATCACTCCAACTCATCAACAAAACATACGGTCTTACCGAGGCTACTTCAACTCCGCGGAGCTCGCGTACAATCACTTGAAGAGCCTGTATCAAGCAACAGACAGCGTAAACCAAAGTCGGTTAATGGCGCAGCTGACAACAATCGAAATGAAACCAGGCGAGAAGGGAATGGCGTATATCAGTCGTCTCAGAATCTTAAGCAAAGGTAGGCTTAGAAGCCATAACTTAGGTGCCTAGGTGCTCGAGTTCGAGGGTGAGGAGGAAGGTATCGAGAGATTTTTGAAAGAGAAGAAAGTGGTTTCACTAGGAAGAGTTGGGATACAAGTACAATGCCCTAAATTGGGTTGTACTCATTACAGAGTACCCCACTGCAGGCTAGACAGCAAATATATTCTGACAAGTCGCTGCCGCGAGCTGCGCGACAAGCTTCTTCGATGTGGAGGATCGATTTCAGAGGATCCCTTCGTCACGGTTGTCATCGGCGGTCTTGGTCCTCACCGGCGCTCCACTCGCACCATACTACGAGCCCACGGGAAAATTTATGAAGCAGCACTTTGCGCCGAAATCCGCGCCGAGCAGCAAGACATGGACCTGCAAGAAGAACGACACAAGAGAAAGGTGTCAGTGCCCGAATTCGCGTTTCACACTCAACGGCGCCACAACAACAACAACAATCGACCGAAAATCGTACCTCCGTTCTGCCACCTCTGCAAGACTTCAGGGCATCCTCGTACGCACTGCCCGAATCGACAACAGTCAACGTCGCCGCAACGCCAACTTCGCCCTCCAAGCAGTCAAGTCGCCTCAACGCAAGCAAATCCGACAACTTCAGTACAAGTCTCAACAACATCGACGGGACAACCTGCGAAAGAAACAAGAAACATCATCAGCTGCATGGCAAGGCTGAGTGACTCCTGCGTAACTGAGTCACCACCATATTACTCACCAGAAGAACAACTCGACAACAGCACGCCTCGCCGCGAGTCACTTCAACCAAACCCGACGTACGCCGCCATCGCTCAAAGCGAGCCGTCCGGGAAGGATACATGGTTCTTGGACAGTTGCTGCGGACAACATATGTGCTCTTCAGGACGTTTCGTTCCACGCGAGCACCAACTTCAACGAGAAGTCGTCATCACTGTCGCCAATAATCAGAACCTGCGCACACGACGACAAGGAGTAGTGCAACTTCAGTCACGAGAGACGAATGTCATACTGCAAATGTCCAAAGTCCTAATAGCAGAAGGACTTGGCTACAACTTACTGAGCGTCAGTCACTTGATGGCGAAAGGCATACATCTGGAAGCCGACAGTACCACCCAGGAGTTCAAGCTGTACCACGGGAAGGGCGGCCTCTACATCAGAAAGGTGGTCCTGAAGAACAATGTCTTCGTTCTCGATTTCGTCCCAGACCTGGGCACCGCAGACAGTGACGGGATCGTCACCTTCACATCTCGGACGCACCCACCGGATCTCGACCCCGAATTCAGTCCGGAAGGCTTTTGGTATTCACATACCATTCCTGAAGCAGAACGAACACGTGCGTTAGTAACAATACAACATTCGGCAGCAGCAGAGACAACATCGGCAGCAGCAGAGACAACATCGGCAGCAGCAGAGACAACATCGGCAGCAGCAAAGACAACATCGGCAGCAGCAGAGACAACATCGGCAGCAGCAGAGACAACATCGGCAGCAGCAGAGACATCATCGGCAGTAGCCGGAACAACAACAGTAGCAGCAACAACGACACCAGTCCTCGTTGACGAAGCACCACCAACACCCGCACAGCAGCTGAATCCGGCTCAACGGGAAGTCCATAGAAGCGCAAACTTCACCGCCAGCTTCTACTCCAACTCCGACGCGTATCGACGCTCACCCGGACACCGCGCCTCCGAAGACATCTGGCACGCACGCATGGGACACCCAAGCAACACTGTGTTAAACAACACAATAAGAGCAAGAGTCCTTGACAAGGACTCGTTACTACTACTCGACGGCAGAGAACTTCAACGGGCACGAGGAACATGTCTCACCTGCCCTGAAGCCGACTTACCACATCGGTCGTTCACTCCTCATCACAACCCGAGCGCACCCGCGTACGCACCACTCGAAAAGGTGTATAGCGACATCCTGTACAATCGGGAACCAGGACAAGTAATATACAGCTACACTATCACCTTCATCGACGCCGCCACCCGTTACGTCTGGCATCTAAACCTACCCAGCCGCGACATGGTCCTCGAAGCATTCGCTGCTTGGCTACCAGTAGCAGAAAGAGAGTCGGGCGTAAAGTTGAAAAGCTTCCAGTCTGACGGAGGAGGAGAATACACCTCTCAGCGATTCAAGAAGTACCTGGCGAAAAGGGGAATCAAGCAGCTCCTCTCTCTTCCCTACGCCCATCAGCAGCAAGGTGTAGCAGAAAGAATGAATAGGACTCTGCAGAACAGCATGCGCAAACTGTTACGTGGCATGCGGCTACCCAACCACCAGTGGCCTGCAGCAATGGACCACGCCGTCATGCTGCACAACTTGCTGTCGTCATCATCGCTTCCGAACAACGCATCACCGCATCTGCTATGGACAGGGAAACAGGGCAGCACAAAAATGTTACGAGTTTTCGGATGCATGGTACAGTACCGACCCCCAGCAGCACGAGCGGGCCGATTTTCTCAACGCGCACAGTGGGGACTACACCTCGGCATCGAAAAGAACTATAACGCGTGGAAAATCTTTGACGTCCACTCCAAGGAAACAGTAGCAGCACGCGACGTCATTTTCTACGAACGACTCACGCTCCAGACATACCTTGCCAACCTGCAAGAGGACCAAGATCCCACAGGTGGTTTTCGTGGTGACCGAGCCTTTGCCTCAACAGCGGACGAAGCTGACTGGGACGAGCAAAATATGGCCAACGCATCAGAAGAAGCTGGACCCCTTCCGTTCTGCTCCGTCGACATCCCCATGGACGAAGATAATCCTCACGAAAGTGTCAACGCCGAAACCTTCTACTACTTCGCCGACAACGGTTACGTAACACCTGCGACGGTCAACACCAACGAAGCAGAACGAGTAGGACCGAATTTCATACCTGATCCAGAAGCGGGAGATGAAGCAGCTTATCCCGAGGATGCAACTCTTCCCCGCTACTCACAGACTGGACTGCAGATTCTCGGACTCGTCACCGCAGTCCACGGCAACACTCTTCCTAAGGAGCTTGTGACGGTTCAGCAAGCTCTGGGGGGGGAACACAGGGAAAAATGGCGTGAAGCCATGGACAGAGAGTTAAAGGCGCTGGAGGAACGGAACACCTGGAAAGTTGTCCCCATCAGCGTGGCAAGGAACAAGACCATTCTCACCGGGAAATGGGTCTTCCGCGTTAAAACAAAAGCAGACGGCACAATTGAGAAGTTCAAATCACACTGGGTTGTGCGTGGATTCGATCAGGAGCACGGACGGGACTTCACCGAGACATTCGCCCCGGTTAGCCGACATACCTCACTTCGAATCCTCCTCGCGATCGCCGCCATGAAGAAAAGGAAGCTACGGCAAATCGATGTCGCCAACGCGTTCCTCTACGCACCTGTCGACGCGGAAATCTTCGTCGAGCTCCCGCACGGTACCAACGGGGAACCTAACCAAGTCTGTCAACTGCTGAAATCACTTTACGGGATCAAGCAAGCTCCGCGGCTATGGCAACAGTACCTACACGCTCGCCTCATTCGCATCGGATTCCGCCAACTACCTCACGACCAAGGAATGTACCGACTCACTGAAGACACCGACTACATTCTGCTGATCGTCTATGTAGACGACCTACTCTACATCGGCTCCACTAACGACATCACCACCTGGTTCGAAGGGGAGCTACAGAGGGACCTCACACTCACGGTCTCCTCTACCGTCACACAGTACCTCGGCTTAAACATTCGGGAAGAAGAAGGCGCGATCTACCTCAACGCCGCTAAGTACGCCGACACCATCGCCAAACGCTTCGCGCTCACACCTACCACCATCTCTACGCCCTACCGCTACGCGACAGGAAACCACAAGGAAGAATCCTCTCTACTCAAATCCGTCGAGATACGCGACTACCAGAGAAAGCTAGGATGCCTTCTCTTCGCAGTTGTCACCTGCCGCCCCGACCTCTCATACTCCGCAAGCCAGCTCGCCACCTACCTCAAGAAGCCTAAAGCAGAACACCTGGCGGAGCTCGACCGCGCTCTCCACTAATTCGTCAGTACCTCAACAATCGGCCTAAATTACTACAAGAACACAACTACACCGACTAAATTAATCGGCTACGTCGACGCTGATCACGCTGGCGACTCCAACAACAGGCGCTCCCGCACCGGCTACATCTACCGCCTCGAACCTATCGGACCGATCTCCTGGCAATCGAGTAAGCAGGAATTAATTGCTCTCTTGTCAACTGAAGCAGAATATATTGCACTCTGCTCAGCCACCAAGGAAGGACTCTATCTTCGCGAGCTGCTGGAAGAAGCGAAGTTAGCCGAGTTACCCAACTTCACTCTGTTCTGCGACAACCAATCTGCAATTTGCATTGCCAACAAAAATGGATTCGCGAACAGAACGAAGCATATCGCTCTGCGATATTTCTTCGTGAAAGACGAGATTGAGAAGGGGAGACTTGAACTATCCTACTGTCCCACGTCCGAGATGGCAGCTGACTACTTGACTAAGAAGCTCGGAAAACAGAAGTTCGAGTACTGCATGCTGCTGACTGGACAAAGCCACGTCACCAGAAGCGACACTCCAGAAGCGAAGGGGAGTGTTGGGAACAAACAATCTTAAGCGCCTCTGTCGTGTCGAAACACCAAGGCACCAGCGAAGCAGAGCATATCGAGGCACTAGCGAGTCAACCCTTGGAGGTTGAAGTAACCGCTGGAGGTTACGCGAAAGTCAAAGGTCAGCGACCTTTGACTTGACAAATGCAGCACGACAGCAAGGACACACAACTGACTCGACATTGAGCAGTTGCCCGAGTCGCACTGTATCGAACCGCAACAGCAAAACAGTTTAATTATATCTCTTCGTATTCTTTGTACTCTTATATAAGCCTTTGTACTTGCTTGTTTTAATCAAATTACTTTGCCCTCACATACCAGCGCAAGGTGGTTCAAAGACTTCATTTAAACGCTTCCGCTACTACATCACTCTACTCAGAGCTTAACCCTACCAAAGATCCTAAGGGGCACTCAGCCCAACATGGTATGAGAGCTGGTTAGGGTTAAAATTATCTCTCCTCAACACCTAATACACCAAGAGACATGTCTACCAGAAAGGAGAGGAGCTCCTCCAACGGCTCTCCTGGTACTACTCCTACTCCACCTCCTGCCTCTGGCCTACAGACAGAGGAAGGCACAACAACGAGACCGGCAGCTGGGTCTACTGAAACACCCGCAAACCAAGGCGCAGGCTTCGATCCAAGCATGATGGAGAAGTTCTTCTCCTTCATGTCCTTCTACGAGCAGCATCAGCAAGGAGC
This sequence comes from Closterium sp. NIES-65, assembly GCA_948144175.1. Taxonomy (NCBI): domain Eukaryota; kingdom Viridiplantae; phylum Streptophyta; class Zygnematophyceae; order Desmidiales; family Closteriaceae; genus Closterium; species Closterium sp. NIES-65. The sequence continues at coordinate 2,131,653 of CANXME010000948.1, read as the reverse complement.
ACCTGCGCAATCAAACAACAGCAACAACAACAACAACGTGACGCCCATGAGTCTTGATGGCTCATCCTACGCACGCGGAAATCAACAACTGCAACCTACCTTCGCTCCGTACGAGCCCCAGCGCGGCTCCGTCAGTTTCATGCCACAACCACAACCTGCACCGGGACAAGAGAGAACGCTGGACGCACTACAAGTTCAGTCGCAGTTCGCGCACGTTCTAAAACTGCAAACGACAAAACCCTTCGACGGGAAGGATTTCTTAACCTGGTCGTTCGAATTCGAGCTGATGATGGAAGGAGCGCAAATCCTTGGCTTCTTCGACGGGTCCCTGCCATACCCAACAAACGGCACACAGTATGAGAAGCAGCAGTACACCTATCAATCGATGATGGCGTACACGATACTACTGAGGAACATCACTCCAACTCATCAACAAAACATACGGTCTTACCGAGGCTACTTCAACTCCGCGGAGCTCGCGTACAATCACTTGAAGAGCCTGTATCAAGCAACAGACAGCGTAAACCAAAGTCGGTTAATGGCGCAGCTGACAACAATCGAAATGAAACCAGGCGAGAAGGGAATGGCGTATATCAGTCGTCTCAGAATCTTAAGCAAAGGTAGGCTTAGAAGCCATAACTTAGGTGCCTAGGTGCTCGAGTTCGAGGGTGAGGAGGAAGGTATCGAGAGATTTTTGAAAGAGAAGAAAGTGGTTTCACTAGGAAGAGTTGGGATACAAGTACAATGCCCTAAATTGGGTTGTACTCATTACAGAGTACCCCACTGCAGGCTAGACAGCAAATATATTCTGACAAGTCGCTGCCGCGAGCTGCGCGACAAGCTTCTTCGATGTGGAGGATCGATTTCAGAGGATCCCTTCGTCACGGTTGTCATCGGCGGTCTTGGTCCTCACCGGCGCTCCACTCGCACCATACTACGAGCCCACGGGAAAATTTATGAAGCAGCACTTTGCGCCGAAATCCGCGCCGAGCAGCAAGACATGGACCTGCAAGAAGAACGACACAAGAGAAAGGTGTCAGTGCCCGAATTCGCGTTTCACACTCAACGGCGCCACAACAACAACAACAATCGACCGAAAATCGTACCTCCGTTCTGCCACCTCTGCAAGACTTCAGGGCATCCTCGTACGCACTGCCCGAATCGACAACAGTCAACGTCGCCGCAACGCCAACTTCGCCCTCCAAGCAGTCAAGTCGCCTCAACGCAAGCAAATCCGACAACTTCAGTACAAGTCTCAACAACATCGACGGGACAACCTGCGAAAGAAACAAGAAACATCATCAGCTGCATGGCAAGGCTGAGTGACTCCTGCGTAACTGAGTCACCACCATATTACTCACCAGAAGAACAACTCGACAACAGCACGCCTCGCCGCGAGTCACTTCAACCAAACCCGACGTACGCCGCCATCGCTCAAAGCGAGCCGTCCGGGAAGGATACATGGTTCTTGGACAGTTGCTGCGGACAACATATGTGCTCTTCAGGACGTTTCGTTCCACGCGAGCACCAACTTCAACGAGAAGCCGTCATCACTGTCGCCAATAATCAGAACCTGCGCACAGGACGACAAGGAGTAGTGCAACTTCAGTCACGAGAGACGAATGTCATACTGCAAATGTCCAAAGTCCTAATAGCAGAAGGACTTGGCTACAACTTACTGAGCGTCAGTCACTTGATGGCGAAAGGCATACATCTGGAAGCCGACAGTACCACCCAGGAGTTCAAGCTGTACCACGGGAAGGGCGGCCTCTACATCAGAAAGGTGGTCCTGAAGAACAATGTCTTCGTTCTCGATTTCGTCCCAGACCTGGGCACCGCAGACAGTGACGGGATCGTCACCTTCACATCTCGGACGCACCCACCGGATCTCGACCCCGACTTCAGTCCGGAAGGCTTTTGGTATTCACATACCATTCCTGAAGCAGAACGAACACGTGCGTTAGTAACAATACAACATTCGGCAGCAGCAGAGACAACATCGGCAGCAGCAGAGACAACATCGGCAGCAGCAGAGACAACATCGGCAGCAGCAAAGACAACATCGGCAGCAGCAGAGACAACATCGGCAGCAGCAGAGACAACATCGGCAGCAGCAGAGACATCATCGGCAGTAGCCGGAACAACAACAGTAGCAGCAACAACGACACCAGTCCTCGTTGACGAAGCACCACCAACACCCGCACAGCAGCTGAATCCGGCTCAACGGGAAGTCCATAGAAGCGCAAACTTCACCGCCAGCTTCTACTCCAACTCCGACGCGTATCGACGCTCACCCGGACACCGCGCCTCCGAAGACATCTGGCACGCACGCATGGGACACCCAAGCAACACTGTGTTAAACAACACAATAAGAGCAAGAGTCCTTGACAAGGACTCGTTACTACTACTCGACGGCAGAGAACTTCAACGGGCACGAGGAACATGTCTCACCTGCCCTGAAGCCGACTTACCACATCGGTCGTTCACTCCTCATCACAACCCGAGCGCACCCGCGTACGCACCACTCGAAAAGGTGTATAGCGACATCCTGTACAATCGGGAACCAGGACAAGTAATATACAACTACACTATCACCTTCATCGACGCCGCCACCCGTTACGTCTGGCATCTAAACCTACCCAGCCGCGACATGGTCCTCGAAGCATTCGCTGCTTGGCTACCAGTAGCAGAAAGAGAGTCGGGCGTAAAGTTGAAAAGCTTCCAGTCTGACGGAGGAGGAGAATACACCTCTCAGCGATTCAAGAAGTACCTGGCGAAAAGGGGAATCAAGCAGCTCCTCTCTCTTCCCTACGCCCATCAGCAGCAAGGTGTAGCAGAAAGAATGAATAGGACTCTGCAGAACAGCATGCGCAAACTGTTACGTGGCATGCGGCTACCCAACCACCAGTGGCCTGCAGCAATGGACCACGCCGTCATGCTGCACAACTTGCTGTCGTCATCATCGCTTCCGAACAACGCATCACCGCATCTGCTATGGACAGGGAAACAGGGCAGCACAAAAATGTTACGAGTTTTCGGATGCATGGTACAGTACCGACCCCCAGCAGCACGAGCGGGCCGATTTTCTCAACGCGCACAGTGGGGACTACACCTCGGCATCGAAAAGAACTATAACGCGTGGAAAATCTTTGACGTCCACTCCAAGGAAACAGTAGCAGCACGCGACGTCATTTTCTACGAACGACTCACGCTCTAGACATACCTTGCCAACCTGCAAGAGGACCAAGATCCCACAGGTGGTTTTCGTGGTGACCGAGCCTTTGCCTCAACAGCGGACGAAGCTGACTGGGACGAGCAAAATATGGCCAACGCATCAGAAGAAGCTGGACCCCTTCCGTTCTGCTCCGTCGACATCCCCATGGACGAAGATAATCCTCACGAAAGTGTCAACGCCGAAACCTTCTACTACTTCGCCGACAACGGTTACGTAACACCTGCGACGGTCAACACCAACGAAGCAGAACGAGTAGGACCGAATTTCATACCTGATCCAGAAGCGGGAGATGAAGCAGCTTATCCCGAGGATGCAACTCTTCCCCGCTACTCACAGACTGGACTGCAGATTCTCGGACTCGTCACCGCAGTCCACGGCAACACTCTTCCTAAGGAGCTTGCGACGGTTCAGCAAGCTCTGGGGGGGGAACACAGGGAAAAATGGCGTGAAGCCATGGACAGAGAGTTAAAGGCGCTGGAGGAACGGAACACCTGGAAAGTTGTCCCCATCAGCGTGGCAAGGAACAAGACCATTCTCACCGGGAAATGGGTCTTCCGCGTTAAAACAAAAGCAGACGGCACAATTGAGAAGTTCAAATCACACTGGGTTGTGCGTGGATTCGATCAGGAGCACGGACGGGACTTCACCGAGACATTCGCCCCGGTTAGCCGACATACCTCACTTCGAATCCTCCTCGCGATCGCCGCCATGAAGAAAAGGAAGCTACGGCAAATCGATGTCGCCAACGCGTTCCTCTACGCACCTGTCGACGCGGAAATCTTCGTCGAGCTCCCGCACGGTACCAACGGGGAACCTAACCAAGTCTGTCAACTGCTGAAATCACTTTACGGGATCAAGCAAGCTCCGCGGCTATGGCAACAGTACCTACACGCTCGCCTCATTCGCATCGGATTCCGCCAACTACCTCACGACCAAGGAATGTACCGACTCACTGAAGACACCGACTACATTCTGCTGATCGTCTATGTAGACGACCTACTCTACATCGGCTCCACTGACGACATCACCACCTGGTTCGAAGGGGAGCTACAGAGGGACCTCACACTCACGGTCTCCTCTACCGTCACACAGTACCTCGGCTTAAACATTCGGGAAGAAGAAGGCGCGATCTACCTCAACGCCGCTAAGTACGCCGACACCATCGCCAAACGCTTCGCGCTCACACCTACCACCATCTCTACGCCCTACCGCTACGCGACAGGAAACCACAAGGAAGAATCCTCTCTACTCAAATCCGTCGAGATACGCGACTACCAGAGAAAGCTAGGATGCCTTCTCTTCGCAGTTGTCACCTGCCGCCCCGACCTCTCATACTCCGCAAGCCAGCTCGCCACCTACCTCAAGAAGCCTAAAGCAGAACACCTGGCGGAGCTCGACCGCGCTCTCCACTAATTCGTCAGTACCTCAACAATCGGCCTAAATTACTACAAGAACACAACTACACCGACTAAATTAATCGGCTACGTCGACGCTGATCACGCTGGCGACTCCGACAACAGGCGCTCCCGCACCGGCTACATCTACCGCCTCGAACCTATCGGACCGATCTCCTGGCAATCGAGTAAGCAGGAATTAATTGCTCTCTTGTCAACTGAAGCAGAATATATTGCACTCTGCTCAGCCACCAAGGAAGGACTCTATCTTCGCGAGCTGCTGGAAGAAGCGAAGTTAGCCGAGTTACCCAACTTCACTCTGTTCTGCGACAACCAATCTGCAATTTGCATTGCCAACAAAAATGGATTCGCGAACAGAACGAAGCATATCGCTCTGCGATATTTCTTCGTGAAAGACGAGATTGAGAAGGGGAGACTTGAACTATCCTACTATCCCACGTCCGAGATGGCAGCTGACTACTTGACTAAGAAGCTCGGAAAACAGAAGTTCGAGTACTGCATGCTGCTGACTGGACAAAGCCACGTCACCAGAAGCGACACTCCAGAAGCGAAGGGGAGTGTTGGGAACAAACAATCTTAAGCGCCTCTGTCGTGTCGAAACACCAAGGCACCAGCGAAGCAGAGCATATCGAGGCACTAGCGAGTCAACCCTTGGAGGTTGAAGTAACCGCTGGAGGTTACACGAAAGTCAAAGGTCAGCGACCTTTGACTTGACAAATGCAGCACGACAGCAAGGACACACAACTGACTCGACATTGAGCAGTTGCCCGAGTCGCACTGTATCGAACCGCAACAGCAAAACAGTTTAATTATATCTCTTCGTATTCTTTGTACTCTTATATAAGCCTTTGTACTTGCTTGTTTTAATCAAATTACTTTGCCCTCACATACCAGCGCAAGGTGGTTCAAAGACTTCAATTAAACGCTTCCGCTACTACATCACTCTACTCAGAGCTTAACCCTACCAAAGATCCTAAGGGGCACTCAGCCCAACATGGTATGAGAGCTGGTTAGGGTTAAAATTATCTCTCCTCAACACCTAATACACCAAGAGACATGTCTACCAGAAAGGAGAGGAGCTCCTCCAACGGCTCTCCTGGTACTACTCCTACTCCACCTCCTGCCTCTGGCCTACAGACAGAGGAAGGCACAACAACGAGACCGGCAGCTGGGTCTACTGAAACACCCGCAAACCAAGGCGCAGGCTTCGATCCAAGCATGATGGAGAAGTTCTTCTCCTTCATGTCCTTCTACGAGCAGCATCAGCAAGGAGCACCTGCGCAATCAAACAACAGCAACAACAACAACAACGTGACGCCCATGAGTCTTGATGGCTCATCCTACGCACGCGGAAATCAACAACTGCAACCTACCTTCGCTCCGTACGAGCCCCAGCGCGGCTCCGTCAGTTTCATGCCACAACCACAACCTGCACCGGGACAAGAGAGAACGCTGGACGCACTACAAGTTCAGTCGCAGTTCGCGCACGTTCTAAAACTGCAAACGACAAAACCCTTCGACGGGAAGGATTTCTTAACCTGGTCGTTCGAATTCGAGCTGATGATGGAAGGAGCGCAAATCCTTGGCTTCTTCGACGGGTCCCTGCCATACCCAACAAACGGCACACAGTATGAGAAGCAGCAGTACACCTATCAATCGATGATGGCGTACACGATACTACTGAGGAACATCACTCCAACTCATCAACAAAACATACGGTCTTACCGAGGCTACTTCAACTCCGCGGAGCTCGCGTACAATCACTTGAAGAGCCTGTATCAAGCAACAGACAGCGTAAACCAAAGTCGGTTAATGGCGCAGCTGACAACAATCGAAATGAAACCAGGCGAGAAGGGAATGGCGTATATCAGTCGTCTCAGAATCTTAAGCAAAGGTAGGCTTAGAAGCCATAACTTAGGTGCCTAGGTGCTCGAGTTCGAGGGTGAGGAGGAAGGTATCGAGAGATTTTTGAAAGAGAAGAAAGTGGTTTCACTAGGAAGAGTTGGGATACAAGTACAATGCCCTAAATTGGGTTGTACTCATTACAGAGTACCCCACTGCAGGCTAGACAGCAAATATATTCTGACACACCCCCATAGCCAAAGTGGGGTGTAATCAGCAGAGCAGGCAAAGCAGTACAAGCTCAGGGTGGATCACAATGTCACCACACATTCTGAGCACAAGTTCAAGAAGCAATAGTTAAAGTGCACAATTATCAGCAAAGCTAGTGGTAGTCACAACGGGCAAGTGAGGAGGAGGAGGGAGAGTGAGAGGAGAGGAGATAGAAGGCGGCGGCTGAAGCTGCAGTCACACGGGCAACAGGAGTGGCGAGCACAGTGGCTACCGGACTAAGCGCCCGGACTACAGGAGTAACAGGCCCCGCGGCTCAAGTAGCGGCAGACGGGCAACGGACCCTCGGGCGACTGGCGCAGCAACAAACTCACTGGGCTACCGGACTAAGCGCCCGGACTACAGGTGCTGCGGACAACAGACTGGCAACCTCCGCTCATCCTCCCGCACACAGTCCCACCCCCCGACACACACCCGCTGCTATACCGCTAGCTCCACTCCCACCCACCCCCCTTTAAACCCTAAACCCCAGTCTCCCACACATCCACCCCCCTCAGCGAGAGCTGTAGCAGTGGGAGACGAAGGAGGAGGAGGAGGAGGGGACGGCACGCACAACCGACACCCCCACAACTAGCACCCCAACACTCACCCCCCACGGCTGCACCTGGTCCATGAGCGGCTGCTGCAGGGGCCAGGGGCGGCTGCTGCTGGTGCGGCTGCTCCAGTGGCTGCCGCTGCTGGGGCTGCTGCTGGGGCGGCTGCTGCTGCTGCTGCTCCACGTGCTGCTGCTGGTGGGGTGGCTGCTGCAGTAGCAGCGGCTCCAGAGGCTGCTGCTGCTGGGGTGGCCGCTTCAGAGGCAGCTGCTGCTGGGGCGGCTGCTCCAGTGGCTGCTGCTGGGGCGGCTGCTCCCGGGGCTGCTGCTGCTGGGGCGGCTGCTCCCGGGGCTGCTGCTGCTGGAGCTGCTCCAGGGGCTGCTGCTGCTGGGGCGGCTGCTCCCGGGGCTGCTGCTGCTGAGGCGGCTGCTCCACAAGCTGCTACTGCTGGGGTGGCCGCTCCAGAGGCAGCAGCTGCTGGGGCGGCTGCTCCCGGGGCTGCTGCTACTGGGGCGGCCCCAGGGGCTGCTGCTGGGGCGGCGGCTCCTGGAGCTGCTGCTGCTGCGGTGGCCGTTTCAGGGGCTGCAGCTGCTGGGGCTGCTGCAGCGGAAAGTAGGACGGAGGGGAGGGGAAGGGCGCGGCCCCCATTGTGCCCTGAAGGGTGACGTGCTAGGGAGCCGCGCAGGTCCCCGAAAGTGCCGCGACGGGCGACGAGAGGGGACCGCGCGCAGGCCCCTAAGGCGCCGCGACGAGGCAACGGGAGGGGCCGGCTCGCGAGCCCAGAAAGTGCCGCGACGAGGCGACGGGAGGGACCTGCGTGCGGGCCCCCAAAACGCCGCGACGAGGCGACGGTCGGGGCCAGCGCGCGGGCTCCCAAGACGCCGCGACGAGGTAGGTACCCGCTTCGAGGCGCACTGGCGGGCAGAAAACCGCCACGCGCCCCGAGCGCGTGGCGGGAAGAAAAAAAGGTGGTCGTGCGCCACGGGGCGCACGACACACAATAGGGCAGCGGAATCGAGTGGGCCCACAGGCCAGGAGCGTTAAGCTCTAATACCATCTCAGAATCTTAAGCAAAGGTAGGCTTAGAAGCCATAACTTAGGTGCCTAGGTGCTCGAGTTCGAGGGTGAGGAGGAAGGTATCGAGAGATTTTTGAAAGAGAAGAAAGTGGTTTCACTAGGAAGAGTTGGGATACAAGTACAATGCCCTAAATTGGGTTGTACTCATTACAGAGTACCCCACTGCAGGCTAGACAGCAAATATATTCTGACAAGTCGCTGCCGCGAGCTGCGCGACAAGCTTCTTCGATGTGGAGGATCGATTTCAGAGGATCCCTTCGTCACGGTTGTCATCGGCGGTCTTGGTCCTCACCGGCGCTCCACTCGCACCATACTACGAGCCCACGGGAAAATTTATGAAGCAGCACTTTGCGCCAAAATCCGCGCCGAGCAGCAAGACATGGACCTGCAAGAAGAACGACACAAGAGAAAGGTGTCAGTGCCCGAATTCGCGTTTCACACTCAACGGCGCCACAACAACAACAACAATCGACCGAAAATCGTACCTCCGTTCTGCCACCTCTGCAAGACTTCAGGGCATCCTCGTACGCACTGCCCGAATCGACAACAGTCAACGTCGCCGCAACGCCAACTTCGCCCTCCAAGCAGTCAAGTCGCCTCAACGCAAGCAAATCCGACAACTTCAGTACAAGTCTCAACAACATCGACGGGACAACCTGCGAAAGAAACAAGAAACATCATCAGCTGCATGGCAAGGCTGAGTGACTCCTGCGTAACTGAGTCACCACCATATTACTCACCAGAAGAACAACTCGACAACAGCACGCCTCGCCGCGAGTCACTTCAACCAAACCCGACGTACGCCGCCATCGCTCAAAGCGAGCCGTCCGGGAAGGATACATGGTTCTTGGACAGTTGCTGCGGACAACATATGTGCTCTTCAGGACGTTTCGTTCCACGCGAGCACCAACTTCAACGAGAAGTCGTCATCACTGTCGCCAATAATCAGAACCTGCGCACACGACGACAAGGAGTAGTGCAACTTCAGTCACGAGAGACGAATGTCATACTGCAAATGTCCAAAGTCCTAATAGCAGAAGGACTTGGCTACAACTTACTGAGCGTCAGTCACTTGATGGCGAAAGGCATACATCTGGAAGCCGACAGTACCACCCAGGAGTTCAAGCTGTACCACGGGAAGGGCGGCCTCTACATCAGAAAGGTGGTCCTGAAGAACAATGTCTTCGTTCTCGATTTCGTCCCAGACCTGGGCACCGCAGACAGTGACGGGATCGTCACCTTCACATCTCGGACGCACCCACCGGATCTCGACCCCGACTTCAGTCCGGAAGGCTTTTGGTATTCACATACCATTCCTGAAGCAGAACGAACACGTGCGTTAGTAACAATACAACATTCGGCAGCAGCAGAGACAACATCGGCAGCAGCAGAGACAACATCGGCAGCAGCAGAGACAACATCGGCAGCAGCAAAGAAAACATCGGCAGCAGCAGAGACAACATCGGCAGCAGCAGAGACAACATCGGCAGCAGCAGAGACATCATCGGCAGTAGCCGGAACAACAACAGTAGCAGCAACAACGACACCAGTCCTCGTTGACGAAGCACCACCAACACCCGCACAGCAGCTGAATCCGGCTCAACGGGAAGTCCATAGAAGCGCAAACTTCACCGCCAGCTTCTACTCCAACTCCGACGCGTATCGACGCTCACCCGGACACCGCGCCTCCGAAGACATCTGGCACGCACGCATGGGACACCCAAGCAACACTGTGTTAAACAACACAATAAGAGCAAGAGTCCTTGACAAGGACTCGTTACTACTACTCGACGGCAGAGAACTTCAACGGGCACGAGGAACATGTCTCACCTGCCCTGAAGCCGACTTACCACATCGGTCGTTCACTCCTCATCACAACCCGAGCGCACCCGCGTACGCACCACTCGAAAAGGTGTATAGCGACATCCTGTACAATCGGGAACCAGGACAAGTAATATACAACTACACTATCACCTTCATCGACGCCGCTACCCGTTACGTCTGGCATCTAAACCTACCCAGCCGCGACATGGTCCTCGAAGCATTCGCTGCTTGGCTACCAGTAGCAGAAAGAGAGTCGGGCGTAAAGCTGAAAAGCTTCCAGTCTGACGGAGGAGGAGAATACACCTCTCAGCGATTCAAGAAGTACCTGGCGAAAAGGGGAATCAAGCAGCTCCTCTCTCTTCCCTACGCCCATCAGCAGCAAGGTGTAGCAGAAAGAATGAATAGGACTCTGCAGAACAGCATGCGCAAACTGTTACGTGGCATGCGGCTACCCAACCACCAGTGGCCTGCAGCAATGGACCACGCCGTCATGCTGCACAACTTGCTGTCGTCATCATCGCTTCCGAACAACGCATCACCGCATCTGCTATGGACAGGGAAACAGGGCAGCACAAAAATGTTACGAGTTTTCGGATGCATGGTACAGTACCGACCCCCAGCAGCACGAGCGGGCCGATTTTCTCAACGCGCACAGTGGGGACTACACCTCGGCATCGAAAAGAACTATAACGCGTGGAAAATCTTTGACGTCCACTCCAAGGAAACAGTAGCAGCACGCGACGTCATTTTCTACGAACGACTCACGCTCCAGACATACCTTGCCAACCTGCAAGAGGACCAAGATCCCACAGGTGGTTTTCGTGGTGACCGAGCCTTTGCCTCAACAGCGGACGAAGCTGACTGGGACGAGCAAAATATGGCCAACGCATCAGAAGAAGCTGGACCCCTTCCGTTCTGCTCCGTCGACATCCCCATGGACGAAGATAATCCTCACGAAAGTGTCAACGCCGAAACCTTCTACTACTTCGCCGACAACGGTTACGTAACACCTGCGACGGTCAACACCAACGAAGCAGAACGAGTAGGACCGAATTTCATACCTGATCCAGAAGCGGGAGATGAAGCAGCTTATCCCGAGGATGCAACTCTTCCCCGCTACTCACAGACTGGACTGCAGATTCTCGGACTCGTCACCGCAGTCCACGGCAACACTCTTCCTAAGGAGCTTGCGACGGTTCAGCAAGCTCTGGGGGGGGAACACAGGGAAAAATGGCGTGAAGCCATGGACAGAGAGTTAAAGGCGCTGGAGGAACGGAACACCTGGAAAGTTGTCCCCATCAGCGTGGCAAGGAACAAGACCATTCTCACCGGGAAATGGGTCTTCCGCGTTAAAACAAAAGCAGACGGCACAATTGAGAAGTTCAAATCACACTGGGTTGTGCGTGGATTCGATCAGGAGCACGGACGGGACTTCACCGAGACATTCGCCCCGGTTAGCCGACATACCTCACTTCGAATCCTCCTCGCGATCGCCGCCATGAAGAAAAGGAAGCTACGGCAAATCGATGTCGCCAACGCGTTCCTCTACGCACCTGTCGACGCGGAAATCTTCGTCGAGCTCCCGCACGGTACCAACGGGGAACCTAACCAAGTCTGTCAACTGCTGAAATCACTTTACGGGATCAAGCAAGCTCCGCGGCTATGGCAACAGTACCTACACGCTCGCCTCATTCGCATCGGATTCCGCCAACTACCTCACGACCAAGGAATGTACCGACTCACTGAAGACACCGACTACATTCTGCTGATCGTCTATGTAGACGACCTACTCTACATCGGCTCCACTGACGACATCACCACCTGGTTCGAAGGGGAGCTACAGAGGGACCTCACACTCACGGTCTCCTCTACCGTCACACAGTACCTCGGCTTAAACATTCGGGAAGAAGAAGGCGCGATCTACCTCAACGCCGCTAAGTACGCCGACACCATCGCCAAACGCTTCGCGCTCACACCTACCACCATCTCTACGCCCTACCGCTACGCGACAGGAAACCACAAGGAAGAATCCTCTCTACTCAAATCCGTCGAGATACGCGACTACCAGAGAAAGCTAGGATGCCTTCTCTTCGCAGTTGTCACCTGCCGCCCCGACCTCTCATACTCCGCAAGCCAGCTCGCCACCTACCTCAAGAAGCCTAAAGCAGAACACCTGGCGGAGCTCGACCGCGCTCTCCACTAATTCGTCAGTACCTCAACAATCGGCCTAAATTACTACAAGAACACAACTACACCGACTAAATTAATCGGCTACGTCGACGCTGATCACGCTGGCGACTCCGACAACAGGCGCTCCCGCACCGGCTACATCTACCGCCTCGAACCTATCGGACCGATCTCCTGGCAATCGAGTAAGCAGGAATTAATTGCTCTCTTGTCAACTGAAGCAGAATATATTGCACTCTGCTCAGCCACCAAGGAAGGACTCTATCTTCGCGAGCTGCTGGAAGAAGCGAAGTTAGCCGAGTTACCCAACTTCACTCTGTTCTGCGACAACCAATCTGCAATTTGCATTGCCAACAAAAATGGATTCGCGAACAGAACGAAGCATATCGCTCTGCGATATTTCTTCGTGAAAGACGAGATTGAGAAGGGGAGACTTGAACTATCCTACTATCCCACGTCCGAGATGGCAGCTGACTACTTGACTAAGAAGCTCGGAAAACAGAAGTTCGAGTACTGCATGCTGCTGACTGGACAAAGCCACGTCACCAGAAGCGACACTCCAGAAGCGAAGGGGAGTGTTGGGAACAAACAATCTTAAGCGCCTCTGTCGTGTCGAAACACCAAGGCACCAGCGAAGCAGAGCATATCGAGGCACTAGCGAGTCAACCCTTGGAGGTTGAAGTAACCGCTGGAGGTTACGCGAAAGTCAAAGGTCAGCGACCTTTGACTTGACAAATGCAGCACGACAGCAAGGACACACAACTGACTCGACATTGAGCAGTTGCCCGAGTCGCACTGTATCGAACCGCAACAGCAAAACAGTTTAATTATATCTCTTCGTATTCTTTGTACTCTTATATAAGCCTTTGTACTTGCTTGTTTTAATCAAATTACTTTGCCCTCACATACCAGCGCAAGGTGGTTCAAAGACTTCAATTAAACGCTTCCGCTACTACATCACTCTACTCAGAGCTTAACCCTACCAAAGATCCTAAGGGGCACTCAGCCCAACATGGTATGAGAGCTGGTTAGGGTTAAAATTATCTCTCCTCAACACCTAATACACCAAGAGACATGTCTACCAGAAAGGAGAGGAGCTCCTCCAACGGCTCTCCTGGTACTACTCCTACTCCACCTCCTGCCTCTGGCCTACAGACAGAGGAAGGCACAACAACGAGACCGGCAGCTGGGTCTACTGAAACACCCGCAAACCAAGGCGCAGGCTTCGATCCAAGCATGATGGAGAAGTTCTTCTCCTTCATGTCCTTCTACGAGCAGCATCAGCAAGGAGCACCTGCGCAATCAAACAACAGCAACAACAACAACAACGTGACGCCCATGAGTCTTGATGGCTCATCCTACGCACGCGGAAATCAACAACTGCAACCTACCTTCGCTCCGTACGAGCCCCAGCGCGGCTCCGTCAGTTTCATGCCACAACCACAACCTGCACCGGGACAAGAGAGAACGCTGGACGCACTACAAGTTCAGTCGCAGTTCGCGCACGTTCTAAAACTGCAAACGACAAAACCCTTCGACGGGAAGGATTTCTTAACCTGGTCGTTCGAATTCGAGCTGATGATGGAAGGAGCGCAAATCCTTGGCTTCTTCGACGGGTCCCTGCCATACCCAACAAACGGCACACAGTATGAGAAGCAGCAGTACACCTATCAATCGATGATGGCGTACACGATACTACTGAGGAACATCACTCCAACTCATCAACAAAACATACGGTCTTACCGAGGCTACTTCAACTCCGCGGAGCTCGCGTACAATCACTTGAAGAGCCTGTATCAAGCAACAGACAGCGTAAACCAAAGTCGGTTAATGGCGCAGCTGACAACAATCGAAATGAAACCAGGCGAGAAGGGAATGGCGTATATCAGTCGTCTCAGAATCTTAAGCAAAGGTAGGCTTAGAAGCCATAACTTAGGTGCCTAGGTGCTCGAGTTCGAGGGTGAGGAGGAAGGTATCGAGAGATTTTTGAAAGAGAAGAAAGTGGTTTCACTAGGAAGAGTTGGGATACAAGTACAATGCCCTAAATTGGGTTGTACTCATTACAGAGTACCCCACTGCAGGCTAGACAGCAAATATATTCTGACACACCCCCATAGCCAAAGTGGGGTGTAATCAGCAGAGCAGGCAAAGCAGTACAAGCTCAGGGTGGATCACAATGTCACCACACATTCTGAGCACAAGTTCAAGAAGCAATAGTTAAAGTGCACAATTATCAGCAAAGCTAGTGGTAGTCACAACGGGCAAGTGAGGAGGAGGAGGGAGAGTGAGAGGAGAGGAGATAGAAGGCGGCGGCTGAAGCTGCAGTCACACGGGCAACAGGAGTGGCGAGCACAGTGGCTACCGGACTAAGCGCCCGGACTACAGGAGTAACAGGCCCCGCGGCTCAAGTAGCGGCAGACGGGCAACGGACCCTCGGGCGACTGGCGCAGCAACAAACTCACTGGGCTACCGGACTAAGCGCCCGGACTACAGGTGCTGCGGACAACAGACTGGCAACCTCCGCTCATCCTCCCGCACACAGTCCCACCCCCCGACACACACCCGCTGCTATACCGCTAGCTCCACTCCCACCCACCCCCCTTTAAACCCTAAACCCCAGTCTCCCACACATCCACCCCCCTCAGCGAGAGCTGTAGCAGTGGGAGACGAAGGAGGAGGAGGAGGAGGGGACGGCACGCACAACCGACACCCCCACAACTAGCACCCCAACACTCACCCCCCACGGCTGCACCTGGTCCATGAGCGGCTGCTGCAGGGGCCAGGGGCGGCTGCTGCTGGTGCGGCTGCTCCAGTGGCTGCCGCTGCTGGGGCTGCTGCTGGGGCGGCTGCTGCTGCTGCTGCTCCACGTGCTGCTGCTGGTGGGGTGGCTGCTGCAGTAGCAGCGGCTCCAGAGGCTGCTGCTGCTGGGGTGGCCGCTTCAGAGGCAGCTGCTGCTGGGGCGGCTGCTCCAGTGGCTGCTGCTGGGGCGGCTGCTCCCGGGGCTGCTGCTGCTGGGGCGGCTGCTCCCGGGGCTGCTGCTGCTGGAGCTGCTCCAGGGGCTGCTGCTGCTGGGGCGGCTGCTCCCGGGGCTGCTGCTGCTGAGGCGGCTGCTCCACAAGCTGCTACTGCTGGGGTGGCCGCTCCAGAGGCAGCAGCTGCTGGGGCGGCTGCTCCCGGGGCTGCTGCTACTGGGGCGGCCCCAGGGGCTGCTGCTGGGGCGGCGGCTCCTGGAGCTGCTGCTGCTGCGGTGGCCGTTTCAGGGGCTGCAGCTGCTGGGGCTGCTGCAGCGGAAAGTAGGACGGAGGGGAGGGGAAGGGCGCGGCCCCCATTGTGCCCTGAAGGGTGACGTGCTAGGGAGCCGCGCAGGTCCCCGAAAGTGCCGCGACGGGCGACGAGAGGGGACCGCGCGCAGGCCCCTAAGGCGCCGCGACGAGGCAACGGGAGGGGCCGGCTCGCGAGCCCAGAAAGTGCCGCGACGAGGCGACGGGAGGGACCTGCGTGCGGGCCCCCAAAACGCCGCGACGAGGCGACGGTCGGGGCCAGCGCGCGGGCTCCCAAGACGCCGCGACGAGGTAGGTACCCGCTTCGAGGCGCACTGGCGGGCAGAAAACCGCCACGCGCCCCGAGCGCGTGGCGGGAAGAAAAAAAGGTGGTCGTGCGCCACGGGGCGCACGACACACAATAGGGCAGCGGAATCGAGTGGGCCCACAGGCCAGGAACGTTAAGCTCTAATACCATCTCAGAATCTTAAGCAAAGGTAGGCTTAGAAGCCATAACTTAGGTGCCTAGGTGCTCGAGTTCGAGGGTGAGGAGGAAGGTATCGAGAGATTTTTGAAAGAGAAGAAAGTGGTTTCACTAGGAAGAGTTGGGATACAAGTACAATGCCCTAAATTGGGTTGTACTCATTACAGAGTACCCCACTGCAGGCTAGACAGCAAATATATTCTGACAAGTCGCTGCCGCGAGCTGCGCGACAAGCTTCTTCGATGTGGAGGATCGATTTCAGAGGATCCCTTCGTCACGGTTGTCATCGGCGGTCTTGGTCCTCACCGGCGCTCCACTCGCACCATACTACGAGCCCACGGGAAAATTTATGAAGCAGCACTTTGCGCCGAAATCCGCGCCGAGCAGCAAGACATGGACCTGCAAGAAGAACGACACAAGAGAATGGTGTCAGTGCCCGAATTCGCGTTTCACACTCAACGGCGCCACAACAACAACAACAATCGACCGAAAATCGTACCTCCGTTCTGCCACCTCTGCAAGACTTCAGGGCATCCTCGTACGCACTGCCCGAATCGACAACAGTCAACGTCGCCGCAACGCCAACTTCGCCCTCCAAGCAGTCAAGTCGCCTCAACGCAAGCAAATCCGACAACTTCAGTACAAGTCTCAACAACATCGACGGGACAACCTGCGAAAGAAACAAGAAACATCATCAGCTGCATGGCAAGGCTGAGTGACTCCTGCGTAACTGAGTCACCACCATATTACTCACCAGAAGAACAACTCGACAACAGCACGCCTCGCCGCGAGTCACTTCAACCAAACCCGACGTACGCCGCCATCGCTCAAAGCGAGCCGTCCGGGAAGGATACATGGTTCTTGGACAGTTGCTGCGGACAACATATGTGCTCTTCAGGACGTTTCGTTCCACGCGAGCACCAACTTCAACGAGAAGTCGTCATCACTGTCGCCAATAATCAGAACCTGCGCACACGACGACAAGGAGTAGTGCAACTTCAGTCACGAGAGACGAATGTCATACTGCAAATGTCCAAAGTCCTAATAGCAGAAGGACTTGGCTACAACTTACTGAGCGTCAGTCACTTGATGGCGAAAGGCATACATCTGGAAGCCGACAGTACCACCCAGGAGTTCAAGCTGTACCACGGGAAGGGCGGCCTCTACATCAGAAAGGTGGTCCTGAAGAACAATGTCTTCGTTCTCGATTTCGTCCCAGACCTGGGCACCGCAGACAGTGACGGGATCGTCACCTTCACATCTCGGACGCACCCACCGGATCTCGACCCCGACTTCAGTCCGGAAGGCTTTTGGTATTCACATACCATTCCTGAAGCAGAACGAACACGTGCGTTAGTAACAATACAACATTCGGCAGCAGCAGAGACAACATCGGCAGCAGCAGAGACAACATCGGCAGCAGCAGAGACAACATCGGCAGCAGCAAAGAAAACATCGGCAGCAGCAGAGACAACATCGGCAGCAGCAGAGACAACATCGGCAGCAGCAGAGACATCATCGGCAGTAGCCGGAACAACAACAGTAGCAGCAACAACGACACCAGTCCTCGTTGACGAAGCACCACCAACACCCGCACAGCAGCTGAATCCGGCTCAACGGGAAGTCCATAGAAGCGCAAACTTCACCGCCAGCTTCTACTCCAACTCCGACGCGTATCGACGCTCACCCGGACACCGCGCCTCCGAAGACATCTGGCACGCACGCATGGGACACCCAAGCAACACTGTGTTAAACAACACAATAAGAGCAAGAGTCCTTGACAAGGACTCGTTACTACTACTCGACGGCAGAGAACTTCAACGGGCACGAGGAACATGTCTCACCTGCCCTGAAGCCGACTTACCACATCGGTCGTTCACTCCTCATCACAACCCGAGCGCACCCGCGTACGCACCACTCGAAAAGGTGTATAGCGACATCCTGTACAATCGGGAACCAGGACAAGTAATATACAACTACACTATCACCTTCATCGACGCCGCTACCCGTTACGTCTGGCATCTAAACCTACCCAGCCGCGACATGGTCCTCGAAGCATTCGCTGCTTGGCTACCAGTAGCAGAAAGAGAGTCGGGCGTAAAGCTGAAAAGCTTCCAGTCTGACGGAGGAGGAGAATACACCTCTCAGCGATTCAAGAAGTACCTGGCGAAAAGGGGAATCAAGCAGCTCCTCTCTCTTCCCTACGCCCATCAGCAGCAAGGTGTAGCAGAAAGAATGAATAGGACTCTGCAGAACAGCATGCGCAAACTGTTACGTGGCATGCGGCTACCCAACCACCAGTGGCCTGCAGCAATGGACCACGCCGTCATGCTGCACAACTTGCTGTCGTCATCATCGCTTCCGAACAACGCATCACCGCATCTGCTATGGACAGGGAAACAGGGCAGCACAAAAATGTTACGAGTTTTCGGATGCATGGTACAGTACCGACCCCCAGCAGCACGAGCGGGCCGATTTTCTCAACGCGCACAGTGGGGACTACACCTCGGCATCGAAAAGAACTATAACGCGTGGAAAATCTTTGACGTCCACTCCAAGGAAACAGTAGCAGCACGCGACGTCATTTTCTACGAACGACTCACGCTCCAGACATACCTTGCCAACCTGCAAGAGGACCAAGATCCCACAGGTGGTTTTCGTGGTGACCGAGCCTTTGCCTCAACAGCGGACGAAGCTGACTGGGACGAGCAAAATATGGCCAACGCATCAGAAGAAGCTGGACCCCTTCCGTTCTGCTCCGTCGACATCCCCATGGACGAAGATAATCCTCACGAAAGTGTCAACGCCGAAACCTTCTACTACTTCGCCGACAACGGTTACGTAACACCTGCGACGGTCAACACCAACGAAGCAGAACGAGTAGGACCGAATTTCATACCTGATCCAGAAGCGGGAGATGAAGCAGCTTATCCCGAGGATGCAACTCTTCCCCGCTACTCACAGACTGGACTGCAGATTCTCGGACTCGTCACCGCAGTCCACGGCAACACTCTTCCTAAGGAGCTTGCGACGGTTCAGCAAGCTCTGGGGGGGGAACACAGGGAAAAATGGCGTGAAGCCATGGACAGAGAGTTAAAGGCGCTGGAGGAACGGAACACCTGGAAAGTTGTCCCCATCAGCGTGGCAAGGAACAAGACCATTCTCACCGGGAAATGGGTCTTCCGCGTTAAAACAAAAGCAGACGGCACAATTGAGAAGTTCAAATCACACTGGGTTGTGCGTGGATTCGATCAGGAGCACGGACGGGACTTCACCGAGACATTCGCCCCGGTTAGCCGACATACCTCACTTCGAATCCTCCTCGCGATCGCCGCCATGAAGAAAAGGAAGCTACGGCAAATCGATGTCGCCAACGCGTTCCTCTACGCACCTGTCGACGCGGAAATCTTCGTCGAGCTCCCGCACGGTACCAACGGGGAACCTAACCAAGTCTGTCAACTGCTGAAATCACTTTACGGGATCAAGCAAGCTCCGCGGCTATGGCAACAGTACCTACACGCTCGCCTCATTCGCATCGGATTCCGCCAACTACCTCACGACCAAGGAATGTACCGACTCACTGAAGACACCGACTACATTCTGCTGATCGTCTATGTAGACGACCTACTCTACATCGGCTCCACTAACGACATCACCACCTGGTTCGAAGGGGAGCTACAGAGGGACCTCACACTCACGGTCTCCTCTACCGTCACACAGTACCTCGGCTTAAACATTCGGGAAGAAGAAGGCGCGATCTACCTCAACGCCGCTAAGTACGCCGACACCATCGCCAAACGCTTCGCGCTCACACCTACCACCATCTCTACGCCCTACCGCTACGCGACAGGAAACCACAAGGAAGAATCCTCTCTACTCAAATCCGTCGAGATACGCGACTACCAGAGAAAGCTAGGATGCCTTCTCTTCGCAGTTGTCACCTGCCGCCCCGACCTCTCATACTCCGCAAGCCAGCTCGCCACCTACCTCAAGAAGCCTAAAGCAGAACACCTGGCGGAGCTCGACCGCGCTCTCCACTAATTCGTCAGTACCTCAACAATCGGCCTAAATTACTACAAGAACACAACTACACCGACTAAATTAATCGGCTACGTCGACGCTGATCACGCTGGCGACTCCGACAACAGGCGCTCCCGCACCGGCTACATCTACCGCCTCGAACCTATCGGACCGATCTCCTGGCAATCGAGTAAGCAGGAATTAATTGCTCTCTTGTCAACTGAAGCAGAATATATTGCACTCTGCTCAGCCACCAAGGAAGGACTCTATCTTCGCGAGCTGCTGGAAGAAGCGAAGTTAGCCGAGTTACCCAACTTCACTCTGTTCTGCGACAACCAATCTGCAATTTGCATTGCCAACAAAAATGGATTCGCGAACAGAACGAAGCATATCGCTCTGCGATATTTCTTCGTGAAAGACGAGATTGAGAAGGGGAGACTTGAACTATCCTACTATCCCACGTCCGAGATGGCAGCTGACTACTTGACTAAGAAGCTCGGAAAACAGAAGTTCGAGTACTGCATGCTGCTGACTGGACAAAGCCACGTCACCAGAAGCGACACTCCAGAAGCGAAGGGGAGTGTTGGGAACAAACAATCTTAAGCGCCTCTGTCGTGTCGAAACACCAAGGCACCAGCGAAGCAGAGCATATCGAGGCACTAGCGAGTCAACCCTTGGAGGTTGAAGTAACCGCTGGAGGTTACGCGAAAGTCAAAGGTCAGCGACCTTTGACTTGACAAATGCAGCACGACAGCAAGGACACACAACTGACTCGACATTGAGCAGTTGCCCGAGTCGCACTGTATCGAACCGCAACAGCAAAACAGTTTAATTATATCTCTTCGTATTCTTTGTACTCTTATATAAGCCTTTGTACTTGCTTGTTTTAATCAAATTACTTTGCCCTCACATACCAGCGCAAGGTGGTTCAAAGACTTCAATTAAACGCTTCCGCTACTACATCACTCTACTCAGAGCTTAACCCTACCAAAGATCCTAAGGGGCACTCAGCCCAACATGGTATGAGAGCTGGTTAGGGTTAAAATTATCTCTCCTCAACACCTAATACACCAAGAGACATGTCTACCAGAAAGGAGAGGAGCTCCTCCAACGGCTCTCCTGGTACTACTCCTACTCCACCTCCTGCCTCTGGCCTACAGACAGAGGAAGGCACAACAACGAGACCGGCAGCTGGGTCTACTGAAACACCCGCAAACCAAGGCGCAGGCTTCGATCCAAGCATGATGGAGAAGTTCTTCTCCTTCATGTCCTTCTACGAGCAGCATCAGCAAGGAGCACCTGCGCAATCAAACAACAGCAACAACAACAACAACGTGACGCCCATGAGTCTTGATGGCTCATCCTACGCACGCGGAAATCAACAACTGCAACCTACCTTCGCTCCGTACGAGCCCCAGCGCGGCTCCGTCAGTTTCATGCCACAACCACAACCTGCACCGGGACAAGAGAGAACGCTGGACGCACTACAAGTTCAGTCGCAGTTCGCGCACGTTCTAAAACTGCAAACGACAAAACCCTTCGACGGGAAGGATTTCTTAACCTGGTCGTTCGAATTCGAGCTGATGATGGAAGGAGCGCAAATCCTTGGCTTCTTCGACGGGTCCCTGCCATACCCAACAAACGGCACACAGTATGAGAAGCAGCAGTACACCTATCAATCGATGATGGCGTACACGATACTACTGAGGAACATCACTCCAACTCATCAACAAAACATACGGTCTTACCGAGGCTACTTCAACTCCGCGGAGCTCGCGTACAATCACTTGAAGAGCTTGTATCAAGCAACAGACAGCGTAAACCAAAGTCGGTTAATGGCGCAGCTGACAACAATCGAAATGAAACCAGGCGAGAAGGGAATGGCGTATATCAGTCGTCTCAGAATCTTAAGCAAAGGTAGGCTTAGAAGCCATAACTTAGGTGCCTAGGTGCTCGAGTTCGAGGGTGAGGAGGAAGGTATCGAGAGATTTTTGAAAGAGAAGAAAGTGGTTTCACTAGGAAGAGTTGGGATACAAGTACAATGCCCTAAATTGGGTTGTACTCATTACAGAGTACCCCACTGCAGGCTAGACAGCAAATATATTCTGACACACCCCCATAGCCAAAGTGGGGTGTAATCAGCAGAGCAGGCAAAGCAGTACAAGCTCAGGGTGGATCACAATGTCACCACACATTCTGAGCACAAGTTCAAGAAGCAATAGTTAAAGTGCACAATTATCAGCAAAGCTAGTGGTAGTCACAACGGGCAAGTGAGGAGGAGGAGGGAGAGTGAGAGGAGAGGAGATAGAAGGCGGCGGCTGAAGCTGCAGTCACACGGGCAACAGGAGTGGCGAGCACAGTGGCTACCGGACTAAGCGCCCGGACTACAGGAGTAACAGGCCCCGCGGCTCAAGTAGCGGCAGACGGGCAACGGACCCTCGGGCGACTGGCGCAGCAACAAACTCACTGGGCTACCGGACTAAGCGCCCGGACTACAGGTGCTGCGGACAACAGACTGGCAACCTCCGCTCATCCTCCCGCACACAGTCCCACCCCCCGACACACACCCGCTGCTATACCGCTAGCTCCACTCCCACCCACCCCCCTTTAAACCCTAAACCCCAGTCTCCCACACATCCACCCCCCTCAGCGAGAGCTGTAGCAGTGGGAGACGAAGGAGGAGGAGGAGGAGGGGACGGCACGCACAACCGACACCCCCACAACTAGCACCCCAACACTCACCCCCCACGGCTGCACCTGGTCCATGAGCGGCTGCTGCAGGGGCCAGGGGCGGCTGCTGCTGGTGCGGCTGCTCCAGTGGCTGCCGCTGCTGGGGCTGCTGCTGGGGCGGCTGCTGCTGCTGCTGCTCCACGTGCTGCTGCTGGTGGGGTGGCTGCTGCAGTAGCAGCGGCTCCAGAGGCTGCTGCTGCTGGGGTGGCCGCTTCAGAGGCAGCTGCTGCTGGGGCGGCTGCTCCAGTGGCTGCTGCTGGGGCGGCTGCTCCCGGGGCTGCTGCTGCTGGGGCGGCTGCTCCCGGGGCTGCTGCTGCTGGAGCTGCTCCAGGGGCTGCTGCTGCTAGGGCGGCTGCTCCCGGGGCTGCTGCTGCTGAGGCGGCTGCTCCACAAGCTGCTACTGCTGGGGTGGCCGCTCCAGAGGCAGCAGCTGCTGGGGCGGCTGCTCCCGGGGCTGCTGCTACTGGGGCGGCCCCAGGGGCTGCTGCTGGGGCGGCGGCTCCTGGAGCTGCTGCTGCTGCGGTGGCCGTTTCAGGGGCTGCAGCTGCTGGGGCTGCTGCAGCGGAAAGTAGGACGGAGGGGAGGGGAAGGGCGCGGCCCCCATTGTGCCCTGAAGGGTGACGTGCTAGGGAGCCGCGCAGGTCCCCGAAAGTGCCGCGACGGGCGACGAGAGGGGACCGCGCGCAGGCCCCTAAGGCGCCGCGACGAGGCAACGGGAGGGGCCGGCTCGCGAGCCCAGAAAGTGCCGCGACGAGGCGACGGGAGGGACCTGCGTGCGGGCCCCCAAAACGCCGCGACGAGGCGACGGTCGGGGCCAGCGCGCGGGCTCCCAAGACGCCGCGACGAGGTAGGTACCCGCTTCGAGGCGCACTGGCGGGCAGAAAACCGCCACGCGCCCCGAGCGCGTGGCGGGAAGAAAAAAAGGTGGTCGTGCGCCACGGGGCGCACGACACACAATAGGGCAGCGGAATCGAGTGGGCCCACAGGCCAGGAGCGTTAAGCTCTAATACCATCTCAGAATCTTAAGCAAAGGTAGGCTTAGAAGCCATAACTTAGGTGCCTAGGTGCTCGAGTTCGAGGGTGAGGAGGAAGGTATCGAGAGATTTTTGAAAGAGAAGAAAGTGGTTTCACTAGGAAGAGTTGGGATACAAGTACAATGCCCTAAATTGGGTTGTACTCATTACAGAGTACCCCACTGCAGGCTAGACAGCAAATATATTCTGACAAGTCGCTGCCGCGAGCTGCGCGACAAGCTTCTTCGATGTGGAGGATCGATTTCAGAGGATCCCTTCGTCACGGTTGTCATCGGCGGTCTTGGTCCTCACCGGCGCTCCACTCGCACCATACTACGAGCCCACGGGAAAATTTATGAAGCAGCACTTTGCGCCGAAATCCGCGCCGAGCAGCAAGACATGGACCTGCAAGAAGAACGACACAAGAGAAAGGTGTCAGTGCCCGAATTCGCGTTTCACACTCAACGGCGCCACAACAACAACAACAATCGACCGAAAATCGTACCTCCGTTCTGCCACCTCTGCAAGACTTCAGGGCATCCTCGTACGCACTGCCCGAATCGACAACAGTCAACGTCGCCGCAACGCCAACTTCGCCCTCCAAGCAGTCAAGTCGCCTCAACGCAAGCAAATCCGACAACTTCAGTACAAGTCTCAACAACATCGACGGGACAACCTGCGAAAGAAACAAGAAACATCATCAGCTGCATGGCAAGGCTGAGTGACTCCTGCGTAACTGAGTCACCACCATATTACTCACCAGAAGAACAACTCGACAACAGCACGCCTCGCCGCGAGTCACTTCAACCAAACCCGACGTACGCCGCCATCGCTCAAAGCGAGCCGTCCGGGAAGGATACATGGTTCTTGGACAGTTGCTGCGGACAACATATGTGCTCTTCAGGACGTTTCGTTCCACGCGAGCACCAACTTCAACGAGAAGTCGTCATCACTGTCGCCAATAATCAGAACCTGCGCACACGACGACAAGGAGTAGTGCAACTTCAGTCACGAGAGACGAATGTCATACTGCAAATGTCCAAAGTCCTAATAGCAGAAGGACTTGGCTACAACTTACTGAGCGTCAGTCACTTGATGGCGAAAGGCATACATCTGGAAGCCGACAGTACCACCCAGGAGTTCAAGCTGTACCACGGGAAGGGCGGCCTCTACATCAGAAAGGTGGTCCTGAAGAACAATGTCTTCGTTCTCGATTTCGTCCCAGACCTGGGCACCGCAGACAGTGACGGGATCGTCACCTTCACATCTCGGACGCACCCACCGGATCTCGACCCCGACTTCAGTCCGGAAGGCTTTTGGTATTCACATACCATTCCTGAAGCAGAACGAACACGTGCGTTAGTAACAATACAACATTCGGCAGCAGCAGAGACAACATCGGCAGCAGCAGAGACAACATCGGCAGCAGCAGAGACAACATCGGCAGCAGCAAAGAAAACATCGGCAGCAGCAGAGACAACATCGGCAGCAGCAGAGACAACATCGGCAGCAGCAGAGACATCATCGGCAGTAGCCGGAACAACAACAGTAGCAGCAACAACGACACCAGTCCTCGTTGACGAAGCACCACCAACACCCGCACAGCAGCTGAATCCGGCTCAACGGGAAGTCCATAGAAGCGCAAACTTCACCGCCAGCTTCTACTCCAACTCCGACGCGTATCGACGCTCACCCGGACACCGCGCCTCCGAAGACATCTGGCACGCACGCATGGGACACCCAAGCAACACTGTGTCAAACAACACAATAAGAGCAAGAGTCCTTGACAAGGACTCGTTACTACTACTCGACGGCAGAGAACTTCAACGGGCACGAGGAACATGTCTCACCTGCCCTGAAGCCGACTTACCATATCGGTCGTTCACTCCTCATCACAACCCGAGCGCACCCGCGTACGCACCACTCGAAAAGGTGTATAGCGACATCCTGTACAATCGGGAACCAGGACAAGTAATATACAACTACACTATCACCTTCATCGACGCCGCTACCCGTTACGTCTGGCATCTAAACCTACCCAGCCGCGACATGGTCCTCGAAGCATTCGCTGCTTGGCTACCAGTAGCAGAAAGAGAGTCGGGCGTAAAGCTGAAAAGCTTCCAGTCTGACGGAGGAGGAGAATACACCTCTCAGCGATTCAAGAAGTACCTGGCGAAAAGGGGAATCAAGCAGCTCCTCTCTCTTCCCTACGCCCATCAGCAGTAAGGTGTAGCAGAAAGAATGAATAGGACTCTGCAGAACAGCATGCGCAAACTGTTACGTGGCATGCGGCTACCCAACCACCAGTGGCCTGCAGCAATGGACCACGCCGTCATGCTGCACAACTTGCTGTCGTCATCATCGCTTCCGAACAACGCATCACCGCATCTGCTATGGACAGGGAAACAGGGCAGCACAAAAATGTTACGAGTTTTCGGATGCATGGTACAGTACCGACCCCCAGCAGCACGAGCGGGCCGATTTTCTCAACGCGCACAGTGGGGACTACACCTCGGCATCGAAAAGAACTATAACGCGTGGAAAATCTTTGACGTCCACTCCAAGGAAACAGTAGCAGCACGCGACGTCATTTTCTACGAACGACTCACGCTCCAGACATACCTTGCCAACCTGCAAGAGGACCAAGATCCCACAGGTGGTTTTCGTGGTGACCGAGCCTTTGCCTCAACAGCGGACGAAGCTGACTGGGACGAGCAAAATATGGCCAACGCATCAGAAGAAGCTGGACCCCTTCCGTTCTGCTCCGTCGACATCCCCATGGACGAAGATAACCCTCACGAAAGTGTCAACGCCGAAACCTTCTACTACTTCGCCGACAACGGTTACGTAACACCTGCGACGGTCAACACCAACGAAGCAGAACGAGTAGGACCGAATTTCATACCTGATCCAGAAGCGGGAGATGAAGCAGCTTATCCCGAGGATGCAACTCTTCCCCGCTACTCACAGACTGGACTGCAGATTCTCGGACTCGTCACCGCAGTCCACGGCAACATTCTTCTTAAGGAGCTTGCGACGGTTCAGCAAGCTCTGGGGGGGGGAACACGGGGAAAAATGGCGTGAAGCCATGGACAGAGAGTTAAAGGCGCTGGAGGAACGGAACACCTGGAAAGTTGTCCCCATCAGCGTGGCAAGGAACAAGACCATTCTCACCGGGAAATGGGTCTTCTGTCAGAGGTCCACTGGTGATCCCCGATCGATCCTAGGGAAGGGTTACAGGCACATTTGCCTGGGGGGTTATGGGCGCACTGACCCGCTACTGAAACAAGCCCTTTTATCCCAATGGTCTAGTGGTTGGGATTCTGACATGGTATCAGAGCGATCTCGGGTTCGAATCCCGGTGTATGCACTTCGGGCATCCCAGTGCGGGGGGGTGTCAGAGGTCCACTGGTGATCCCCGATCGATCCTAGGGAAGGGTTACAGGCATGTTGGCCTGGGGGGTTATGGGCGCACTGACCCGCTACTTAACAAGCCCTTTTATCCCAATGGTCTAGTGGTTGGGATTCTGACATCTTCCGCGTTAAAACAAAAGCAGACGGCACAATTGAGAAGTTCAAATCACACTGGGTTGTGCGTGGATTCGATCAGGAGCACGGACGGGACTTCACCGAGACATTCGCCCCGGTTAGCCGACATACCTCACTTCAAATCCTCCTCGCGATCGCCGCCATGAAGAAAAGGAAGCTACGGCAAATCGATGTCGCCAACGCGTTCCTCTACGCACCTGTCGACGCGGAAATCTTCCTCGAGCTCCCGCACGGTACCAACGGGGAACCTAACCAAGTCTGTCAACTGCTGAAATCACTTTACGGGATCAAGCAAGCTCCGCGGCTATGGCAACAGTACCTACACGCTCGCCTCATTCGCATCGGATTCCGCCAACTACCTCACGACCAAGGAATGTACCGACTCACTGAAGACACCGACTACATTCTGCTGATCGTCTATGTAGACGACCTACTCTACATCGGCTCCACTAACGACATCACCACCTGGTTCGAAGGGGAGCTACAGAGGGACCTCACACTCACGGTCTCCTCTACCGTCACACAGTACCTCGGCTTAAACATTCGGGAAGAAGAAGGCGCGATCTACCTCAACGCCGCTAAGTACGCCGACACCATCGCCAAACGCTTCGCGCTCACACCTACCACCATCTCTACGCCCTACCGCTACGCGACAGGAAACCACAAGGAAGAATCCTCTCTACTCAAATCCGTCGAGATACGCGACTACCAGAGAAAGCTAGGATGCCTTCTCTTCGCAGTTGTCACCTGCCGCCCCGACCTCTCATACTCCGCAAGCCAGCTCGCCACCTACCTCAAGAAGCCTAAAGCAGAACACCTGGCGGAGCTCGACCGCGCTCTCCACTAATTCGTCAGTACCTCAACAATCGGCCTAAATTACTACAAGAACACAACTACACCGACTAAATTAATCGGCTACGTCGACGCTGATCACGCTGGCGACTCCGACAACAGGCGCTCCCGCACCGGCTACATCTACCGCCTCGAACCTATCGGACCGATCTCCTGGCAATCGAGTAAGCAGGAATTAATTGCTCTCTTGTCAACTGAAGCAGAATATATTGCACTCTGCTCAGCCACCAAGGAAGGACTCTATCTTCGCGAGCTGCTGGAAGAAGCGAAGTTAGCCGAGTTACCCAACTTCACTCTGTTCTGTGACAACCAATCTGCAATTTGCATCGCCAACAAAAATGGATTCGCGAACAGAACGAAGCATATCGCTCTGCGATATTTCTTCGTGAAAGACGAGATTGAGAAGGGGAGACTTGAACTATCCTACTGTCCCACGTCCGAGATGGCAGCTGACTACTTGACTAAGAAGCTCGGAAAACAGAAGTTCGAGTACTGCATGCTGCTGACTGGACAAAGCCACGTCACCAGAAGCGACACTCCAGAAGCGAAGGGGAGTGTTGGGAACAAACAATCTTAAGCGCCTCTGTCGTGTCGAAACACCAAGGCACCAGCGAAGCAGAGCATATCGAGGCACTAGCGAGTCAACCCTTGGAGGTTGAAGTAACCGCTGGAGGTTACGCGAAAGTCAAAGGTCAGCGACCTTTGACTTGACAAATGCAGCACGACAGCAAGGACACACAACTGACTCGACATTGAGCAGTTGCCCGAGTCGCACTGTATCGAACCGCAACAGCAAAACAGTTTAATTATATCTCTTCGTATTCTTTGTACTCTTATATAAGCCTTTGTACTTGCTTGTTTTAATCAAATTACTTTGCCCTCACATACCAGCGCAAGGTGGTTCAAAGACTTCATTTAAACGCTTCCGCTACTACATCACTCTACTCAGAGCTTAACCCTACCAAAGATCCTAAGGGGCACTCAGCCCAACATGGTATGAGAGCTGGTTAGGGTTAAAATTATCTCTCCTCAACACCTAATACACCAAGAGACATGTCTACCAGAAAGGAGAGGAGCTCCTCCAACGGCTCTCCTGGTACTACTCCTACTCCACCTCCTGCCTCTGGCCTACAGACAGAGGAAGGCACAACAACGAGACCGGCAGCTGGGTCTACTGAAACACCCGCAAACCAAGGCGCAGGCTTCGATCCAAGCATGATGGAGAAGTTCTTCTCCTTCATGTCCTTCTACGAGCAGCATCAGCAAGGAGCACCTGCGCAATCAAACAACAGCAACAACAACAACAACGTGACGCCCATGAGTCTTGATGGCTCATCCTACGCACGCGGAAATCAACAACTGCAACCTACCTTCGCTCCGTACGAGCCCCAGCGCGGCTCCGTCAGTTTCATGCCACAACCACAACCTGCACCGGGACAAGAGAGAACGCTGGACGCACTACAAGTTCAGTCGCAGTTCGCGCACGTTCTAAAACTGCAAACGACAAAACCCTTCGACGGGAAGGATTTCTTAACCTGGTCGTTCGAATTCGAGCTGATGATGGAAGGAGCGCAAATCCTTGGCTTCTTCGACGGGTCCCTGCCATACCCAACAAACGGCACACAGTATGAGAAGCAGCAGTACACCTATCAATCGATGATGGCGTACACGATACTACTGAGGAACATCACTCCAACTCATCAACAAAACATACGGTCTTACCGAGGCTACTTCAACTCCGCGGAGCTCGCGTACAATCACTTGAAGAGCCTGTATCAAGCAACAGACAGCGTAAACCAAAGTCGGTTAATGGCGCAGCTGACAACAATCGAAATGAAACCAGGCGAGAAGGGAATGGCGTATATCAGTCGTCTCAGAATCTTAAGCAAAGGTAGGCTTAGAAGCCATAACTTAGGTGCCTAGGTGCTCGAGTTCGAGGGTGAGGAGGAAGGTATCGAGAGATTTTTGAAAGAGAAGAAAGTGGTTTCACTAGGAAGAGTTGGGATACAAGTACAATGCCCTAAATTGGGTTGTACTCATTACAGAGTACCCCACTGCAGGCTAGACAGCAAATATATTCTGACACACCCCCATAGCCAAAGTGGGGTGTAATCAGCAGAGCAGGCAAAGCAGTACAAGCTCAGGGTGGATCACAATGTCACCACACATTCTGAGCACAAGTTCAAGAAGCAATAGTTAAAGTGCACAATTATCAGCAAAGCTAGTGGTAGTCACAACGGGCAAGTGAGGAGGAGGAGGGAGAGTGAGAGGAGAGGAGATAGAAGGCGGCGGCTGAAGCTGCAGTCACACGGGCAACAGGAGTGGCGAGCACAGTGGCTACCGGACTAAGCGCCCGGACTACAGGAGTAACAGGCCCCGCGGCTCAAGTAGCGGCAGACGGGCAACGGACCCTCGGGCGACTGGCGCAGCAACAAACTCACTGGGCTACCGGACTAAGCGCCCGGACTACAGGTGCTGCGGACAACAGACTGGCAACCTCCGCTCATCCTCCCGCACACAGTCCCACCCCCCGACACACACCCGCTGCTATACCGCTAGCTCCACTCCCACCCACCCCCCTTTAAACCCTAAACCCCAGTCTCCCACACATCCACCCCCCTCAGCGAGAGCTGTAGCAGTGGGAGACGAAGGAGGAGGAGGAGGAGGGGACGGCACGCACAACCGACACCCCCACAACTAGCACCCCAACACTCACCCCCCACGGCTGCACCTGGTCCATGAGCGGCTGCTGCAGGGGCCAGGGGCGGCTGCTGCTGGTGCGGCTGCTCCAGTGGCTGCCGCTGCTGGGGCTGCTGCTGGGGCGGCTGCTGCTGCTGCTGCTCCACGTGCTGCTGCTGGTGGGGTGGCTGCTGCAGTAGCAGCGGCTCCAGAGGCTGCTGCTGCTGGGGTGGCCGCTTCAGAGGCAGCTGCTGCTGGGGCGGCTGCTCCAGTGGCTGCTGCTGGGGCGGCTGCTCCCGGGGCTGCTGCTGCTGGGGCGGCTGCTCCCGGGGCTGCTGCTGCTGGAGCTGCTCCAGGGGCTGCTGCTGCTGGGGCGGCTGCTCCCGGGGCTGCTGCTGCTGAGGCGGCTGCTCCACAAGCTGCTACTGCTGGGGTGGCCGCTCCAGAGGCAGCAGCTGCTGGGGCGGCTGCTCCCGGGGCTGCTGCTACTGGGGCGGCCCCAGGGGCTGCTGCTGGGGCGGCGGCTCCTGGAGCTGCTGCTGCTGCGGTGGCCGTTTCAGGGGCTGCAGCTGCTGGGGCTGCTGCAGCGGAAAGTAGGACGGAGGGGAGGGGAAGGGCGCGGCCCCCATTGTGCCCTGAAGGGTGACGTGCTAGGGAGCCGCGCAGGTCCCCGAAAGTGCCGCGACGGGCGACGAGAGGGGACCGCGCGCAGGCCCCTAAGGCGCCGCGACGAGGCAACGGGAGGGGCCGGCTCGCGAGCCCAGAAAGTGCCGCGACGAGGCGACGGGAGGGACCTGCGTGCGGGCCCCCAAAACGCCGCGACGAGGCGACGGTCGGGGCCAGCGCGCGGGCTCCCAAGACGCCGCGACGAGGTAGGTACCCGCTTCGAGGCGCACTGGCGGGCAGAAAACCGCCACGCGCCCCGAGCGCGTGGCGGGAAGAAAAAAAGGTGGTCGTGCGCCACGGGGCGCACGACACACAATAGGGCAGCGGAATCGAGTGGGCCCACAGGCCAGGAGCGTTAAGCTCTAATACCATCTCAGAATCTTAAGCAAAGGTAGGCTTAGAAGCCATAACTTAGGTGCCTAGGTGCTCGAGTTCGAGGGTGAGGAGGAAGGTATCGAGAGATTTTTGAAAGAGAAGAAAGTGGTTTCACTAGGAAGAGTTGGGATACAAGTACAATGCCCTAAATTGGGTTGTACTCATTACAGAGTACCCCACTGCAGGCTAGACAGCAAATATATTCTGACAAGTCGCTGCCGCGAGCTGCGCGACAAGCTTCTTCGATGTGGAGGATCGATTTCAGAGGATCCCTTCGTCACGGTTGTCATCGGCGGTCTTGGTCCTCACCGGCGCTCCACTCGCACCATACTACGAGCCCACGGGAAAATTTATGAAGCAGCACTTTGCGCCGAAATCCGCGCCGAGCAGCAAGACATGGACCTGCAAGAAGAACGACACAAGAGAAAGGTGTCAGTGCCCGAATTCGCGTTTCACACTCAACGGCGCCACAACAACAACAACAATCGACCGAAAATCGTACCTCCGTTCTGCCACCTCTGCAAGACTTCAGGGCATCCTCGTACGCACTGCCCGAATCGACAACAGTCAACGTCGCCGCAACGCCAACTTCGCCCTCCAAGCAGTCAAGTCGCCTCAACGCAAGCAAATCCGACAACTTCAGTACAAGTCTCAACAACATCGACGGGACAACCTGCGAAAGAAACAAGAAACATCATCAGCTGCATGGCAAGGCTGAGTGACTCCTGCGTAACTGAGTCACCACCATATTACTCACCAGAAGAACAACTCGACAACAGCACGCCTCGCCGCGAGTCACTTCAACCAAACCCGACGTACGCCGCCATCGCTCAAAGCGAGCCGTCCGGGAAGGATACATGGTTCTTGGACAGTTGCTGCGGACAACATATGTGCTCTTCAGGACGTTTCGTTCCACGCGAGCACCAACTTCAACGAGAAGTCGTCATCACTGTCGCCAATAATCAGAACCTGCGCACACGACGACAAGGAGTAGTGCAACTTCAGTCACGAGAGACGAATGTCATACTGCAAATGTCCAAAGTCCTAATAGCAGAAGGACTTGGCTACAACTTACTGAGCGTCAGTCACTTGATGGCGAAAGGCATACATCTGGAAGCCGACAGTACCACCCAGGAGTTCAAGCTGTACCACGGGAAGGGCGGCCTCTACATCAGAAAGGTGGTCCTGAAGAACAATGTCTTCGTTCTCGATTTCGTCCCAGACCTGGGCACCGCAGACAGTGACGGGATCGTCACCTTCACATCTCGGACGCACCCACCGGATCTCGACCCCGACTTCAGTCCGGAAGGCTTTTGGTATTCACATACCATTCCTGAAGCAGAACGAACACGTGCGTTAGTAACAATACAACATTCGGCAGCAGCAGAGACAACATCGGCAGCAGCAGAGACAACATCGGCAGCAGCAGAGACAACATCGGCAGCAGCAAAGAAAACATCGGCAGCAGCAGAGACAACATCGGCAGCAGCAGAGACAACATCGGCAGCAGCAGAGACATCATCGGCAGTAGCCGGAACAACAACAGTAGCAGCAACAACGACACCAGTCCTCGTTGACGAAGCACCACCAACACCCGCACAGCAGCTGAATCCGGCTCAACGGGAAGTCCATAGAAGCGCAAACTTCACCGCCAGCTTCTACTCCAACTCCGACGCGTATCGACGCTCACCCGGACACCGCGCCTCCGAAGACATCTGGCACGCACGCATGGGACACCCAAGCAACACTGTGTTAAACAACACAATAAGAGCAAGAGTCCTTGACAAGGACTCGTTACTACTACTCGACGGCAGAGAACTTCAACGGGCACGAGGAACATGTCTCACCTGCCCTGAAGCCGACTTACCACATCGGTCGTTCACTCCTCATCACAACCCGAGCGCACCCGCGTACGCACCACTCGAAAAGGTGTATAGCGACATCCTGTACAATCGGGAACCAGGACAAGTAATATACAACTACACTATCACCTTCATCGACGCCGCTACCCGTTACGTCTGGCATCTAAACCTACCCAGCCGCGACATGGTCCTCGAAGCATTCGCTGCTTGGCTACCAGTAGCAGAAAGAGAGTCGGGCGTAAAGCTGAAAAGCTTCCAGTCTGACGGAGGAGGAGAATACACCTCTCAGCGATTCAAGAAGTACCTGGCGAAAAGGGGAATCAAGCAGCTCCTCTCTCTTCCCTACGCCCATCAGCAGCAAGGTGTAGCAGAAAGAATGAATAGGACTCTGCAGAACAGCATGCGCAAACTGTTACGTGGCATGCGGCTACCCAACCACCAGTGGCCTGCAGCAATGGACCACGCCGTCATGCTGCACAACTTGCTGTCGTCATCATCGCTTCCGAACAACGCATCACCGCATCTGCTATGGACAGGGAAACAGGGCAGCACAAAAATGTTACGAGTTTTCGGATGCATGGTACAGTACCGACCCCCAGCAGCACGAGCGGGCCGATTTTCTCAACGCGCACAGTGGGGACTACACCTCGGCATCGAAAAGAACTATAACGCGTGGAAAATCTTTGACGTCCACTCCAAGGAAACAGTAGCAGCACGCGACGTCATTTTCTACGAACGACTCACGCTCCAAACATACCTTGCCAACCTGCAAGAGGACCAAGATCCCACAGGTGGTTTTCGTGGTGACCGAGCCTTTGCCTCAACAGCGGACGAAGCTGACTGGGACGAGCAAAATATGGCCAACGCATCAGAAGAAGCTGGACCCCTTCCGTTCTGCTCCGTCGACATCCCCATGGACGAAGATAATCCTCACGAAAGTGTCAACGCCGAAACCTTCTACTACTTCGCCGACAACGGTTACGTAACACCTGCGACGGTCAACACCAACGAAGCAGAACGAGTAGGACCGAATTTCATACCTGATCCAGAAGCGGGAGATGAAGCAGCTTATCCCGAGGATGCAACTCTTCCCCGCTACTCACAGACTGGACTGCAGATTCTCGGACTCGTCACCGCAGTCCACGGCAACACTCTTCCTAAGGAGCTTGCGACGGTTCAGCAAGCTCTGGGGGGGGAACACAGGGAAAAATGGCGTGAAGCCATGGACAGAGAGTTAAAGGCGCTGGAGGAACGGAACACCTGGAAAGTTGTCCCCATCAGCGTGGCAAGGAACAAGACCATTCTCACCGGGAAATGGGTCTTCCGCGTTAAAACAAAAGCAGACGGCACAATTGAGAAGTTCAAATCACACTGGGTTGTGCGTGGATTCGATCAGGAGCACGGACGGGACTTCACCGAGACATTCGCCCCGGTTAGCCGACATACCTCACTTCGAATCCTCCTCGCGATCGCCGCCATGAAGAAAAGGAAGCTACGGCAAATCGATGTCGCCAACGCGTTCCTCTACGCACCTGTCGACGCGGAAATCTTCGTCGAGCTCCCGCACGGTACCAACGGGGAACCTAACCAAGTCTGTCAACTGCTGAAATCACTTTACGGGATCAAGCAAGCTCCGCGGCTATGGCAACAGTACCTACACGCTCGCCTCATTCGCATCGGATTCCGCCAACTACCTCACGACCAAGGAATGTACCGACTCACTGAAGACACCGACTACATTCTGCTGATCGTCTATGTAGACGACCTACTCTACATCGGCTCCACTGACGACATCACCACCTGGTTCGAAGGGGAGCTACAGAGGGACCTCACACTCACGGTCTCCTCTACCGTCACACAGTACCTCGGCTTAAACATTCGGGAAGAAGAAGGCGCGATCTACCTCAACGCCGCTAAGTACGCCGACACCATCGCCAAACGCTTCGCGCTCACACCTACCACCATCTCTACGCCCTACCGCTACGCGACAGGAAACCACAAGGAAGAATCCTCTCTACTCAAATCCGTCGAGATACGCGACTACCAGAGAAAGCTAGGATGCCTTCTCTTCGCAGTTGTAACCTGCCGCCCCGACCTCTCATACTCCGCAAGCCAGCTCGCCACCTACCTCAAGAAGCCTAAAGCAGAACACCTGGCGGAGCTCGACCGCGCTCTCCACTACTTCGTCAGTACCTCAACAATCGGCCTAACTTACTACAAGAACACAACTACACCGACTAAATTAATCGGCTACGTCGACGCTGATCACGCTGGCGACTCCGACAACAGGCGCTCCCGCACCGGCTACATCTACCGCCTCGAACCTATCGGACCGATCTCCTGGCAATCGAGTAAGCAGGAATTAATTGCTCTCTTGTCAACTGAAGCAGAATATATTGCACTCTGCTCAGCCACCAAGGAAGGACTCTATCTTCGCGAGCTGCTGGAAGAAGCGAAGTTAGCCGAGTTACCCAACTTCACTCTGTTCTGCGACAACCAATCTGCAATTTGCATCGCCAACAAAAATGGATTCGCGAACAGAACGAAGCATATCGCTCTGCGATATTTCTTCGTGAAAGACGAGATTGAGAAGGGGAGACTTGAACTATCCTACTGTCCCACGTCCGAGATGGCAGCTGACTACTTGACTAAGAAGCTCGGAAAACAGAAGTTCGAGTACTGCATGCTGCTGACTGGACAAAGCCACGTCACCAGAAGCGACACTCCAGAAGCGAAGGGGAGTGTTGGGAACAAACAATCTTAAGCGCCTCTGTCGTGTCGAAACACCAAGGCACCAGCGAAGCAGAGCATATCGAGGCACTAGCGAGTCAACCCTCGGAGGTTGAAGTAACCGCTGGAGGTTACGCGAAAGTCAAAGGTCAGCGACCTTTGACTTGACAAATGCAGCACGACAGCAAGGACACACAACTGACTCGACATTGAGCAGTTGCCCGAGTCGCACTGTATCGAACCGCAACAGCAAAACAGTTTAATTATATCTCTTCGTATTCTTTGTACTCTTATATAAGCCTTTGTACTTGCTTGTTTTAATCAACTTACTTTGCCCTCACATACCAGCGCAAGGTGGTTCAAAGACTTCATTTAAACGCTTCCGCTACTACATCACTCTACTCAGAGTTTAACCCTACCAAAGTGTCAAATGTTGTAGCCTGTAGTGAGGTTTGTCTTAGGGGGTACAGAAGTTAGGGTTTGTTATATGTACCCCAACCAACCTCAATGGCATCATCATTTCCTCATTTTGACATGGTATCAGCTAGGTTAGGATCCTGTGGTATCCCGTTCCTCCGTTCTCCGTTCGTCCCTCCCGAGCCTGATCCTACCTCTCGTTCGTACCGGTTCCGTTGTTACCGCGCCTAGTACCGAGCCTAGCGCCCTCTCCCCC
Organism: Closterium sp. NIES-65; assembly: GCA_948144175.1. Taxonomy (NCBI): domain Eukaryota; kingdom Viridiplantae; phylum Streptophyta; class Zygnematophyceae; order Desmidiales; family Closteriaceae; genus Closterium; species Closterium sp. NIES-65. Next base: position 2,094,359 of record CANXME010000948.1, on the reverse strand, counting down.
GTCGCTTAGCGCCCTTTCTCCCCGTCGCCTAGCGCCCTTTCCCCCCCCCCCCCCCCCCCCCCCCCGTCGCGTCGCGCCCTTTCCCCCCGTCGCCTAGCGCTCTTTTCCCCCGTCGCGTCGCGCCCGTTCCCCCCGTCACGTCGTGCCCGCCCTTTCCCCCCCGTCCCGTCGCCCTGTCCCGTCGCGTCGCCCTGCCCCGTCCCGTCGCCCTGCCCCGTCGCGTCGCCCTGCCCCGTCCCGTCACCCTGCCCCGTCCCGTCGCCCTGCCCCGTCGCGTCGCCCTGCCCCGTCCTGTCGCCCTGCCCCGTCGCGTCGCCCTGCCCCGTCCCGTCACCCTGCCCCGTCGCGTCGCCCTGCCCCGTCGCGTCGCCCTGCCCCGTCCCGTCACCCTGCCCCATCGCGCCGCCCTGCCCCGTCGCGTCGCCCTGTCCCGTCCCTACGCCCTGGCCCGTCGCCCTACCCTACGCCCTGGCCCGTCGCCCTACCCTACGCCCTGGCCCGTCGCCCTACCCTACGCCCTGGCCCGTCGCCCTACCCTACGCCCTGGCCCGTCGCCCTACCCTACGCCCTGGCCCGTCGCCCTACCCTACGCCCTGGCCCGTCGCCCTACCCTACGCCCTAGCCCGTCGCCCTACCCTACGCCCTGACCCGTCGCCCTAGCCCGCTCTTCCGCTGCGACTGAGTCCCCTTCCCACCTGAACCCTAATTTGCCTCTTCTCCCCGGTTGTTACTCGCCTGTTCGTTCGCGTTAGTTCTCACTATGGCGACTCCGCGAGTTCTTCGTTTCGACGCTGACGGTAGACCACTTGACTTTTCCGTCTGGCTTCTTCGCGCTCGCCGTCTGTTAGAGAGTCAGGTCCAGGGGGGCGAGACCCTCTGGTCGCACGCTACTGGTGACCTCCCCGAGCCCCCCGAGCCTACAGCTTTAGGCTCTGCCCCTGACGACGCTGCTACGGCTCGCTTTGCCCGTCAGCGCGCTGACCGGACGGCTTGGACGTCGCGTGACGCTGCGGCCTGCATCGCACTCAGCAGCCTCCTCCCTGAGTCAGAGGAGGTCCACTTTACTCAGGTTCGCACCGCTGCTGCGTACCTCACTGCGATTAAGGCCCGCTACTCTACTCCCGCTACTGTCTCTCTTGGCCGTCTTTTCCTCCCGTTCCTGTTTCCTGATCTCGCCTCGTTTGAGCGCTCTGCTGACTTGATCGCTCACCTCCGCTCGCTCGACGCTAGTTACCGCGCTGCTTGCACTGAGGCACAGCTTGCACTGCTTCCTCCCCCCATGACGATTACTGTCTATTTCATCGCCACTAGCCTCCCTGACCGCCTAGCCTCCGTTCGTGACGCGCTTCTGCTGAAGCACCCTAGTGAGCTGACTATCGAGGTCCTTGAGTCTGCACTCAAGGACGTCGAGAGCAACCTTCGCTCGGTAGCTGCCGCCTCTGGCACTGTGTCCCCCCCACTCTTCCACGGGTGCACAGTCCCGCAGTTACCCACCTTCACTGCCTCTCTCGCCACTGCCGCTACTGACGCGACTGCGGCTGCTGTTACGACTGCGTCGCGGTCCCGCGGCAAGGGGGGCAAGAAAGGTAGTTCTGGTGGAGGTGGAGGTGGAGGTAGCGGAGGTAGTGGGGGTGCTGTTGCGACTGGCGGTGGTGGGAGTGCAGCGTCTGGAGAGACCCCTCGTGCAGCGGCTGGTGACTCCACTGCGCCTGCTGGTGGCGGCGACCCCCGAGCTCGTCAGTCGCCTCCTGTACTGCCGACCCCGCTAGGTGGAGCAGCGGCGTGGTACCAGGCTCAGCGTCAGCAGCACCTTCAGCAGCAGCAGCAGCCCCTTTCCTCCCGCCAGCCTCAGCAGCAGCAGCGTCAGCAGTTGGCTCCGGGGTCGGGGCTGCGTCAGCCCCAGCGCGGTGCTTCTTACCCTCCCTGCACCTATCAGGTTCTGACAGGTCCTCGTCGGGGCCACCCTTGTGGCCGCTTTCACCCCCCTGGTCAGTGCTTTGCTCAGCTCACTGACACGGTCCGGTTGGCCTACGGGGTTGGCGGTCCTGCTCTTGACTGGCTTCCTCTGGTTCAGCGCTACGGCTCCGCTCTGTGGGGCATGTCTGCTGAGCAGTTAGTTGATCTGATTGGTGCTCCTCATGCTATGTATGCTGTTGTTGACTCTAGTGTTTCTGACTCTGTTTACTCTGGTGTTGTTAGCTTAGGTGCTAGTCTTGCTCAGTTGCCTGTTGCTAGTGTAGGTTCTTGTGTAGACTCTAGACCAGCGACTACCTCAGAGGACGCTTCGCTGTCGTTCACACTGGACTCTGGAGCCTCACACTGCTTCTTCCGGGACAGCACGACACTTACACCACTTCCTGCGCCTGTTTCTGTGGCTTTGGCTGATCCCACTACGGGACCAGTCACTGCACGTCACACTACCACTTTACCGTGTCCTGCTGCTCCCTCCGGGTCTCTCACTGGGTTTCACGTCCCCTCGTTCTCCCGGAACTTGGTGGGCGTGCGACCCCTCGTGAGTCAGCACGTGGGTGTGTGGTTTCAGCCTTCTGGAGAGACTGCGGTGTGTGTTGACGGAGCCTCTTACCAGCCTCTTGCTACCTTTACTGCTGAGCCGGGCTCAGGTCTCTACACTCTTCACACTGGCCCGCGTGCGCCGCAGCAGCAGCCGCAGCAGCAGTAGCAGCCGCAGCCGCAGCACCAGCAGCAGCAGCAGCTGCACCAGCGGTCGCACCAGCAGCCGCCCCTACTGCCACTGCCCCCGGTTCCCCCCCCCGTTCGGGTCCCCGCGTCTCACCAGGTTGCTTCGTCCCCCCAGGTGTCTGTGTCGTGTCAGGTTCCTACGTCTGCTCCAGTCGCTGCGTCGTGCTCCTGCCGGTCGCTTGCCCACCCCACCGTTCTGTGGCACCACCGGATGGGGCACCCGTCCCTTCCTCGTCTGCGCGCTATGTCTAGTCAGCGTCTTGTCCTAGGCCTCCCACGTGTCTTGCCGTCGCTGCCGCCTTCGCTTGCGCCGCCGTGTGGTCCCTGCGTCGAGGGTCGGCTGCGCGCCGCCCCTCACTCCTCCTCCCTTCGTCCGGCCACCGAGCCTTTTGAGACGCTTCACTTGGACGTCTGGGGCCCCGCCCCTCGTCTAGGCCCTGAGCGTGAGCGCTACTTTCTGGTGGTCGTTGACGACTTCTCCCGCTACACCACAGTGTTCCCTCTGGCGAAGAAGTCTGAGGTGACTTCTACGCTGATAAGGTGGTTGCTCACCACCGAGGACACTCGTGGTCGTCGTGTCAGCTGCCTCCACTCCGACCGTGGGGGTGAGTTTCGCTCCGGCATTCTCGCTGGATTCTGTCGCGAGCAGGGCATTCGTCAGTCCTGGACGCTTCCAGAGTCCCCACAGCAGAATGGGGTTGCTGAGCGCCGCATAGGCCTGGTCATGGAGATCGCCCGCACCTCCCTGACTCACGCCTGTGCCCCCCATTTTCTGTGGCCCTACGCGGTCAGGTACGCCGCGCACCAGCTGAACCTCTGGCCACGTGTCTCTCGACCAGAGGTTTCACCGACCAGTCTTTGGACAGGGTCCCCTGGTGTTGCGTCGCGGTTTCGTGTCTGGGGGTGCTTGGCTCTTGTCCGCGACACCTCCGTGGACAAGCTCTCGCCTCGTGCCGTCCCCTGTGTCTTCCTTGGTTTCCCTGAGGACTCCTCTGACTTCACCTTTTACCACCCTCCCTCTCACCGGTTCTTTGACTCCCGTGACGTCCGTTTCGAGGAGTCCACTCCGTACTACGTCAGGTACCCCCTCCAGGTTCCTCCTCCCCCCCTCTTCCTGACTGCCGCTCCCCCTCCTGTTCCCCCGGTACAGCCTCTCCCCCCTGGTCCAGCCCCGTCGGGTGTGTCCCAGGCTACCCCTCCTCCTTCGGTAGCCTCTCCGGTACAGCCTCCCTCCCCACAGTCCTCCTCGCAGCGTGCCGCAGGTGCTAGCTCTCGAGAGGTTGGTGCTGCGCCTGTTCCTGTACCGGTTTCTGGTTCTGGGGGTGGTGGTGTTGGAGCTGGAGTTGGAGCTGGAGTTGGAGCTGGAGTTGGCACTGGAGTTTCTGGTTCTGGGGGTGCTGGGGTTGGAGCTGGAGTTGGAGCTGGAGTTTCTGGTTCTGGAGTTGGAGCTGACCCGGTGGGTGCAGAGGACTCTTGTCGTCCGGGAGCTGGTGCTGGTCGCGCGGACACTGGGGGTGAGAGTGCGCCTCCTTCGGGTTCTGGCGAGCCTGGGTCTGGAGCTGGTGTTAGTGCTGCCTCTGGGGGTGGTGCGCCTGGTTCTTCGGGGGTGGACTCTGGAGCTACCGCTGCTTCGGACACTACTCCGCCCCCCCACCCCTACCCGACTAGGCACCAGGCTCGTGTTCGCCGTGCCCGTGACGAGCAGCTGGCGTTGGAGAGAGAGGAGAGGGAGTTACAGCGGCTGGAGGAGCAGCAGCAGCAGCTGGAGCCGCAGGAGCAGCAGCAGCAGCAGCAGCAGCTGGACCCGCAGGAGCAGCAGTCCCAGCAGCAGCCGCTTCCGCAGCAGCAGCAGTCGCAGCAGCAGCCACTTCCTCCTCCTGTCTCGGGTCTTCGGACCCTTGGTCTCCCCTCCCCTTCTCCTCCCTCCTCCGCCTCTCCTCCTGTCTACGGTCCCACGTTTCCTCCTCTTGACTCCTCCCCCGCTGTTTTCCCCAGTTCTCCGCCTTTGTCCTCTCCTCCTCCGTCTCGTTCTTGGGCTACTCGTCGCTCCCCTCGTGCTCGTCCCTCGTCTCCTGTTCCCTTCACTGACCTTCGTACTGCCTTCCTTCTTTCTAGTCCACCTCGTCCGTCTCAGTCTGTGCTTCCGTCTCCTCCTGAGTCGGCCCTCACTGTGTCGCTCCCTACTCCTGTCACTGACTACTACCGCACGTACCGTCCTGTTCTCTCTCGTGTTCTCGCCTCTCTTGTTACTCACCCTCGTGCCTCTGTGTCCTCTGTGTCCGCTCTTACTGCCGCAGTTACTGACTTTGCCTCTACCCGCCGCCTTGACTACGCCACCACGCTTGTGGCTGCTCCTCCTACCAGTCCTCTGGCCGTCGGGGGTGTGTCTGCCCTTGGCTGTGACGCCCTAGAGGACAGGCAGTTTGAGCTAGAGTTCCTGGCGGCCGCTTCCCCTCATCTCTGTGCCATGCTCCTCGCCCCTGAGGGTGACCCCGACGCCCTTGACATTCCGACTCCTCGCACTTACGCTGAGGCAGTGTCAGGGCCTTGGGCCTCTCAGTGGAGAGCTGCCATGGACGCAGAGATGGCCTCCTACAGATCCACAGGCACCTACGTCGATGAGGTTCCCCCCCCCGGGGCGAACGTAGTCGACGGCATGTGGATCTACAGGGTGAAGCGGCCACCGGGATCCCCCCCGGTCTTCAAGGCGCGCTACGTGGCTAGAGGTTTCAGTCAGCGCGAGGGAGTTGACTTCTTTCAGACCTTCGCACCTACCCCGAAGATGACCACTCTTCGGGTGTTACTACACGTAGCAGCACAGAGAGACTACGAGTTACACTCTCTCGACTTCTCCACTGCTTTCCTTCAGGGCAGCCTACACGAGGAGGTCTGGTTGCGTCGTCCCTCGGCCTTCACTGGCACCTTCCCTCCTGGGACCCAGTGGAGGCTGAGGCGACCTGTTTACGGTCTTCGCCAGGCCCCTCGTGAGTGGCACGACACTCTGCGTTCTACCCTCTCTGACCTTGGGTTCCAGCCGTCTTCTGCCGACCCGTCGCTGTTCGTTCGTCGTGGCTCCACACCGTTCTTTGTTCTGGTTTACGTCAACGACCTCGTTTTCGCCACTCCGGACAGGGTTGCTTTGGCAGACGTGAAGTCCGAACTGCAGAAGAGACACACGTGCACTGATCTTGGTGAGCTGCGCCACTACCTTGGCCTGCAGATCACCAGGGACAGAGCCGCTCGCACCATTACACTCTCACAGTCACACATGGTGCAGCAGGTCCTTCAGCGGTTCGGGCTTCAGCACTCCACCGTACAGCGCACTCCTCTCGCTGTTGACCACAGACTCACTGGTCCCTTTCCTGACGAGCCGTTTGAGCCTAGTGGTCCCTACGCAGAGCTTGTGGGTTGCCTCATGTACCTGATGACTTGTACTCGCCCGGACCTCGCCTTCCCTCTCAGCATCCTTGCGCGCTTTGTTGCGCCAGGGAGACACCGTCCTGTTCACTGGACGGCAGCTGTGAGGGTGGCGAAGTACCTAGCGACTACATCAGGCGTGGGGCTAGTTCTTGGAGGGCAGCAGTCTGTCGTACTCACTGGTCACTGTGACTCCTCTTACGCTGACGACGCTGAGACTCACAGGTCTACTCAGGGGTACTGTTTCAGTCTGGGTTCTGGAGCTGTTTCCTGGCGTTCCACGCGCTCCTCTTCTGTCTCGACCTCTACAACTGAGGCTGAGATTTACGCTGGTGCCATGGCGGCACAGGAGTTGCGTTGGTTGACCTTCTTGCTCGCCGACCTTGGTGAGCGGCCGAGCTCTGCACCGACCTTGTTCACTGACAACAAGGCGTCGATCCTCCTCTGTCGTGAGCCGCGACTGGAGAGCAGAGTGAAGCACATTCACGTCAGGTACTTTCTTCTGCGAGAGTTGCAGAGACGTGGACAGGCTCGCTTCGAGTTTGTGGAGTCCGAGGCCAACACTGCAGACATCTTCACCAAGGCGCTTCCGCCTCGTGACCACCAGAGGTGTTGTGTGCAGTTAGGCCTTGTTGACACAGGTTCTAGTCATGTGTAGGCTTGAGTTTATTGCCTGCTTCGTCTGTACTCTTGCTATATATACTTGTGATCTCTTGGACTGGCCTTGTGGCCACTGTTGCTTGTGCTCAGAGAGTGTGGTGACGTTGTGATCCACCCTGAGCTTTGTTTTCTTTTGGACTGGTCTTGTGACCGTACTCTTTTTTATTTTGCTAGACACCCCTCACTTAGGCTATGGGGGTGTGTCAAATGTTGTAGCCTGTAGTGAGGTTTGTCTTAGGGGGTACAGAAGTTAGGGTTTGTTATATGTACCCCAACCAACATCAATGGCATCATCATTTCCTCATTTTGACACAAAGATCCTAAGGGGCACTCAGCCTACATAAGGAAGAGCTAAGCTAAGGTAGGTACCGCACCACACCGCACATGGGTTACTGGAGGAGCATGGGATTTCGCACTCCAGGTCAACAGGTGCCTAGATTTGCAGCTTCCCTGACCTGTAGAGTTGTGACTGACTGGATCAAGACAACGGATTCACCATGTTAAGGTACTAATACAGAAGGATTCAACTCGTTCTACAGGCCCGTCATACATGCATTTCATGGCACATGTAAGGTTACAGATTCAGGAACTGCTGTGATTCACGTATGACAATGGGGGAAAGAACGTGCGGCATTGTGCTATTACGGAGAGGTGAGCATGGGGAGGACAGCATGTGCATGCACCTGCACAAACAGAACGACATACAGCCGCAGAGAGAGATCCCGTTAAGAAATGTGATGTGCACAAACGAGTCGGGGTTGAGAAGGGATGTACGAGAGCAATTGCAAATTGCTTAGTGTCCGTTGGAGGAGGAATGAGCCAGCAGCTGGAATGAGCATGTTGGAACGACCAGGTTGAATTGAAACAAGTGAGTTGAAACGACTGAGCAGAAGGCGTTACGAGAGCTCAAACTCTTCGGTTGCGATGCGAGGTGCAACAAGCGAGTTGAAACGATCGAGGTGGAATGCGTGGGTTGAAACAAGCACACGCAGACCAGACCAGAGGTACCAGTGAGTTTGATATCACAATTGACATTAAGAAATGTAGGGTTGGCACAGCACAGCAGGCAGTGCAGGCAGAGAAAGACCATGGTCCACCCACCCGCATTCCCCAAAACCCGTTCGGTACAATGCTGATGCCACACGCACTCTCCCACTGCTGCTCTGCAGCAATTTTCTTACCGGCATCCAAACTGGCATCGAAAAAAAGCTCACACCAAATTCCTGTGCATGGGGGATGCAGAAGCAAGGTGCAGTGCTGTGACCCACCTCAGGTTTCTGGGTGATGGTGTGGCGAATCTGTATCGTCTGCCTCTGCCGTGCCTTCCAGCTGTGGTAGTGACTTGGCAGCAGCAGATGCAGGTGGTAACGATGGTGACGATGAGGATAAGGATGTTGGTTCGGATGGACCGTCCAACGATGCGAGGGGATTAGTGTGGATGATGTGCTTAACGATGAAGACTGTAAGGGGTACGGCGACCAGTAGGCCCCACACGCCCATGGCGTGCTCTGCTACCAGCAGCACTGCAAGTGTGAGGATGGGGTGGAGCTTCAGATGGGCTGATGGGACGGAGGGGGGGAGAGAAATGAGGAGGGACGGAGGGGGGGAGAGAAATGAGGAGGGACAGGGGGAGGCAGAGGGAGGAGGGGAACATGGAGAAGCGGAGAGAGGAGAGGAGAGAAGCAGGGTGGGCAGTGAACGATTGTGCTATGGGGTGACGAGGGGTGGAGGAGAGGAGAGAGACATGCAGGGAGACATATAGACAAGCATGGATGAGCAAAAACAGTTGTTGACAAAACTTGAGACAGTGGGGTAAATGAAAGGCAACATCAGGAGCAGTGGGACTATGGGAATATGGGAGTATGGGAATATGGGAATATGAGAGTATGGGAGCATGGGAGCAGAGGAAGAGGGAAGATGGAAGAAGAGTCACCCACCGGAGTAGATGGCAGGGTTGAGGATGTATGCTTCGAGTGCATGCATGAGCACTACCATCAGCACCACCAGTACCACCTTCACTACCCCGCCCCTGCTCACAAGCAATCAGGCAGGCAAAGAACAGACACACACATGCATGGATGAATGCATGCATACAGGCATGCACACAAGGATACACGGACACCCACATGCATTCATGCACGCACACATGCATAAACAAACTCGTATGCAGTCAGGAGAGGGTAAACAGCCGTGCGCATACATAGACACGCGCACATGCATCATCCCAGAGGAGTGAAAACCCACAATCCATTCGAAGCAAGGGTCATAGAAGCAGGTTGCCTTAGGAGTGCAGTTTGTGCAGTTGTAAGATGCCTAGTAATATTCTCTGTCTACCCCAGACTCAACCAGACTCAACCAGACTCAACTGACTCACTCGGAGAGAGCGACGAGGCCCATGGGGACGGTGGAGATGACGACCCCGGCGACGGGAACAAAGGAGAAGACAAAGACGACCGCAGAGAGCACGAGGATGCCGTGGATGTTGAGCAGCATCATGCCCAGGAAGGTGAGCGCCGTGTTCACCACCGCTATCAGACTCTGCGCCTCGAGAGCCCGGCAGAAGATACGCCCAAAGGTTAGCACCTGGCGTTGGGGGGGAAGGGGGGAGGAGGGGGTTGAGGGGGGGGGAGGGGGGGAGAGGAAAGGGAGAGAGGAGGCAGGGAGGAAGGAAATGTTTTTAGTCGACTCAAAAGTCGCCTCCAGCGCACAGCAGAAGATGCACCCAAAGGTCTGCACCTGGGTTGGGGGGGTGGGGAGGGTAGGAGGGGGGAAGAGCTGCAGGGGTGAATTTTGAGTTGAAACAAACACCTTCAGAACCTGGCAGAAGATGAGGCCGAAGGTGAGCACCTGGAGGGGAGGTGGGTGAGAGCGAGAGAAAAACGGGAGAGGGCGGAGGGGGGACTTTGAGTCGAGTCGAAATTCGCCTTCACCACTCAACAGAAAAAGCGCCCAGACGTTAGACAATGGAGGAGAGAGGGTTCAGGGTGTGCAGGAGTTTGAGGGGTTGGGGGCCGGAGAGTTGGGACCTCGGGGGTTTCGGGTTTAGAGTGCGAGGAAGGAAAGGCGTCGTATGCCGAGGGGGGCCACAGGGAAGAGCGAGGAAGGGAGGGAAGGAGGGAGGGAGGGAGGGAGGGAGGGAGGGAGGGAGGGAGGGAGGGAGGGAGGGAGGGAGGGAGGGAGGGAGGGAGGGAGGGAGGGAGGGAGGGAGGGAGGGAGGGAGGGAGGCAGCTAGGATGTACAACGGGAGCTAGTTCGTCGTAGATGCGGGGGACGAGGGGTGGAGCGAGGGAGGAGCGGAGCGGGCACACCGCAGGCGGGCGCATGAGAAAGGGCACAAGGGCGGGGGTGAGGCAGGGAGCGCGGAAGGCAGAGAAGTAGCGAGTGCTTACAACGGGAGCGAGCTCGTCGCAGATAGATAGGGGCGAAGCGGGTAGGCGGGGAGGGAGGGAGGGAGGGAGGGAGGGAGGGAGGGAGGGAGGGAGGGAGGGAGGGAGGGAGGGAGGGAGGGAGGGAGGGAGGGAGGGAGGGAGGGAGGGAGGGAGGGAGGGAGGAAGGGAGGGAGGAAGGGAGGGGGCGATGCGGCACGGAAGGAGAAAGACTGGGAGCGAGGGAGCGAGGACGTACCACGGGAGCGAGCTCGTCATAGATGGGGGCGAAGCGGGACGTCTGCAGCGACTGCATGCCGCGGGCGAGGGACGGCAGGTCCCACACTATCATGGCCGAGAGAATGAGACTCACAAGCGACTGTGCATGGGGAAGTGGGTGGGGATTGGGGACAGGGAAGGGGAGACAAGGGTTCAGATCCCACACGTGGGCGAGGGGGGGCAGGTCCCACTGTCCCACACGATCATGGTCGACAGGATAAGACTCACGAGCGACTGCTCTAAGGAGGGCGTGGGGTGAGGGGTTGGGGATTAAGGAAGGCAAAGGGGGGACAGCGGGGGAGGGCGTGGTGTGGGTGGGGGTAGGTTCGGTGGTGAAGGAGGGTGGGGGAGGGTGGTGGGATTCGTGGCCTTCACGGGGCGGAAACTGCATGCTACGAGCGAGGGAGGGCAGGTCCCCACACGATCATGGCCGACAGAATAAGGCTCACGAGCGACTGTGCATGAAGCGGTGGGGGGGGAGGGGGGAAACCAAGGGGGCCCGGGGGGGAGCCGGAGTGTGGCCAACGGATAAATAGGGGGAAACCAAGTCACGTTTGAGAGCTCCCTAAAGTGGCTCACATTTAGAGAGTACTAAAGTGTATGTGGACAGAATGAGTAGACAGCAGGTATGTGATATCACATACATGGCACCCAGACAACAGATAAGGCACCTGGAAAGTGGATAGCAGAGTAGGCATCAAGAGGGCAGAGAGGAGAGGAGCACCTTGAGCAGGAAGCGGCCAGTGGCAGCAAAGGCGGTGGCAAGCAGAGAGAGCATGCTGCCGGCATACTTCTTGAACACCTGCCTCAGCGCCGCTGACGGGTGCGCTGCCATCGCCACGCCCCCCGCACCCTGACAGGTGGTAGTGGTGGGGGTGGTGGTGGGGGTGGGGGTGGTGGTGGTGGTGGTGGTGGTGGTGGTGGTGGTGGTGGTGGGGGTGGGGGTGGTGGTGGTGGTGGGGGTGGAGTGCAGGGAACCATGCAGTGCAGTGGAAGGAAACGGTTGGGTGTGCAGAAAACCATGCAGTGCAGTGGAGTTGAGGGGAGTGGAATCATGGTGCCCTCACGCACCCCCTTCCTTCCAACCCTTTCCCTTCATTGAACGATGTGGGGTATTGACCAAGTTTTGGGCTTGAAAAGGGTTTGAGTTGGGGGTGAAGGGAGTGCGATTTGAAAAAAACAGCATGGTGGGGAGGGATAGTACGAGCAGAATGGATCAGGGCGTGAATGAGCAGGGCGGCAGGGGGCAGGGCGGGCGGCATGAGGCAGGGCGGCATAGGGCAGGGCAACATAGGGCAGGGCGGCATAGGGCAGGGTGGGCGGCATGGGGCAGGGCATGTGTAGGTGTCATACCATGATGCCCCGGGTTGTTGGCGGGGACATAATGAGCAGCATATAGCGCTCTAGCTGCACCATACTCGACTCTTTCTGTTCACATTCTCACAGAATTTTACCTCAGGGCTGTTGTAGGTGACATACCATGATGCCTTGGGTGGTTGGCGGGGACATCATGAGCAGCATGTAGCGCTCCAACTGCCCACCACACACACGGGGACGAGGGAGCGTGGTGGGAGGGGGAGGCGGGTGGTTTGTGGGAGGGGGAAAGGGGGGAGAATGGGGTTGAAAACAAGAGGGAGTAGAAGGACCGTATGAGAGTAAATCAGAGCGAGCATCTTTAAAAGCAGCAGAAAAAGCGTCAAGGGGATCGTGCATAACAGCAATGATGGATGTGAATATCCATCACTCACCACCTCATCCCTCCCTCCCTCCCTCCCTCCCTCCCTCCCTCCCTCCCTCCCTCCCTCCCTCCCTCCCTCCCTCCCTCCCTCCCTCCCTCCCTCCCTCCCTCCCTCACTCCCTCACTCCCTCACTCCCTCACTCCCTCCCTCCCTCCCTCCCTCCCTCCCTCCCTCCCTCCCTCCCTCCCTCCCTCCCTCCCTCCCTCCCTCCCTCCCTCCCTCCCTCCCTCCCTCCCTCCCTCCCTCCTCCCTCCCTCCCTCCCTCCCTCCCTCCCTCCCTCCCTCCCTCCCTCCCTCCCTCCCTCCCTCCCTCCCTCCCTCCCTCCCTCCCTCCCTCCCTCCCTCCCTCCCTCCCTCCCTCCCTCCCTCCCTCCCTCCCTCCCTCCCTCCCTCCCTCCCTCCCTCCCTCCCTCCCTCCCTCCCTCCCTCCCTCCCTCCCTCCCTCCCTCCCTCCCTCCCTCCCTCCCTCCCTCCCTCCCTCCCTCCCTCCCTCCCTCCCTCCCTCCCTCCCTCCCTCCCTCCCTCCCTCCCTCCCTCCCTCCCTCCCTCCCTCCCTCCCTCCTCCCTCCCTCCCTCCCTCCCTCCCTCCCTCCTCCCTCCCTCCCTCCCTCCCTCCCTCCCCCCCCTCCCTCCCTTCCTCCCTTCTTCCCTCCCTCCCCCCTCTCCCGCTCCCCCTTTCCCTCACCTGCTCCGTGAATGTGTCTCCGAACTCTGCTCGCATGCGCGTGGCTATCCATGAGTATGCATCCTCGCCCTGGATAAACACATGCACGCACATATGTGCACATGCATATGGAGACACACACATGTGCACACACACACACACACGCAGGCTCACACGCACGCGCGCGCATGCACGCACACACAGGCACACACACGCCGGCAGATGCAGACAAGAGCAGATGCGAGGAGACAGGAGCATTTGTTAGCAATGGGAGCAAAAAGGGAAGCAAAACTAAGGCGAGCTCGATCCAGAAAATAGAAGGGAAGAAGAGTGGGAGTGAGTGGCAAGGGGGACAGCCGGGAGATGCAGGAGATGCAGGAGGCTTGCACAGAACGTTTTTAGAAAAATAAGTGTAACCATGCAGGGCTGTGTGCGCCTAAACTTACTGATGAGCTTAACATTCCATGGATATTTAATGGCCTAAAAATCGTTGCGATGAAGCAACCATTTTTCCTTCAACTGATTTTGACTTTGATTTTTCCTCACATATATGTGTGGATTATGAAGAGTTTGTTTCCTCTCTCATCATGAAATGTCAAGTGCGGCATAGAAATGAGAGTTGGAATTGGAACGGGGAGAATGTGGAGCATGAAGTTGCATGGGTCAGGTCAAGCAGCAGACGAAAAAAAAAAACCCAAATCAGGCGGGACAACACCAAATCTCAAATCCCAAACCCCGAACCCCAACCCCTGCTCGACCAAACCCTCCGATCCATCCCATCCACCTCATAGCACCACAACGCACACCAACAGCGCAGCACCACACCACACTCCATCCCACCGCACTGCACCACACCGCATTAAACCACACCCACCTGGATGTTCAGAATTAGCTGTGTGGCGGTGTTGTATAGCGGGGGCAGGTAGGCAAAGCCGAGGGCGAGGAGGGCGGCGAGGGCGAAGGCATAGAGCAGCGCCACTAGCAGGCGCCGCTTGGCTGGCAGCACCCTCTGCGCTCCCTCCACTGCTGCATTCGCCACCACGCTGAGCACGTATGTGCCCATCATTATCTGGTGTGATGGGAAGAATGGATGGACCGGGAGGGCGAGGAGGGGAGAGGAGGGGAGAGGAGGGGAGAGGAGGGGAGAGGAGAAGAGAGGAGGGGAGAGGAGGGGAGAGGAGGGGAGAGAAGAAGAGAGGAGGGGAGAGGAGGGGAGAGGAAGGGAGAGAAGGGGGGGGGGGGGAGAAAGGGGAATGGAGGGGAGGGGAGAGTAGGGTAAGGTAGGAGAGGGGAGGGGGGGAGGGCGGAGAAAGCAAAGGCAGGTGAAGAACGACAGAACACTGCTGAGAGGGAGAGAGTGAGAAAGAGAGAGCGGGGAGAGGGGGAGGGAAGGAGGGGCGCTGATGCTAGCTTGAACGTTGAGAGCAATAAGAAGTTACGCACGCCGCCACACCTTGCTACGGATGATATCAGGGTTCATAAAGGGTTCAAAGGAGTTGTTCGTGTTGCCTGCCGTTTCCCAGCCTCTCCCATCACATCCACCCTCGACCATATGCTTCCCCTCAACCTCGTCTGTCGTAAGTGTTTTCTTATTAATCCTTGGAAAAAAAAGCCTACTTCGCACAGGTGATTATTTACCAGCCTTCACCCTCCTCATTCTCTTTGTAGGCGATGTTTTGTTTGAGAAATTTCAAGAAGCGCCCACATTGAGTGGGCGGCTGCATACCAGCCCAGCCCATACCCTCCTCATGCCTGCCAACAATCCCGCCCCACCCGCACGTTCCTTCACATGCAACCCGAAACTGGAAATATTCCAGTATGAAACATTCATAACACACGCAACCCCCCACGTCCCCAGCCAAGCCCATCAGCAAACAATGAATCAGCTCAGGTCCCCAAAACCAACCAAGCAGCTAATTTTGAAAGGGACCCGGAGAAAGAGCCCTATTCCATCGCAAAACCCTTATCCCCTGACTTGACTCTTGGCTTAAATCCACCCATCACGTCTACAAACATGACATGATATACACCTCCCCCTTCTCCTCCCTCCCTCCTCCCACATCCTCCTGCCCTCGCCCCCTCCCTGCCCCCTTCCCCACCCCGACGTACCCCCAGGAACTCTCGTAACTGGATGACAAGCCCGGCCACTAAAGCCCACACGAGGAACCTCCGCAGCGGCAGCTGCTGCAGCAGCCCCACCACTCCCCCATCCGCCGCTCCGCCTCTCGCCTCCGCGCCCTCCCCGCTCATCTCTCCCCCGCCTCCTCTCCACGCCCACGACACGCCTATCCCATTCCCCCCCACAGCTGCTGCTGCTGCTCCGCCTTTCAAGCGCCCGCCTGCCCCTTCCCCTCCCCCGCCTCCGCCCCCGCCTCCCCCGTCCGCGGAGATTAAGGCTGTAGCTGACGCGGCGGTAGCAGGTAATCCTCTCCGCCGATCCCCCACGTCCCCGCTTCCCCTTCTTGCCCCACGCGCTGCTTCTCTACTGTGACGGGACCAGCTTCCGCTGCCGCTTACACTGCCATGCAGGCTGCTGCTTAGACTGCCGCTTAAGCTACTGCCGTTTAAACTGCCGGTTGAGCTGCTGTTTGAGCTGGCACTCAATTGACCGCTTAGACTGACGGCTCCGCTGGCGCTGCGTGGGGTTGAGATGCTAGCGGCGGAGGCGCGACCGGAGGGTGCGGGGCGCGGGTGCAGAAACGGGGAAGTGAAGGACGCGCAGGTGGGTGGAAAGGAGGATGAGGAGGACGAGGAAGATGAGTAAGATGAGTAGGTTGGGTAGGGTGAGTAAGGCGAGTAGAGTGGGAGAGACGAGGAGGGAGAGGAGATGAAGCAGGGAGTTCGAGCCGAAGCGCATGCGACGGCGGGAGAGGAGGAGGAGGCAGTGGGCGTGGCAAGGGGGGAAGCAGCAGGGAGAGGCGGGAAGATACACGCGAGCATGGCGGGATCTGTTGTGTGCGCGCGTGACGCGGAGAGAGAGGCGGAGAGCTGCAATGGGAGAGAGAATTGGGAGGGTTAGGGAAAGGAAAAAGGGCGTGAGGCGAGAGACACGTGAGCGAGATCTGCTGTGTGCGCGCGTAACGCGGAGAGAGAGAAGCGGAGTTCTGCTAGAGAGGGGAGGGTTTGGAGGGATGGAAACGGGAAATGGGCGAGTGATAAGGGAGCTCTACGGAATGTAAAACGGTGATGAGATTTCAGTCTCGATAGGACGCAATGGAGAAGGAAAAAGCTTGAGTTACGTGGATGTGAGTACGGACGGAGCGCGCCATAATTCGCAAAACCACGGGATTGACGAGGCTACGAGTCAGGGTGGCAAGAAGGTGAAGAACGACTGTGAGACACGGAGATGCGCACACGGATACGCGTCTACAGCGCTGGATCAGTGTCGCGAATTGTACGTATTACACTCGTTGCCCCAGAAATAGAACGGAAATATACGCGAATAGCGGTTAAAACAATCAATCGTACGGATCCCACTGTATCAGAACAAGAATCGTGTGAAGATCATGGGTTCGAGTGGTTCTGGTCCAGTGGTTTTGAAGATAAAGCCCTGCTCGCTCGTGCATCTACCCTCTAACAGTGTTAATTCGATTTCCCAACCTACCAATCCCAGCGTGCAAGATCCCGTGCCGTGAGAACTCCCCGTCGGAACCAGTCGCCCGATCATCGCTGCCACTGAATCGCGATCGGTTAAGATGATCGGATTAATCAACAGACTAGATGCGCGGTCCGATTGCGAACCGTCAACGCGCGGCGACGTGCCGGATGCCCCGATCCTTAATAGCGGAAGCAATTATGGCGCATTACAAGCGCTGGGAAGGGAATCTGAGGGGCAATGCTGCAGGATTTGTTTCTCTGATGTTCTGTGTAGTCTTCCCTCGGATCCCCCTGAGTAGCTGGCGGCGAGACGATTGTGGAGCAGATAACTTGTTGCTTCTGATCAGAAAAGCGAATGGATGAGATGAATGCGACTGGCGTTCGCGACGACCGCCAGTCCCCACGGAATCAGCGAAATACCACCCACGAACTCAGCGAAGTGCTGTAATTACCAGTTTCCAAGAACAAGTGCAGTTCTCCACCTCAGCATTCCATCCACTTTGGGTTGGGTTCGCTCTTCCTTGACTGCCGTGCCGAGTAGGTTGGTTGGCTTGAAGCTGGGTTCCGTGACGTGGCAGAGCTGACGGAAAGGTGACGTTGACGATGACGGGGCAAGCGTCATCCAGTAGCGGCGTGGAGAACCACAACAGCCACCGTCAAATTTCAGAACCCAGTACGTGTCTGCCGTTCTCTCCACGAAAGCGATCGGTTGGCGGTTTGTGTGAACCCCAACGTGGTTGTTTTGAATGAACTTGCAGAGTGCGCAGTACAGTCAAACGAATAACGAGAATGTTGAACTACAGAATCACTAAATGACGATACAAGGAAAGTGACTAGCCAGGCCCCAAATTTCAAGGGTAAAATACCCTTTTTGCCCTGATGGTAGGCCACTTTTTCCCAGTTACCCTTGCAAAAACAGAGGATCGAAATTTTTTTCCCTAGAGCAAACAGGCTAAGTTTTGATTAACACTGATAACAATTTATATTACCCTGCCGATATCAGGGTGCACTGTTTACTTCACTGATACCGAATCATCTGTAGCGAGGGTTTTCCTTGCGAAGCCGCAACAAATTTTGTGCACCAGCCAGATCTGAACTCGCGACCTTCGTAATTCAAGCCTTACATCTGACTAGCTGAGATAATCTGTTGAGTTATAGCACTGCAAAGCTTAATCGTCGAATAGAAACATTTTACCTTTTTATAATCAGTGTACTGGTTTTTTTAGGCTTTTTTGGCAGGGTATGAAAGATTTTACCCTAACAGTCAGAGTACGGGGGGGCTGGAACCCTGATTTGAAAGAGCGGACCTAAACCTATTTTGGGCTCTGATCCTAGCTTAGCGAAGAGGTCGGACGAAGGATGCCTCGGTGATGTTGCAATTGGAGCGGGGCCGACTCGGGGGTGGTTCGGTGCGACGAAATAGGCGAAACAGGTTCGTCGCGTGACCCTCGGGATGTACTCGCAAAGTGCGAGTACAGTCGGGCCTTGACGCGTCACAAAAGTTCGCATCGTTTTTTTTTTTAATGCAAGTTTCACTATAATAGTGCATACAAGCATTGATAGTCGTAACTGTAGCTGATGGGCCTAGACAGCAGCCTACCGTCGTACCCATCCTGACAACTTAAGGGGGATGGAAAATCGTGCGCGGGTTGGCCCAGATGGAGGTGAAGCCACTGGTCCACGCAAGCGACTTTGCCAAGTTGTCACAGATTCTGCTCACCAGACGAAATTCGTCTGGATCCAACCGCTCCAGGATAGAACGTTGCCCCGGCCCCAGCATGACTCCTGTCCGTTTACTCCCTTTCTTCGCCCGAAGATAGATTCTCACGTGAGTATAGAAAGCCGCTGCAATCCTTCGCAGCACCCTCCTGGACCGAAACCTCCCTCTCTCAAAAGCCGCGTCACACCTTTCCACCCAAATCTTATGAAGGGCGATAGCTGTGATTGTAGATTCTGGGAAGCCCGAACCCGAGCTCTTCTTCTGATACAGTAGATCCCCCAACGAAGTAATTTTCCTGCCCGGGTTAATCATCCGAAGAGCCTTAAGCAGCCCCTGCACCACTGGTTGGATCCGGGGGCAGCTGAACAAACAGTGCTCTGCTGTCTCCTCCTCACCACAGTGCGGGCACGCCACCCCCTCCATGAATTTTAGCCTTACCCCAACCTGTAGGTTTCGACAATGTAAGCGAAGCAGGACATCGCGGGCTCGGTTCGGAAGCACCGCGGAGTCCCGCACCCTGATGACTCTCTTCCAATCAATCACCTTCCCCCATTCCTCAGACCATTTCTCTTGCTGCTGCATCTCCCCTTGCTGCGCGCCGAAAAGCAGCCTCAACTGTCTGAAAGGGGGGATCTGGTCATCCATACAGAGCTCCGAGCAGCGCAGCCGTACCTCAGGCATGCCACCCGCTCCAATCACCCTTCCTCCCCTCACCATCAACGGCTCCACTTTGTCCAGTGCAAGAACCGCAGTTGCCTCCGCCGCCCCCACCAGAGGCACGGCGAAACAGTCACACGCGCGGCAGACAAGGCCATCTTGCACCACCTTCTCTGCTTTCCAGACTCCCACCAAACCCTTCTTCTTTACGAAGGCCAACTCCGCCAAGAATTCTTCCCCCGTGATCGGCGCTATTAGCTTTGCCTTCCAGGCTTCCGGGACGCTAGCAAAAACTTTGAGCGCCCTTCTCGTTTTCTTGCGCGTACCCAGTTCCTTCGTTAGCAGCTCCTCGTCCTTGGAAAAGAGAGCGCCATCCTCCGCTCGACCGACAAAATCACCAAGCTTCAATAATTTCAGCTCTTTCGCCGCTTCCTATCGTCCGAGTGGCTTTTTTTCCATTCGGCAAGATCTGCCGATTGTACACCAGCGGCTCTTGCGCGATGTCCCAGCGCGAGACCGGGCCTTTCTTTGCAACGCTTGACCGCATAAACATTTCACAGGTCTGCTTCCTGTCAAAATATGGTTACATATTTTATATAATAGTTTGCAGTTGTAGTGTAGACATAGCATCATGTTTGGTGGTGTACCTCCTTGTGTTGCTGTTTGCCTATATGTACTTGCCATTCTAGTGAAACCTCTCCCCTCTCGATATTTCTCCTAACTAAACTACTCGAACCTCAACCTCCAAGGCCCCTAAGCCCTGGCTCCTAAGCCCACCTCTTCCTAGTATCTTGACATGGTATCAGAGCGTGGTACGTTCCTGGCCTCTTGCTTCCGCTGCTACTGAGTGTACTGCATGCCCCGTGGTGTGCCCTACTGTCGCGGCCCCGCTGCCCTACTGTCGCGGCCCCGCCGCCCTACGTCACGGCCCCGCCGCCCTACTGTCGCGGCCTCGCCGCCTGTCTGCTGTCGCGGCCCCGCCGCCCTACTGTAGCGGCCCCGCCGCCCTACTGTCGCGGCCCCGCCGCCCTACGTCGCGGCCCCGCCGCCCTACTCTGCGGCCTCGCCGCCCTACTCTTGCGGCCCCGCCGCCCTACGTCGCGGCCTCGCCGCCCTTCACTGCGACCCCGCCGCCCTTCGCTGCGGCCCCGCCGCCCCTTGCTACGGCCCCGTCGCCCACCACGGCCCCGTCGCCTCCTGCGGCCCCATCGCCTCCTTCGGCCCCGTCGCCACCCGCGGCCTCGATGCCACCTGCGGCCCCGCCCACTTGCGGCCCCGACCACGCCCCGGCCATGCCCTGTCACCAGCCGCGGCACACCGGGGGCACGTGCACCGCTCACCCCCCTCAGGTCGCCTCGAGAGGTGACGGGAGGGGCGACCTGGAAGGGGGGGGCAGTCGTCGCCCCCTCTGCCGTCTGCTTTGGCGCCCGGGGAGGCCGTGCATAGCCCCCCCCCCCCCCCCCCCCCCCCCTTCTCCTCCTCCTTTTGTTCCCTCTGCTGCAGCTGCCGCTGGGGGGGGAGGGTGTGAGGGTGTGGGGGAGCCCGGGGAGTGGCACTGGGGTGGCGGGTGTGAGACCACCCAGCCGCAGTCCCTCCACCTCTCCTCTCTTCCCCCCTCTGCTGCTCTTGCAGCAATGTGTGGGGGAGGGGGAAGGGGAGGGGTAAGGGGAGGGGGAGGGTGAGGGGATGGAGTGGGTGACCAGCGTGGGCGGTTTACACTTACCAGAGTGGGCGTTTTACACTTACTCCTGCAATCAATTATGGGGGCGTGTCAAAATATGGTTACATATTTTATATAATAGTTTGCAGTTGTAGTGTAGACATAGCATCATGTTTGGTGGTGCACCTCCTTGTGTTGCTGTTTGCCTAAATGTACTTGCCATTCTAGTGAAACCTCTCCCCTCTCGATATTTCTCCTAACTAAACTACTCGAACCTCAACCTCCAAGGCCCCTAAGCCCTGGCTCCTAAGCCCACCTCTTCCTAGTATCTTGACACTTTCATCTGACGCTCCTTCCTTTCCATGTTTTCAGGAACTCCGGGTGTGCCCGGAAAGAGCGGAAACCGGCCAGCAGGTCAGCCGCCTTCATCGCCAGCCAACTGCGTACACCTCGTCTAACCAGCACCAGTTTCCCCACCCTTCTAGCGGCCAGGCCACGGAGAAGTTCGCATCGCAATCAAGTGTACCGCTCCGTACCGAACTATACCAAAGTTTGATTTTTGTTGACAATGTTCGATGCTTGGGTGAAATTTGGTGTAATACGATGCAGTGCAGTAGAGTCAATTATGACGCTAACTTTTGTCACATGTCAAGGCCCGAATGTCCCCTAAGGAATTACAATTCCTTACAGTGGTCTTCTACAGTCACGACTGAGAATGTATGCACTTCTTTTAGTGTAATATCATTCACAAAAAAGGTGGTCTTTGACATTATAATTGCAAAACACTGGCCAAAAAATATTACCTAATAGCTACAACTCAAGTCTCAACATAAACACAATCAAGCGCAACTCAGGTGACTGACTGCATTATTTCCTCGATACTAACATGCCCATTTAAAGCCAGGGTCTCAAGTAAGCAAAGCAGCCCTCAACCGCAAAGCAGTTGAAGCTAGGTTACCTAGTTAGTGCAGGCGAATTTCTCTTTGGTTGGGTTGGAAACCTACCCCCGTCAGTGCCTCAAAAGTAATTGCACAACAAGTTTTGAGTACTTGAGACTTTCGACGATTCTGGGGAATTTTACGGTAGGTTTGGATCTGAACCAAATTTACAAACCTAGAAGTTCGGCTACACCTAGCGATTTGGATTCGTTTCGTACCCTTCGCTTCACCCCTCTTCAAACCTCACAACTCGCCAACCAATCACAAACAAACTTGCACTGTCAACTGCAAAACACTTGTAGTACGTGAGACCCTGGCTTTAAAAGCTCCTACTCAGGTCAAACAACGAAAGTGCGTGCCGCACGAAGGGGGTGACTGACTACGTACACACACCTTTATTTTTGCATTTGCACGCACGCACAATCGCATGTACCATACAGCCCAGTTTATATGTTATTTTCCAGAATCCATATGTTTTTGCAGTACCAATGCATCCCTTTCCAGCCAAGAAGAAGCTATGTACATGGCAGTGCATGCACAGTTGCACAAGCACAACTACCCAGTCAACTCCAGCAACCAGTACACTACTGCCATGCAACTGGCAAGAAACCTAGTTGGGCAAGTAAGGCAAGGCATGCCTAAGGCAATATAGCCCAGTTTTCAGCCACAAAACCACATTATCTGGTGTCCCATGGAGAAACGGAATGTGACAAGATGCCTGTCTCCCCCCCTCTCCGTTCAAATGTCCCTTCACTTCTCCTCAACTGCCCGTTTCTTCCTTTCATTCTCCTCATGCTCCCCTTCCTCGCACAACCAACTACCCTTCACTACACACCCCTCACGCTCTCTTTCTCTCTCCCCCGATTGCATCCTTTCCCACTCCCCCTAAGCCAGTAGTTGCCATGTCACCTTTCCCCCACTCCCTGCACCCCACCTGGTTCCCTTCCTCCCTTCACCACTCACTGCTCTCCTCAAATGGACATAACCGTCAGCTAAAGCTATCGCTAGAGCCGTCAGCAACAGCTATCAGCAACAGCTGTTGAATTCAAGTGTCTGCTACAGCCGTGTGTCATCTACAGCTGCTGGATGTAGAAGGCTTCCTGCTTGTTGGTGATGCCCAGACCTGCCAGGGTCGCGACTTTTGAGGCGCCTCAGAAGCTGCTACAGCAGTCAGCCCAAGCAGTTGGCCACAGCAGTCAGCGACAGCAAAAAACTAGAGCTGCTGGATGTAGAAGGCTTCCTGCTTGTTGGTGATGCCCAGATCTGCCAGGGTTGCATGCGCCTCTGCTGGCTGAAACACACGCCGGGGAAACTGCCTTGCCTGCAGCAGGGAGACAGGTGGGAGGGAGGAGCGAGAGAGGAAGGCGAGAGAGAGAGAGGAAGGCGAGAGAGAGAGAGAGAGAGAGAGAGGAAGGAGGGAGGAGCGGGCAGGAGAGAGGGAGAATGAGGAGAGTGGGAGTATGACCCAGGAGAATGAGGAGAGTGGGACAAAGGAGAGAGCGAGGAGAGAGGGAGGAGAGAGGAGGATGAGAGAGGGAGGAGCGAGAGAGGAGAGAGAGAGGTGCGAGGGAGGAGACAGGGAGGGGAGAGGGAGGAGTCGTGGGGGGGGGGGGGGGGGGAGAGAACAAGGGGAAAGAGATGGGAGAGATAAGCAACACAATCACCTTCAGGAAGGGCACAAGGCACGGCTGAAGGGGGTAACGAGAGGGACTGTGTGTAGAGGGAGGAGATGAGGGCGCCTAAGATGCGCAGGAGTAACGCGGATAGCAGACAGGCTTACGATGGTGTCGCACGGGCGCAAGAAAGTGCAGAGCAGACCGTGATGGGAGGTTATGCAAGGCAGGCTTACGATGTTGTATGTGTTGGGCTTGACTAGCTTGCTCACATCCACATAGTCAAAAAGCGCCTGCATGGATGGCAGACGCGGGGAGGACGAAGAGCGGGGGAGGGCAGGGGGAGGGCGGGAGGGAGATAAGAAAACGGTTGAAGGTGAAAAGGGATGATGGAGAAAGCATTGTGAGGCTGTGCTGCTTGAGCCGAGGAGGAGAACAGAGAGAAATAAAGAGACAAGCGGAAACAAGGGGAAACAGGCAGGGAAAAGAAAAAAAGAGATGCAAAATGAAGGGGAGCAAGAGCTTCACTTAGCCAGCGATAATTTTGAGGTTAGCACCATTGCAGAACAAAAGCTAGTTGGTACAATATAACAGAGCTAGCCAGCACCACGCTAGATGCTATGCTACCCAGCATTGTACATCAAGACCACCTTGAAATCAACAAGTCCCAGAATCACATCATCATCACCTCATGAAACCCTCTTTTCTCTAGCCCCAACTCTCAATCACCTGTACCGCTGCCTGAGGAGCTTAGGAAGGAAACATCAAACCATGGCCCACGGCCTCACTCATCTGCGGCTTGGGTATAATACGGACGGAGTGCCATGCCATGCCAACTACAGACAGGAAACTGCCGCAGGTGCCAGCCGACTACTGAACGCTAACCACCAGCAATGCCCTCGGCCCCTCACCTGTAAGGTATCTGAAGTAAGGAAGCGGCGGCTTAGGCGGGAGCCGTCTGGCAGGCGCAGCATGAGAGTGATTGCGCCCTCCTCCCCTGCTGCTGGCTCCACAGGCAGTGACGCCTCTTTTGCTGCCAGCTGCCGCTGCTCCTCCTGCAGAACGCAAGTGGGTGAGAAGGATGGTGAAAAGCAGGCGAATATGAATAAAAGGTCAGTGAATGGGCGCAGAATGAGAAGAGAGTGCGCCCTCCTCGTGAGAGCGCGCTTGCATGAAATAGCAGCTGTGGGAACCAAACAAACAGGAAGAGCTTGAAAATGATGCCTGAAGAAAGGCGCGTGAAAGCCCAACCCATCAGCCTTGCCACCCCATCAAACCATCACATGAAGGCCTCAAAACACTATCATCATCGTCCCCCTCACCTCCTCCTGCTCCCTCTGCCGTCTCAACCCGTCCTGCCGCTCCTGCTCCTCCTGCTGCTGCCTCTGCCGCTCCTCCTCCTCCTTCCTTCGCGCTGCCTCCTCCTTCTCCTGGTCGGCTATCAGTGACTTGAAATACTCCTCGTCCTGCTCACAGAACGGGGGCACAGCAAGTGGGAGGGTACACAAGGGAATGTCTCGAATAAGACATCTTATCAAAACACTCCTTCTCCTGGTCGGCTATCATTGACTTGAAATACTCCTCGTCCTGACCACAGGTGAGGGGGAGCGAGGGGGGGGGGGGGGGGGGGGGCACGTTCGAAGGCAGGCGATGACTATATAGGGCCATACAGGATAGCCCTCGTACCTCCTATAAACTCTTCCTCTTGGTACAGAAGGCATGAGGGAGGGTTGGAGATTGGAAACGGAGAGAGTAGGGAGGGGGAGCGAGCGGGGGATGAGGAAAGCAGCGTTCACAGTTCCGCAGTTGGGCTGCCTCACAGCAATTGCGCAAGGCGGCACAATAAGGGGCATGTGGGCGTGGAAGGCAGTGGGGAATGGTGGAGGTGAGAGTAGAAATGCGCATGCTTCAAGCCCACTCTGAGCTGAGACAAACACGGGCCTCCATGCTTAAAAAAAAATCCCACTCTTGAGACAAACATGAACTCTCCCTTGCTCGCTTGCACTGCACCCCACGCCAACCCACCCCCCAACCCCATGCCATCCCATGCCTGGCCCACGCCTCACCTCACCCCCTACCCCACAATGCCCCATGCCACCTCTCGCTCATTAGCCAACTACCCTCTCACCTGCTCCTGTCGCAGCAGCCTCTCTACAACATGCGTGGGAACCCATTTCCCCCACAACCCACCCACCTTTCCCCTCACAATCTCTCCTCACACCCTCTCACCTGCTCTTGCCTCAGCAGCCTCTCTTCCAGCATGCGTGGCGACGGCGGCCGTGCTGCCTGCTGCTGCTGCTGCTGCTGCCGCCTCTGCTGCCTCCTCCATTCCCTCGCCCACTGCCCCAACCCCTCCTCATCCTCCTCCTCCCCTTCCTCCCGTTCCTGCCCCTCCCCCTCAACCCCGCCTTCCCCTCCACCTCCAACCCCTCCCTGCCCATATCTCCCCCCCAAACCCACACCTCCCATCGAGCCTCCTGCGCCCATGTCTCCCAACCCTCCTCCATATTGCCGCCAAGAGTGGGGTCTACGCGGGAGATACGCGGACCCGTACGGTGCCCCGGCAGCAGCAGCGGCGGCTGCAGCAGTAGAAGCGTCGGCGGCATCAGCAGCAGAGGCGGAGAGAGATGGGTGCATGGGCATGGCAGTGCCTGTGACGCCAGTAGCAGCAGCACCAGCGGCAGCAGCGGCAGCAAGAGCAGGGTCATGGTCGGGAAGGGGGGTTCCGAACATGATTGCTTCCATGATTCGCGCCTCCTCCTGCTCTGCGTGGGATAGGCCCTGCACATGTAGAGGGAGGGATGGATGGAAGGTATGGATGACGGAGAGATGGACTTATGAGATGTCTCAGATGAGACGAGACGCACAGTGGTGGTTGCGGAAGGGGAATTACATCTAATCATAACATGATCGCTCTCAAGATATTCTGTGATACATGCCACTTCCTGTTCTGCATGGGACAAACAGACCCTACCTACACATGTGGATGGAGGGCAAGGTGGGATAAATAAACGTCAAGGGATTGGTTTTGGATGCATATTCTGGCCCACTCACATGGTGGCATGCTGGCACGCTGACATGCTGACATGCTACTTGCATGTACTCACCCCCAAATGATCATGCGCAGCAGTGGGTGCTGCATCCGCCCCATCACCATCACCAGCAGCAGCAGCAGCGGCGGCAGCAGCAGCGGCAGCAGCAGCAGCGGCCGTTTCAGCAGCAGAGGCCTCTTCAACCGCCCGCATCACTGCTGCTACCTCCTCCTGACTCATCCCATTTGCATCCATCCCACCAGCCGCCCCACCATCTCCCCCACCCACCATTCCTGCCATTGTCCCCTCCATACCCTCCCCTTCCGCCCCTGCTGCTGCTGCTCCACTTTCCGCAACCCGGGAACTCCCACCAGACTGCTCGCTTCGCCATGCGTCTGCTGCTTCTCCAGCTGCTCTCGCTGCTTCTGCAGCTGCAGGTGCTGCCGGGAGAGTGTGAATGAGCTCAGGGTGAAACGCGGACTGGTCGGATTGCCATTGCGACTTGAACTTACCCCTGCCACTGCCAAACCCGCTCCCACTCCCAACGCCGCTGCTAAACCCACCACCAGCAGCAGCACCAGGAGCAGCAGCAGCTGAACCTGATCGCCCTTCATTCGCCTCTCTGCCCCCTCCGCCTCCCCCTCCCCCTCCCCCTCCCCCACCTCCGTCAGCAGGGTGGTAAGGATGGTACACACGGCGTCGCATGAGCGGCTGCACCGGCTCCTCTTCCTCGTCTTCTTCCTCCTCGTACCCACCACCACCACCTCCACCGCCCCGTCCGCTCTGGGTTGAATATCCTGCCACATGCGGCCAGGAAGGCAACACCCCTGTTCCTGCTCCGGCTCCTGCTCCTGCTTCTGCTCCTAACCCTAATCCTCTTCCTGCCACTTCTGTTGCTGCCGCTGATGGTGGTGCAGGTGGTAAGGGTGCTGTTTCAGGTACTGTGAACGGAGGCTGGAGTGAGGCTGTGGCAGACTGATTCCTTGATGCTGCTTCCTCCTCTGCCGTCTGCAACAAAGGGAGATTGGGAGGAAGGGGGCGGGGGAAGTAGGAAACGGGAGCTACGCTGTTACGGTAGGTCATGCGGTGTGCAGCAGCAGGAGGGAAAGAGGGGCGAGGAGGGAGGGGAGCGGGGAGTGGTACAAGGGAAGAAAACGCGAAGGTAGAAAACACAGAACGGATCTGGCAGTGGATAGACAGAGAGACACGCGATGGAGTGTGAGAATAATATAATAAGCAGGTCAATCGATGTATGAAACGAAATGAACAAACGAGACTTTGAGTAAACCAGACGCCATCCATTTTAGAGGTCTAAACCCCACACCTCAAACCCTACTCCTTGCCTAAGCTCGTTTCGTTCTTCAAGTGAGTGCCACTGCCTACCTTGATCGGGGCCTACCAAGAAAACGGCCTGCCTGCATGGGGCGCCTAGCTTGATAAAGAGTGCTGTTGCCCACATCACATCACATCACATCACATCACATCACATCACATCACATCACATCACATCACATCACATCACATCACATCACATCACATCACATCACATCATCATCCTTCCCCTTTGCATCGCAACATCTCAGAAGAATATTTTCCGTTTTAATCTACGAGAACACCTCTAGGTTCACAGCTTTAACCAGAAAATAACGAATCGACGTAAAGACTGTATTTCTTTCGCCACAAGCTTGCTTCTCAACTACTGCTCGCCTAGCTTGATACAAGGAAGGAAGGAAGTGCCTACCAGGGCAGAGAGCAGATCATACCCTGACAGGTAGTGCCAATAGCGCGCATCACAGCGTCATCCTCATCCTGATCCACATCCATGGGACTTCTGAAACGTCTCCAAACATAAGACAAGCGCCTACCAGGACAGAGGGCATACACATACCTTGATGGAGAGTGCAATTGCGCGCATCACATCGTCATCCTCATCCTGATCCACATCCATGGGTGCTGCTGCTGATGCAGGGACCTGGAGCGTGGATGTGGGGAATGGGGGCGGCGGGTGAGTTGAGTTGAGGGAGTGTTTTGGGACGTCCCGACTCAACTCGTGGCGACGCACATGGCGACACACAACACACATGGCGACACACAACACACATGGCGACACACAACACACATGGTGACACACAACACACATGGCGACACACAACACACATGGCGACACACAACACACATGGCGACACACAACACACATGGCGACACACAACACACATGGCGACACACAACACACATGGCGACACACAACACACATGGCGACACACAACACACATGGCGACACACAACACACATGGCGACACACAACACACATGGCGACACACAACACACATGGCGACACACAACACACATGGCGATACACAACACGGCGGCACACATGGCGACACACACGGTGACACACATAGTAACACACATGGTGACACACATGACGACGGACGCAAGGCAGGAAGCGAAGTGGAATGGAAGCGGAGTGAGATCAAGGGGGTACACTTGCTAAGCCACCCTCAAGGCACCACCACAAGCCCCCATATGCGGCATGACACAATCCAAACCAGAGACATGAAGGAGGAACCAACCAACGAGCCCTTCAGAGACATGGAGGAGGAACCAACGAGCCCTTAGAAGACTCACCATGGTAGCAAACCCTGTTTCCTCTGCCTCTCCACCGAACACCCCCCCTGCTCCTGCTCCCATTCCTGCTCCTGCTGCTGCTCCCAACCCTGCTCCTCCAGTCGCTTCGCCTACACCTGGTTCCTGAACCAACACTCGCCCCCTCGCCCACTCCCCTCCCGTCACACCTTCACCCACACCCCCTAACCCTCGCCCTACTCCCGCAGCACCTGCACCCACACCACACGCACCGGCACCACCAGCAGCACCATCATCACCATCCTCCACCTCCTCAATACGCACTCCACCACTCTGATTCCACTGCTGCTGCTCCTGCTGCTGCCCTTGCTCCTGAGACGCTAACCCAAACGGGCCAAAACCAACTCTCCTCCCATACCCTCTGTGAAAAGCCTCATCAAAACCAGCCCCCCTACCCTCCCCAAAACCCTGACCCCCTCCTAAACCCCTCTGGCCGCCACCACTCATGTACCCCCTGCCGCCAGCACTGCCGTTACCGTTACTGGCAGCATCATCCCACTGGATCGGAATCTCCCGAACCTCCCGAGGCTCGGAGATGATAGGTGCGGAGGTGGGAGCGCGAGCAGTCGCAGGGGCACGAGAGGTGGGCATGAGACGATCAAAAGCAGAGCCTGTCATGAAGGGCCGCACAGGGTTCAGGCCCTCATACTCCTCCTGCTGCGCCTGCTCCTCCTGCTGCTGCATCCCTCCTATCCCTGCTAATCCTGCTGTCCCCCGCGACTCCACTCCACCCAGAGTCTGCCCGTGGAAGTTGCGAGGGCGTGTGGTGGCCGCAGCAGGCGGCGGCTCGCTGGTGAGATCGATGGCATCAGTGATTCTGAAAGAAGGGAGATGCGGGGAAGAGGGGGCGGGGGGTTGGAGAGGAGGGACGATGTAATATGAGCAGTAACTAGACTTCGATAGAAACTTGACTTGAATGTACGGAAAGAATCAACAAACTGCTCATGAGTTGACTCAACAAACTGCCTGGCCATATGCTCCTCAGTGAATTGGAGAACACATCGAATGGACGATAATATGCTTGCAGAAAAAACATGCACTGCACGTGCACAAAAGACAGACGCGTGGAAGCAAAGCAAGGTTACAAAAGCGCACATGCATGCACTCGCATGCACACGTTGTTTTTTGACTCTCAAAAGCATGTGCATGTCTGCAGATAAAACAGCATGTGCTGTGCATATCCGCAGCTACAGCACGTGCAGGCAGGTAAATCGTGGAATTCAACTGGTGCTAACACCCTAAGCGTGAGATAACTACACGGCAGGCCTATTCACACACACGCACATACACACACAAAACTATAAGATGGCCGACCCATATAAGCGAGCAGCAGTAACAGAGTAAGGGGCTGACACCACAAGGCGAAGAGATTTACCCGTTCCCAAGGCCTCCACCCTCATCCCCTCCATGCTCCAGAAAGAAATTCACTGCTAACTGCAGATCCCAATTATGTGCCTGTAGCGAGACAGCGCGTAAGGGGAGAGAAACAGAAACGGAGAAACACGGGGCATGCCCTGAAGAGTGGGAACGCGGGGTCGAAGGTCGGGATTGACTTGGGGAGCGAGGATGGAAGGAGGGAGGAGTAGAACGTTAGGCGATGGGAGGATAGGGAGTTGAAAAAAGAAAGACTAGGCAATAGGAGGATCGGGTGTTAAAGAAGGGGAAGACGAGGCGATGGGAACGGGGAGCGGGATATGAGACACGTACTTGTAAAAAGGAGAAGTGGGAGGGAAAGGAAAGGGGGGGAGGGAAGGGAGAGACGGATGAGAGGGACGAGAAGGGTGAGAAGGACGGGGTGACGAGGGCATCAAGGGCTAGGTGATGGGAGCACCTCAACGTATTTCCGCGCCATGCGTTGCGGCTTGCCGTTTGTTTTAAGAAATCGAGAAAACAAAAAGGTTTCCAAGGAGAGAGCGGAAAGGAGCACCTCAAGGTATTGCCGCGCGACGCGTTCCGGCTGGGCAGTGATGGCGACGAATTCCGCCACGATCTCCGGGCTCTCCATCTCCCGCTGCAACCGCGGCGACGCTTACGACGCAATCGGCGACGCTGGCGACGAGATCGGCGACGTGGACGACGCGATCGGGGACGTTGACGAGGCGATCGGCGATGGTGGAAGCAAATTCCGCGACAGAAGTGACGACGATGGATGAAGATTCGCGTAAATTCAAGCTGATAGCACGAACGGCGAATCAGACACGGAAGAGCGGAGCCGAAGAGAGCAACGATCACTCGATACGCCGAGCCAGACGTGTGGCACTTCAGATCTGAAGTGAAACAGCGAGGCTGCGATACAACGATGCAGTGATGTAACTATGTATCGATGATGGTGCGACGCCAGCCCGCGCGACGATACGCGGAAGCAGAGAGCGATTAGCGCAGGCCAGACCAGTCTGGAAGAGATGTTGAAAATGATCAACAAACAACACTAGCTGTTGCTTCCACAACCCCGGCGCAACAAGCTATACTGGAAAAAGCCGTATGGAGTCCCAAGTTGTTGAGGATAGAACACAAGAGCATGGAGAGAGCAAGTGCTGTGAAGAAAAGCGGGTGGGCGTGGTGAAGGCGAAGGGGTTGAGAGCAGGTGCAGTGCGGTTGCATGAGCAGGAGTTGCGTTGTGCCTTGGAAGGCAGGGGTTGGCGGTGGGGCAAATGATACACGCAACGTGGACTTGCATGGTCCATGGTTGTCCTCTCCTCTCTCGCCTCGCCTCGCTTCGCCTTGGTTGCTTCAGTTGGCTGCTCCCTCGAGGTTTTCGCACTGTTCTGCTGAAGGCATGAACACTCAAATGACTACACTTTTCAATAAGCATCGCTACAAACTACTACGAAGACCTGCAGGGGTTTGGAATAAGGATGTGTTTAATGATATGCAGGGCTGTCAAGAGGTCTCCATTTGCAGTGTCACGAATGTAAGTTAGGCATAATATGATCATGCTTTGGAAAACCATAAACTACACAACTCCAACAACCGAGACAATTGCTAGGACATGTGATATAACCAAGCTCGCCTTCACCATTACAACCGTAAATCATGCAAGAATTTAGTTCAGGCAGATGCTTCCTTTCCTAGAACAAAACACCCACAACAAATCCTTCCTTCACACATCGTTCCTCTAACGAAAATCACCGCTGCCACCTGTCGTACTGGTTGCTGTCTTCCAACTGCCCTCCATACTGACCTGACGAGAGGTGCGGAGTGTACCCAGCACCAGGAGCACCAGTAGCACCCTCTCCTCCAGCCGCCTCCCTGCCTCCCTCACCTCGCCCACGACCTATACCTGCTGCTGCCTGTACTGCTTGCGCTGCTTGCGCCGCATGCCATGATTCTGGAGCACCGTGGGGGTGCTGCTGTCCCGGGTATTGCTGTCCGCTCTGCTGTGCCAGGCGCTGTGCTGGTTGCTGCGGCAACTGGTTCGGCAAAGACTGGCTCGGCAAAGAACTGCCCAAGAGACGAGGTTCAGGCGAAGTTGAGGGTTGGGAGAAGCGCGCAGGTTGGGATGGTGCGAGGCTAGGTTGGTGGTATGATGGAAGTGGTGGTGCGTAGGAGTGGGGCAGTCCTGGTTGCATTGCGTTGTGAGGGTTGGGAGTGGGCATGTGCTGGCCTGAAGGGTTTGGCTGCTGATGCTGTGGCTGTCGCTGGAGTGGTGGCTGCAGCCCTTGCTGCTGCTGCTGCTGCTGCTGCTGCGCCTGCTGCTGCTGATGGTGCTGCTGCTGGTGCTGCTGCTGTTGCTGTTGTCGCTGTTGTTGTTGCACCTGCTGCTGTTGCTGTTGCTGCTGCTGCTGCTGCTGCTGCTGCTGCTGCTGCTGCTGCTGCTGCTGCTGCTGCTGCTGCTGCTGCTGCTGCTGCTGCTGCTGCTGCTGCTGCTGCTGCTGCTGCTGCTGCTGCTGCTGCTGCTGCTGCTGCTGCTGCTGCTGCTGCTGCTGCTGCTGCTGCTGCTGCTGCTGCTGCTGCTGCTGCTGCTGCTGTTGCTGTTGCTGCATGTGCTGTTGCTGTTGGTGCGGTTGCTGCTGCTGGGTGTCTTGTTGTCGTTGCTGAGAATAACCCATCGCTCTCCCTCTCCCTCCTCTCCCTCCCCTCGATCCCCTCCCACCTCGCCCTCTCCCTCCCTCCCCGCCACCTGTCCCAATCCCACCATACCCCCCTCCACTCTGCTTCTGCTGCTGCCCTGAAGCTTGCACAGGCACAGCCACTGGACCCCTACTCGCCACCTGAGCACCCTGAAATCCCACCCGAGGCATCTGAAGGCCCACCTGAGGCATTTGAAGTGCCCCTGGGGACACCTGAAGGGCCACTGGAGGCGCTGCCCCTTGTTGCCCACCCACACCAGCAGCCCTCTGCATTACCCCTCCTCCTGCTGCTCCTCCTCCTCTCCCTCCACCTCCTCCCCCACCTCTGCCTCCTCCTCCGCCGCCTCCTCCACTCCCCCGCCCTCCACCCACCCCTTCAGGCATACCAGAACCAGTAGTACTAGTAGGTGCCATGCGAAACAGAGTTGATGGTAAGGAGAGCAGCCTGGGCACAGCAGTACCACTGCCACCCCCGCTGCCACTACCACCACCACTCCCACCACCACTGGCACCACCACCACCACCACCACCACTACCGGTATTTCCCGCCATCGTAATCCCAGGAGGACCCCTGCCCTCTGCTCTCCCAACCCCCCTCGCCTCCCCACCTCCCTGTGCCCCCCCCGCCCCTTGTGCCCCCCCACCGATTCCTGTAGCGGCCATAACAGCCCCCAAACGCGCACCTAACCCTGCAAGCTGCGGCTGAGAGGCGTGGGCTGGAGCAGAGGGCTGGGATGGGTGGGAGGAGTGGGAAGGGCGGGAGGGAAGCATGGCGGCAGGTGCAAGGGGGAGAGAGGAGGAGGGGGAGGAGAGGGGTAGTCGTAAGGCTGCGCCGCTCTTTATTGCTCCAGCCGTTGCAGCAGTTGCAGGCCCTGATGCAGGAACCGTGGCAGTGTTGGCAAGGCGAGCGAAACGGCGCGGGTCCCGGGGGTTGGGAGGGTGGAGAAGAGGTGCTGAGGGGTGGAGGGGGACAGAAGCTGCTGCTGCTGCTGCTGCTGGTGGGGCTGTGGAGACAGCAGCAGGGGGAGCGGTGAGAGGGAGAGGAGGAAGAGGAGGAGCAGGAGTGTCAGCATCAGCCGGGAGGTTGAGGTCCATCTCAAGAGGATGGCGGGACAAAGTTGCTGCTGCTGCTGCTGCCACTGCTGCAGCTGCTGCTTCAGCCCCATTACCTCGCATGCCTTCCCTGACAGGATCTTCTGCTGCTGCCCAATTTAGGTCCAGCTCCATCCCTGCCTTGG
Organism: Closterium sp. NIES-65; assembly: GCA_948144175.1. NCBI lineage: Eukaryota > Viridiplantae > Streptophyta > Zygnematophyceae > Desmidiales > Closteriaceae > Closterium > Closterium sp. NIES-65. The sequence continues at coordinate 2,060,364 of CANXME010000948.1, read as the reverse complement.
GAACGCCTTGAGGGTTGCTGCTGCTGCTACCGCCAATGCCACCGGTGCCACCACCGCTGACGTTCTCGTTGGTAGTGGTAGCGGTGGTGGTGGTGGGGCTGTTGCTGTCGTTCTTGTCACCGCTCCCTCCGGATTCCACCAACCACAGCCTGCTCACTCCTCCTCCATGCTGGCTCTGCTGCACGCCTTGCTGGGCTTGATTCCCTTGCCCTCCTCCTACCCCTCCTTGCTGCTCACTCCTTTGCTGCTGCATCTGCTGCTGCTGCTGCTGCTGCTGCGGCTGCATCTGTGGCTGCATATTCTGCTCCACATCCAAAGCAGCATCAGACGGACTAGCATTCAAGTCTGCTACAGGTGCCCGACCCACTCCCATACCCCCCGCCCCTCTCGCACCCACACCCACTCCTCCTCTGCCTCTTCCTGCCCCTGCCCTGCCTCTTCCCACGCCCTCCCTGCCTCTCCCCATGCCCTCTCTGCCTACGCCCCTTCCCCCACGTCCTCTCCCACCCCTCCCTTCCCCACCTGATGCTCCTGCTGCTCCTGCTGCGCCTGCTCCTGCTACTCCTACAGTACTTGCTCTCCCCCTGCCTGGCCCACCAATCGATCCGCCTAAAGCTGTATTGCCAAGACCACTACCAGTTGCGCAAACAAACCCACCAGCAGCCCCACCAGCAACACCAGCAGCAGCAGCAGCACTCGCAGAACCCATTGCAGCAGGAGCAGCGGCTGCTGTTGTTGTCATAGAAACGGCCGTTCCGACGTCTACCTCACTCCTCTTCTCAAGGGTTGTGCTCACAATCCCCTCTGCCCCTCCTGTCCTCCCTCTCGCACTGTCTACAGCAGCAGCCGCCCCTACAGAACCTGCCACGTCCCCTCCCCCCACACTCCCTCTCCCTGGTGGGCCTCTTCCCTCTCCTCGTCCTCCTCGTCCCACTCCTCGCCCCACTCCCCTCCCCTCACCTCTTCCTCCCCGTCCCCCTCCTCGCGCCACTCCCCTGCCTGCCCCACCTACTGCCTCCCCACCTATTCCTCCCTCCACTAACCGCCCCACACCTCTCCCCACTCCCACTCGCCCCATTCCTCCGCCCCCGCCCCCCCCAGTGACCCCTACAGCCCCAGCCCCAGCCCCTCCCTCTCCCAGCCCACCCCGTGCTTTCCCCCCGCCTCTCCCCACGCCTCTTCCTGCTCCCTTGGAACCCCTACCTCCTCCTCCCCCTCTCCCTCCCGCCCCTGCTGCTGCTCCTGCTGCTGTTCCTGCTGTCTCGGTTGCTCCTGCTGCTAAGGCCGAAGGCACCGATGCATGGGGAGGAGTTGGAGAAGAGGGGGGTCTAATGGACGGGAACGGCTGCTGCTTTCGAAACTGCTGCTGCTGCTGCTGCTGCTGCTGCTGCTGCTGCGGCACCGGTTCCTGCAGCTGCTGCTGCTGCTGCTGCTGCTGTTGCGGGTGGTGGTACTGCGAGAGAGGCATCCCCTCATCAGCATCATCAGCAGCAGAGGAAAGCGGGCTGCTGTATTCCGAGCCTCTCCCTGCTGCTGCCCCGCCTGTGCTCTCACTTCCTCTTGCTGCTCCCACTGCCGCTGCTCCCATTGCTGCTGCGCCCACTGCTGCTGCCTGTGCGCCCCTCTGCTGCAGCTGGTTCAACCGTACCCCAACATCCTGAGGCCGTGTAGGGGGCCTGCCCCTCCCACGCACCTGCTGCTGCTGCTGCTGCTGCTGCTGCTGCTGCTGCTGCTGCTGCTGCTGCGCTGCCTGCTGCTGCTGCTGCGCTGCCTGCTGTTGTTGCTGCCCCTGCTGCTGCACCTGCTGCTGTTGCTTCTGTTGCTGCGCCCGGATCTGCTGCTGTTGCCGCTGCAGCAGCTGCTGTTGGTGCAGCTGCTGCTGGCGTTGCTGCTGCTTGCCTAGCAGCCCTTGCTTCACTGGACCCAGAGGAGTTTGACCGGGGAGCGATGGAGACGGCAAGCGATGGATCTCCTTTACAGAAGAAGCAGCAGCAGCAGCACCAGTGGCAGCCGCAGCAGTATCAGGCTCAACCTCTCTCTCGTTCTCGCTCCCTGATTCCTCCTCTTCAGGTTCAGTGCTACGAGTGCTTGGAGTAGACATAGCTCCTTGTAATGGTGCCGTTGGGTCAAGAGGGGAAGAGGCGTGGATGGGATGTGGCGAAGGGGATGGGGACGGGGAAGGGGATGCAGCAGCTGGGGCGGTGAAAGCAGGGAGAGCAAGCAAGGTAGGCTTGTTGGTTGCGGGTGAGGAGGCATGGCGGAGGGCAGTTGCGGTGGTGGCGTTGGTGGTGGTGGGAAGTGCTTTTTGCTGTAGCACCTGCTTCCCCTCTCCCTGTGAAGCTTGAGGTTCCCTTGTTTCAGACAAAGTAGGGAGGGTGGTTGGTGCAGGCTGGGCGTCGGGGAGAAGAATCACGGAAGGCAGCTCGACTGCAAGAGCAGAGCTCGCCCAGAGCGCGAGATGGGACGGAGAGAGGAACCTGGGATGGGATGACAGGCAGGTGGCAAGGCGGGGGGGCAGGGGGGGGGGAGGTTGAGGGACACATGAGAAGGGGAGCGCTTGTGATCAGAGAAGGGAGAAGAAGCACGGAAGGCAGCTCGACTGCAAGAGCAGAGGTCGCCCAGAGCGTGAGATGGGACGGAGAGAGGAACCTGGGATGACAGACAGGTGGAAGGGGGGGGCAGGGGGGAACAGGCCCACCCGGGGAAGAGGGGGAGGGGGAGGGGGAGGGGGAGGGGGAGGGGGAGGGGGAGGGGGAGGGGGAGGGGGAGGGGGAGGGGGAGGGGGAGGGGGAGGGGGAGGGGGAGGGGGAGGGGGAGGGGGAGGGGGAGGGGGAGGGGGAGGGGGAGGGGGAGGGGGAGGGGGAGGGGGAGGGGGAGGGGGAGGGGGAGGGGGAGGGGGAGGGGGAGGGGGAGGGGGAGGGGGAGGGGGAGGGGGAGGGGGAGGGGGAGGGGGAGGGGGAGGGGGAGGGGGAGGGGGAGGGGGAGGTTGGGGGCGCATGAGAAACGGGGACAGCATGTGATACTGTGAACTGAGTAGATGGAGCAGTGGTGCAGGGTGAAAGAGCTCCGCGCACAAGAGCACGGGTACATGTAGAATGAAGAATACAGAGCAAACGGGTGGTGGGGCATGCACGCAGCACGCGTACATACGAGCAAGTGAGGCATGCCGCATGCCTTGATACATACCATGGGGGGTGACAAGAGTCCATTGTATCACCGATGAGCCTCACATCCGCAGCACGACTACCAACATCAGCATCAGCATCAGAATGAACATCAGCATCAGCACCACCATCGCCACCATCGCCACCACTGTCAGCAGCAGCACCGTCAGCACCAGCACCGGCACCAGCATTGGCATCACCACCAGCATTAGCACCAGCACCAGGATCAGCACCAGAACCAGCAGAAGCATCTAGATCAACTGACAAGAACGCCATGACGTTGAAATCAACACTCATACTCTCCTCCTCACTCTCAGCCAGATGATTTGTGTCATCCATCTCAACATCCCCATCCCCATCCGTCCCACCTACTCTTCTCCTCCATCTCTGCCCCTCCCACAGCTCCTCCTCTCTCCTCCTCTTCCTCATTACCCTTTCCGTTTCCCTCCTCTCCCTCTCCCGCTCCTTCTCCTCCTTCTGCTCCTCCCAAACTCTATTCATCACTCTCCGTGCATCCTCTGCTGCCTTCCCTGCAGCTCCTCCATTCCCCATCACCACCGCACCTGACCGCACTAGCCTCTGCAGCAGCCTATCGTGAAGAGACACCTGTCTGCCAACTGTAAGAGCACCTTGATCGCCCCCTCCCTCCCCCTCTCCCCCTTCCCGTCCCTCTCCCCTTTCCCCTCCCCCTTCCCGTTTTCTTCCCCCACCCCCTCCCCTTTCCCCTACCTCGTCCCCTCCCCCTGCAGCCAATCCGACTTCATAAATCCTTCTCTCTTCTGGCTCTACACCAGTCGTTCCGCCCTCATTCTCCCACCCCTTCGCCTCATTCCTGTCTCCCCACTCAAGCCACTCATAGGAACTCCCACCACCACCACTGGCCAAAACCACAGGGTTGAGTGAAACGAACAATAGAGAAGAGGAAGAGGAGCGAGCGGAAGAGGAGGGAGAGGGGGAGAGGGGCTGCGGCTGTGACGATTGCAAAGGCACTCCTCCTGCTGCTGTCACTTCATCTGCTGTTGTCTGCTCCTTCCCGCCTGCCCCTGCTGCACCCTGTTCTATGGCTCCCTCTCGCATTGTTGTGAGTGGGGATGTGGAGGGAATGAGTGTGGGAAGAGGACTGGTTGCAGTGGGCTGGGTGTATAAGCGAGCAATGAAGGCTGTTGCTCGGGAGGGTTGCTGAGAGCTGTGGTCCGGAAGTGGGCTGAGGAGGAGCGAGAGTTGCGACAGTTGAGACTGGAGGGGGTGTCGGGGGGGTTTGTGTGGGAGGGAGAAGGGAAAAAGGGGAAGGGGGTGGGTGCCCAGAAGGGGAAAAGGGAGAAGAAGGTCAGATGGGGAAAAGAGGATGGAAGAGGAATGGTAACGGTGGGAGAAGATGAAGAGGAGCGCGTAAGGTGCAGACGATAGCAGATGCACATGGTCAAACGCACCTATCCACATGAGGTGCCGACAAATGCACATGGCACGTGCGATGCGATGCGAGTGCATGCATGTATGCATACACATGCACACATGCATACACATGGATGCACGCACATGAGCGCACACATGTACCCATACGCACATGCGCTGCACACTTGCCAACATGCACACATGCAATGCAAGCATGCATGCATGCATGCATGCACACATGCACACATGCAGACATGCACACACGCATGCACACATGCCATCAACGACCGAAAGTAACTGCGACACACGCCGTCACAACACACCCACCTTGGGCACCAAAACATCTTTTGCCTTCCCCTCTTGCACCACATTCCTCCACCCCTCTCCACCACTCCACACCTCCCCATCCCCTCCTCCCCCCAACTCACCCCCGTCCCTCCACGCCCCCCCTCCCCTCAACAACTCCACCATCCCTCCACGCGTCCCCCTCGGCCCCAATCCCTGCCACCAACTCAGCGCATCTAAAAGCGAGAACAATCGTTGCATGCACTCCCACAACCCCCTCACTGCACCCCTCTGCCTGGCTGTCCCGTCCGGGAGCGTTGAGAGGATGTGAGTGATAAGAGGCCAGCTGCTAGTGCCGTAGTGGGAGAGAGCAGCTATTAGAGTGGCGTCTTCGTGGGGCTGCCAGGGTAGGAGAGAGGTTGGGATGGTGCGGGTGATTGCAAGGAGAGGGGCATGGGTTGATTCAGCTGCTGCTGCCTCCACCGCTGTGGCTGCTACTGCTGCTGCTGCAGGTGGTTGGGGTGGTTGTCTTGGTGGTAGTGGCATTGCTGCTGAAGCTCCAGAAGAATAGGGACCACCATAAAGAACACCATAGGGGCTAGCAAGGGGAACACCATAGAGAGCACTGGAAAGAGCAGTGAAAGCAGAAAGCGGTGGCACGCGGATGACAAGAGGCAGCCTGGGATCCTCCTGCAAGTCCTTTGGCTGTATAACAATGCGCCCCATGCGCATCTGCCTCTCCCTCCACCGCACCAGCTGCGCCTCTTCTCTCCTCCTTGCCTGCTCCACAGCCTTACCTCCGACCTGCTTCCCACTTTTGCCCTTCCCTGGCTCTGCTCCCCCCTCTCCTCCCCTTTCTTCCCCTTGCTCCTCCCCCCCTTCCTCATCCTCTTCCTCCTCGCTCTCCTCCTCCTCGCTCCCTCCACTCCTCTCACCCTCGTCTCTAAAGCCCACTCTCCTCTCACCGTCCCCACGCCACTCCCCTGGAGCCTTAGCCTTGCTCCTCTTTATCCTCTTTAAGTGCAGCTCCGCTAGTATTTCTTCCTCCAGCAGCCGAGGCAACCGCCTCATTCTCCCTGAGGGAACCCTGAGAGGTACCATCTCTCCTCGCCCCGCCTCTCTCTCCGCCTTCCTCTGTCTCTTCCTTAGGCTCCTCTCCTCGTGTGCTCGCATACGAAGCGCCCTTCTCTCTGCTCCACCCTCCCCCTCTTCCTCACCCTCCTCACTGCTTTCCTCCTCCGTTTCCTCGTCGTCACTCATTCCCTCCTCCTCCTCCTCTCCTTCCCCACCCTCAAGCTCCAATATCTCCCCCTCCTCTTCCTCCCCCTCTTCACCAATTCCTTCCAGCATCACCACCCCAACCCTCCTGCCGTTCAAAGACGGCCAGCGTCCCTTTCTTCTCCTCGCATCTCTCTCCTCCTTCCGCCTCCTCTTCCGCGCAACAACCTCTGTTCGCGCCTCTGCAGCAGCCACCTGCCTCTCCCACTCCTCCCACTCCTGCTGCCGCAGTACCTCCTGTGTGGGACGAGTGATTCAGGGGGTAGATCGGAGAGACGGATGGTGAGGAGGGGAGAGGAGGAGAGAGATTGTGAGGAGAGAGGAAAAAGGAAGGGGTTCTGACGAGGGGAGCACAGCCCACGAGGGGAGCACAGCCCATGAGGGGAGCACAGCCCATGAGGGGAGCACAGCCCATGAGGGGCATAAGGAGGAGGACAGCATTTTTGTCAACAGCAGTACTAGTGAGGCGCACACAGCCCATCGGCTACTTTCTGCTGTTGACAAAGATGCTGTCCTCCTCCTCATGCCCCTCACGGGCAGTGCTCTCCTCATGGGCTGTGGTCTCCGAGAGAGGAGGAAGGAAGGAATCGTGAGGCGAGAGGAGAGGGTTCTTCACGGGAGAGAGGGATTGCGAAGGTTCAACTTGATAGGGAGAGAGGGATTGCGGATGCATGTGTGTGTGTGCATGTGCGTATGCATGTGTGCGTGTGCATGTGCGTATGCATGTGTGTGTGTGCATGTGCGTATGAATGTGTATGTGTGCATGTGCGTATGAATGAGTGTGTGTGCACATGCATGTGTAGGGAGGCGTACCTGCTGGTGTGACAGAGCTTCCACTTGCTGCCGATATGCTTCATCTGCATTTTCAACGTCCCAAACTGGTGGTCAGGGTGAGGCCAGGAGGGAGGAGGAGAGTAGGGGGAGGGAGGAGGAGAGTAGGGGGAGGGAGGAGGAGAGTAGGGGGAGGGAGGAGGAGAGTAGGGGGAGGGAGGAGGAGGAGAGTAGGGGGGGGGAGCAGGAGACGGCAGGCAGAGAGGAGAAGAAAACGGACGAACAGGGGAGGGAAGTATAATCTGTGTTGAAATCCACCGTTGTCGATTGTTCTTTACTATATATGTTCTTTACTATATTGGGCAAACATAGAGTGAGAGAAACTGCTGAACCCACAAAGACCACGGATTCATTCAGCTCAGTTGCGACATACACTTGTATTTGTACACACCAAACAAAAACCCTGTACAGCACTATGCGTCTGCATTTTATTTTTAGCGTTTCCCACCCGGCCCATCCACCCCCAGTCCCCCACCCACCAGAGTACTGCAGAGGCTCCTCATCGTCATCCATCTCCGCCTCCTGCTCCTCCTTCAACCGCTGCAGCTGCTCCAGCTCCCACCCAAAAGCACTTCCACCCCAGCCCAAATCTAGCAGCCCAGTCCACACCTTCATCCAGCAGTGTGCGTGTGCAGCACCCTTCTACCCCAGCCCTTCCCCACAACCCTTCAATCAACCCCTTTCTTCCCACCAACAGCCCTTGCAACACCAACCTTCCCACCCCCACACTCTTGCAATCCAACCCACCAGAGTACTGCAGAGGCTCCTCATCGTCATCCATCTCCGCCTCCTGCTCCTCCTTCAGCCGCTGCAGCTGCTCCAGCTCCCACTCCTCCTCCTCCACCTCCTCCTCCTCGCTCTCCACCTCCTGCTTGTCCACCACCGGGTCCCACAGCTCGTAGAACCGCATCGCGTACCTGCCGCAGGTGGGGGGAGGGGAGCGTGGGTGCGTGTGGAGTGGAGTAAGTTAATGCAAGGAGACAACAGAGGGGCGGGGTAGAGCAGGCAGCAATAATAGCAAAGCAACTTCCTGCTTGTCCACAACCAGGTCCTGCTGCTTGGCATACCTGAGAGAGGTGGGGTGGGGAGGATGATGGGGGTTGGGGCCGCAGGTGGAGGACAGGGGATGAGGAAGAGGGTGTGGGGGACAGGGGATGAGGAGCGGGGGTGGGGTGGGGAGCTACAGTTGACTGTCATGGGCAACTTAAGAATCAACCAGAACAACTCAGAATTCAGTGACCTGACCACTGACCACGCCCACGCACCTTTCAATGGGCTGCAGCTGACTGCCAAAGTTGCTGCCTTGCGTGCCTGCTGCTGCAGCAGCTGCTGCCATCTGCCTCACGTCCGCTATCATATCCATCTCCTCCTCCTCCTCGCCCAGCCCCATCCCTGCTGCGCCCAACCCTTCCCACTCCTTTACTTCCTTCGCACCTTCCACTACCGCTCCTGCTCCTCCCTCCCCCTCTCCTCCTCCTCCTCCAGCTCCTATTCCTTCTCCTCCTGCTGCTGCTTCTACTCCTGCTGCTGCCTCCTCCACTGCAGGTTTATCCTCTACTCCTTCCTTCCCTTCCTTCCCACCCTCCTTCCCGATCACCTCTGCTCCCCCTCCACCCAGCCCCTCACCTCCATCCACCCGCTCCTCATCCCCCACATCCCTCTCCCCCTCCTTCTTACCCCTCTCTTTCTCCCCTTCCCCGTCCCCCTCCTCCTCCATCTCCTCCTCCTCCTCCCCAGCGCCCCCCACCGGTCCTTCATCAGCAAACTCCCTCATTTCAGCAGCCGCCTCCTCTTCCTCCTGCCTGCGCGCCAGCACATCAGCCTCATCCTCCACATCCCTCAGTGCTGCCTCCATATCTCTCAGTGCTGGCGAAGGAGCAGCAGCAGCAGCAGCTGCACTAGAAGAAGCGACAGCAGCACCACCACCACCAGCACCAGCCGCAGCACCAGCACCAGCCGCAGCACCAGCACCACCAGCACCGGCACCGGAAGCAGCACCAGCAGCAGCAGCAGCAGCAGCAGGAGTGGGAATGCCTTCCAGCAGCTCCATGGGATCAACGCGTTTAAAGAAGTCAGTGGTGTATCCACCGCTCTGGATCACCAGATCGTCCAACAGCCGCTTCTGGTTTGCCTTCTTCAAAATATTCTCCTCTATAGTGCTCTCCGTTATAAGCCGGTATATGTGCACGTCACGCGTCTGCCCTATGCGGTGACACCGATCCTGGATGGATGCGGCCGCAAAGAGGGGCGCAGGGTGCGGGAGAGGGGTGGGAGAGAGGGGAGAGGGCAGGGGTAGATTTTTCAGTTTTGCGGCGCCACATAAGATGTGATTGTGATATGCACATAACATCACACTCCAGTGACTCCACCAACACTTGCACCTGTGGTCCTGAGCTTCCTGCTGCATGGCCGAAAGGATTTTGGTCACTCACCATGGATAGGATAGGTAAAACATTCTGTTTTAGTTGCCTGAAAAATAGACTCCGTCAATGCACGAATTCACCGCACCTGTACCTGCTGGTCCATGGGCGGGTTCCAGTCACTGTCATAGAATATCAGAGTGTCAGCTCCCACCAGGTTAGCCATACTTCACCGCACCCTGTACTTGAGGCGAATCATGAAAGCCAACTGTGCCCCATACACATGCACACACACGGACGCACGCACCTGTGCCTGTTGGACCATGGCCGGGTTCCAGTCACTGTCATAGAAGATCACAGAATCCGCTCCCACCAGGTTGATGCTGCCTGACCAACCATGTACTTGAGGCAACTCATGAAAGCAAACTCATTGTATGCATGTATGGCATTGCATCACACACACACACGCACGCACGCACGCACCTGAGCCTGTTGGTCCATGGCCGGGTTCCAGTCACTGTCGTAGAAGATCACCGTGTCAGCTCCCACCAGGTTGATCCCCACACCGCCCGACCGCGTGGACAGAATGAACGCAAAGATCTTCGGATCCGTGTTAAACCTCTGCATCAGAATCTGCCGCTGCTCCGGCCCCGTCGCCCCATCCAGTCTCATGTACGTATGCCCGTGTAAAGCCAGAAACGCCTCTACGACATCCAGCATGCGGGTCATCTGGGTGAAGATGAGGGTGCGGTGCCCTCCGAGCTTCAGCCTCCGCAGGAGAACTGCGAGCTCCTGCAGCTTCCCGCAGTCGAATTGGATGAGGCGACGGTCTGGGAAGAAGAGTTGTCGCCGGATGAAGGCCGTGCGGAGTGGGGCGAGGAGTGGGCGGAGGGAACGGTCGAGATTTTGTTCCGTTTGTGCTCGGGAGGTTTCGAGCCAAGGGAGGGTGTGGGAGCAGGTGAAGGAGGGGGGCACGGCACGGGCCGGCGGGATGGCGAATACGAAAGTGGAGATTGTGGTGGTTAGATCCTCGCATCGCTGGAGAGGGGAGAGGATGAGTGGCGGTGTGCGTTGGGAGGTTGAAGGGGAGAGGAGTGACTCGGAGGAGGAGGGTGTGGAAGGGGAGGGGTGGGTGGATGCTGGCGGTTGTGGCTGCAACAGGTCCTGCGTTCCCCCTTCACCTTGACCGCTCCCGGAAGGTTCGAGAGGCGAGACGAGTGCAACGAGAGGGCGGGTGAGCAGGGAGGAGTATTGAGTGAGACAGGACGGCTGGGAGAGAGCAGAATTAGGGTTAGCAGCCAGCGCATGGGAGTGGCGGGTGGGGTGCGGGAGCGAGAGCAGGCTGATTGCATCTGAGCCAAAGACAGGGCGTTGGTGGCGGCAGCGGGCGAAGCTGAGAGCAGCGGTGAGAGCAAGGGCTTCTTTCTGCCACTGCCTCTTCCTTGTCTGCACCCGCGCTTGTACTTCTTCTAGTAACCCCATCAGCTTTCGCACCCTCCCTCTGCCTTTCCCCGCCCTCCCCCCGTCCTCGTTACCCCCACCGCTGCTGCCCTTTCGGCGGCTTCTGTTGCTGCCTGGCCCTTTCCGGCCCTTGCCCTCCCTGTGTCCTCCAGCGTCCAAGCTCCTTCTCTTCTTACAGTTCTTCCCTGCGTTACCACCATCCCCTCCGCCATCCCGCCACCTTCCTCCATCAATCTCCATCTCATCCCCACTCTCCCTCTCGTCGTCACTCGCTACACTATCCCCTCCATCCTCCTCTTCCTCGTCCCCACTTCGCACCTCCCCTTCCTCCTCCTCATCATCCTCCTCCTCCTCCTCCTCCTCCTCCTCTCCCTCTTCGCCCTCCTCCTCACCAGCAGCTGCTACCAGCAGCGTTGTCATATCCTCCTCGTCCTGCTCCATCTCCTCCTCTTCCTCCCTTCTCACCATCCTCATCCCAATCTCCTCGATAAGAACAGGAGGAGCAGCAAGCCTCGCTACCTCCTCCGCCTCCCACATCGCCATACTGCTATCCCACACCGACCGCACCAAACCCAAGCACTTCAACTCTTCATATCCCACTGCTCCTCCTCCTCCCCTCCACTGCCCGGACCCCAAACTCCCCCAACCTCTCCACCTCCTACCCTCACCTCTTCCCCATTTTCCAGAACCTAAAATCCTCCCTTCCGTGCCCCTCCCTTCTTCCAACACCCCATCCAACTCTTCCTCATCCTCGTCCTCTGCACCATCCCACCCTGTCCAATCCAGCGCACTCCTCCTTCCCATCCCCTCCCCGCCCACCCACCAGCTATCCACCACCCCCCACCTCTCCCCGCCTCCTCTCGCCCCCAACGCAGCAGCCCCAAGCATCGCCCTCCCGACTCCACTCCCTCCTGCACCCACCCCGACCACCAGCGACGGCAGCGGCAGCACCAGCGGCGGGCTCATATCAAACGACGAAATAATCGGCCGGCCTTCGAACAAATCCGGGTGGTTACACACCTTCCGCAGCTGCATCAGCACGTTGATCAACCCTAGGAAATTCCCGCTCGCGAGAGTCGCCTGCGTGTCAGACCGGGCCATAAACTCTTCATATAGTTGCCGCTGGCGCCGGGAGAGCCGGCACGTGACCACGTGCTCGTACTTCGGCGGGAGGGAGCGCTCCACGTCGCATTTGAGGCGGCGCAGCAGGAACGGCCGCAGCACGTTGTGTAATCGGTCGATCACCTCAGGGTTCCCTGCCATGCCTGTGTCTGCCGCTGCTCCTGCTGCCGCCGCTCCTCCTGCTGCTCCGGCTGCTGCTCCTGCTGATGCCACAACCACAGCACCGCCACCAGCAGCAGCAGCAGCCGCCGTACCTCCTGCCTCCCCTGTGGCCGCCCCCTGAGCTGCCCCTCCTGCTGCTCCGCCCGCCCCCCCTCCCTCCACAATCCCGGAAATGGGATTACAAAACCAGTCCTTGAACTCGGCATGCGACTGGAACACGTGCGGCATAAGGAAATGCATGAGCGCCCACAGCTCCATCAGATCATTCTGCAGCGGCGTGCCAGTAATCAGAATCCGCCTCTTGGCATTAAAGTTCAGCAGAGTCTGCCAGCGCTGCGAGCGCCAGTTCTTGATAAGATGCGCCTCGTCGAGAATGAGGTACCGCCATTTCTTCCGCCGGAAGGCCTTCGCGTCTTGCACAACGAGCCGGTACGTGGTGATGCAGACATGGAACGAGTTGGGCTTGCTCCACCCCTGCCGCTTCGCCTTGCGCTCCTTCGCGGACCCGAAGTACGTGAGCACCTTGAACGCAGGGCACCATCTCATGAGCTCCATCTGCCAGTTGAGCATCACCGACGTCGGCACCACGACCAGGTGCGGCCCCCACTGGCCTTTTTCACACGCCAGGTACGCCAGGAGTGCAATCGCCATGATCGTCTTTCCCAGCCCCATTTCGTCCGCGAGAATCCCGTTGAGTTTCTTCTCGTAGAGCGTTACCAGCCAGTCGAGGCCGATGTGTTGGTATTCGCGGAGCGGGAGCTTGAGCAGGAATGGCACTTTGGTTTTGACTTTAGTTGTGGACATGGTGTGGCCGGTGGGCTGTGCTGCGCTTGCAGCGGCTGCTGCGTCCCTCCACTGCTCCTCCTCACTCGCTTTCCCCTTCCCCTTTCCCTTGCGCCTGCGGTCCTCCTCCTCTCCAGCATCCGCTTCCTCTTCATCCTCCTCCTCCCCTTCCTCGCCCTCTCCCTCCTCCCCTTTTTCCTCCTCTGCTTCCTTCCCCTTTCCCACGCCATGCACTTGACGCCCACCCTCCTCCTCCTTCTCCTCTTCCTCCTCCCCTTCCGCCTCTGCTGCAACACTCCCCCCCATCTCCCCAACACCTTCGGTCCCCCCACTCCTTCCCCCCACCTGCTCTGCCTTTCCCAATCCTTCCGCCAGCACACTCCCCCCTTCTTTTTCCTCCAACCCCACTGCAAAGCTCACCTTTCTTCTCTTGCGACTCTCCTCCCCTGCTTCCCCACCCCCACCCCCATCCCCTCGCACCATAACCACGTCTCCTCGTCCCTCTGCTTTCACTGCAACTCCTTCCTGCTTTCTCCCCACTTCCTCCTTCCCCTCAACACCACTCACAGCCTCAACTCCCAACCCCACACCCACTCCCTTCCCCACATCCGCTTCCATCCCCCCCTCCCTCCCCACCCCTGCTTCCTCCTCCTTCACCTTTTGCTCTTTCATGGAATCTTCATGTTTCCTCCCTCTCTCTGCATCGTTGCTCCTCCCTTCCATGCTCCTCCCTTCCAGGTTCTCCACCAAAACCCCATCACGTTTTCCATCACTTCCCTTTCCTCCTTCCTCTCCTCCTTCCTCTCCTACACTCTCACCGGCTGGGTGTTTCCTCTTCCTCCCATGCTGTTGCTCATGCTCCTCCTTCACCCCGTTCCCCATCAACTCATGTGACTCATCTGGCCCGTCTCCCTTTCCTTCCTCTGAATCCTCCTCGTCCTCCATCTCCTTCTCCTCCTCCTCCTCCTCCTCCTCCTCCTCCTCCTCCTCCTCCTCCTCCTCCTCCTCCTCCTCCTCCTCCTCCTCCTCCTCCTCCTCCTCCTCCTCCTCCTCCTCCTCCTCCTCCTCCTCCTCCTCCTCCTCCTCCTCCTCCTCTTCCCCCTGCTCCTCGTCCTCCTCCTCCTCTTTTTCCTCGTATTCCTCTTCCTCCTCGTCCTGCTCCCCCTCCTCGCTGTCCTCTCCTCCCTTCATCTGCATCAGCAGCAGTATACCCACAGAACACAGCACAGCAGAGGTTGAAGCTTGAAAGTCCATGCATGCATGCGCTATAGTATTATCTGCTATACTAGAGCACCACAAGCGAGCTGTAGGTCTGTTCTGGTAAAATTCAATCCAATCCAATCCAATCCAATCCAACCCAACCCAATCCAATCCAATCCAACCCAATCCAAACAAGTGAGAAGCATAGCTCGTGGGTGGGGCTTTGTTTCTGTTTCACACCAATGAGTCACTACCTGGCAGAATCACAACTGGCTTGCACAGCATCCTACGTACATACCTGTTTGTACCGCCGCAGAATCTCCTCCAGAGGCAGCTCACTCTCACCCTGGAGCTCGTTCACCTGGGGGGGTGATGTGATGGTGATAGCGGTGTGCAAGCAAACGAGTAACGGAACAAGAGTCAAACAGCAAGTCGGACTCAAAACAGAAGCTCCTCCAGAGGCAGTTCACTCTCACCCTGCAACTCGTTCACCTGGGGGGGGGTGTGGGGTGATGTGATGGCTGCGTGCAAGCGAACCAGTAACGGAACAAGAGTCAAAAGTCCGCAGAATCTCCTCCAGAGGCAGTTCACTCTCACCCTGCAACTCGTTCACCTGAAGTGGGGGGGTGATGGTGATGGTGATAGCATGGCATGCATGCATGCATGCAAACAAACAAAGAAGCAGTGCAACAAGTGTCAATCAGCAAGCTACGTTTGTTTCGACTTGACATATCGATTTCTGCAGTAAGTCAGCTGGCTTTTGGGTCGAATAAAAAGCAACTCAGCTGGCTGGCAGGTTCCTTGGATTGGAGGGGTTTGGGAAGGGTATGGGTACAGAGAGGAATTGGATTGACAATCAAAGCGACAATGGGGGACTTGCAAACAAAGGTGCAAGAGGCCAAACAGTTTACCTCTTCGTCTGCCCCTCGGCCCTCCTCCTGTCCTCTTAGCCTCTCTTCCTCTTCCAGTGTTGCCTCGTCGTCGTCCTCTTCCTGCCACGGGTCGACGTTTGGTTGGTTGGTGGCATGACATGGCATGAGGCAGTCGACAGGTGGGAGGGGAGTTGACAGAAGCGAGAGATTATGGAATGGAGTTGACAGATGCTGTTGGATAGATTATGGCAGAGAGCATGGCGATTTACGTGCGGGAAGGGTGTAACAAAAGATACAGCCGCAAGTATGGTGGCAGGTACGGCAACAGGCTCGGCAGCAGGTACGGCAGCAGGTACAGCAGCAGCTTCTATGCCAGCCAGACCCCTCAGCGACTATATCTCCCCCCTCCACTCCTTCTCCCCTCAACCTACCACACCACGACTTCCCTTCCCTCTCACTGGCCACTCTTCATGTCAGCACACTCACTACTGCTGCTGCACCCCCTCCTTTTCAATGCACCACTCGACTCACCTCAACTCACCTCACTGAAGCGCATCACATCCCACCTTTCACCTTCGCAACTCTCATTTCAAAGGCCTCTGAAACGCGGCCTTCTCAATGCATGCACATCTCCCCACTTCCACAGAACCGCATAGCACCGCATTCCACGCCCACATCCCACATTCTCCCCTACCTCGCAAACCAACCCACCCACCCCAGACGCCTCCCCTGCCCTTCTTCCAAAAGGTTACACTCATAATCAGAGCAGCAGCAGGGACCAGAGGTGGGCGCTCTTGCATTTTGAGACGTCTCAAAACTCACCAACCCACCCATCGCAAAAGCCTCACCTGCCCCTCTTCCAGAGGATTGTAATCATCATCGTCGGCAGCAGCAGGTACCAGAGGTGGCACTGCCGAATCCACACGCGGTGCTACTGCCGCTCCTGCCGCCGCCGCCGCCACTGGTGGTGGTGATGGTGGTGGTGACGCGGCTGAAACTGTTGCTGCTGGTGCTTCAGGTGATAGTGCAGGAAGCGCATGCAACGATTTCTGTGGCTGTGCCCCTGTTGCTGCCGCGATTCCCTTGCTCTCCGCTCCTCCTGCTGCTGCTGCGTCCTCTGCTGTGCCTTTCTCTTCCACTCCTGGTGCTATTTTCCCCTCGCGTGCACCCAATGCAGCATCAGCACGAGACTCTCCTCCCTCTTCTCCCTCTTCTTCTCCTCTTGCCTCATCCTCCTCCGCTCCCCCTGCTGCTGCTGCTGCTGCTAGTGGCAGTTCTGGAGCTTCTGTCGGCAGAGGCCCATTCTCTGTCGTGACACCAAGCAAAGAATGGGCAAAGAACAAGCAGAAAGGAAAGCTCAAGAAAAAACTTTGGGCAAGAACATTCAGTCAGGGAGGGACGCGTCTCGAGTAGAGTTGAAGTTACTCCACCACTCCAGTGGATGAGGCTTGAGAAGTCTCAACACTCTTGGTTCAACGGTCAAGGTAGGTTAGGTTAGAGTAGAGCGAGCACACACACACGGCATCAAAGACCAGCCTTGGCGTGGACCAGCCTTGACACTGGCACTGGCGCTGGCACTAAGCCTCACGAGGCGGCCAGAATGCAGTCCAGTCCAGTCAAGTCCAGTCCAGTCCAGGCGCTGCTTTACCAGCGCGTCTAATCTTGAGACGTCTCAACATAGGAGTTATCAAGGTTTGGATTGAAACGCTCAACAGCAGTGAGCAGTGGAGTGAGCTAAGCTCTCGCGTTGGATGGTTGGTAGGCTGTGTGGCTGGCCAGAGAATGCGGTCCAGCAGGGGCGGGCGGGCGGGGCTGGCCGCTGGCCGTTGGTAGGCTAGGCTAGGCGGCCGGCCGGCCAGAGAATGCATGTGGTCCAGCAGGGGCGGGGAGGGGCTGGCCGCCGCTGGTCCATCTCCTCTGCCAGCGCTGCTAGTTATGGGACAATTCAAATGTTGGAATGTAGAGCTTTGGAACGTCTACAAGCAGCAGTCCGCTAAGCAATGCGGTGGGCTCATTCACGTTGGTAGGCGGCCAGAATGTGGTCCTGGGGGTGGGCTGGTCCATCTCTTAAATGCTGATTCTGAGTGGTCCTTGAGAACTCCCAAAGGGAGGAGTGGAGTGGCTTTTGCGGTGCCTCAAAAAGGGGGTGTGGAGTGGGCTGGGCTGTGGGGTCACTCACGTCTAACAGCAGTGAGCAGTGGTGCAGTGGGGTCAGGGTCGCTCACGTTGGCAAGCAGCCAGAATGTGCTCCAGAGGCTGGTCCATCTCGTCTGCCAGCGCTGCTAGCTGTTTTGAGGCGTCTCAGATCCTGAGACGTCAAGTTTTGAAATGCCTAAATGTAGTGATCTGAGAGCTCACGTTGGTAAGCAGCCAGAATGTGCTCCAGAGGCTGGTCCATCTCCTGTGCCAGCGCTGCTAGCTCCGCCTCCCTTTCCTCCTCACCCACCTCCTCCTCCTCCTGCATCATCTCCCTCTCGTACTCCTCCTGGTTACGGGGAAGAGGGGCGAGGGAAGGGGGAGTTGAGAGGGTGCGTGAGGTGAGGGTGTAGGTGTGGGCTGACTTCCTCCTCCTCCTGCATCATCTCCCTCTCGCACTCCTCCTGGCCATTGGTAGGGAGGGGGATTGGGGAGGTGGAGGTAAGGGAGTGTGAGGGAGAGTGTACCGTCTATGTCTGGACTTACTTCTGCCTCTTCCTGTGTCGTCCTCTCATACCAATGGTGAAGGAAGGGGGGGGGTTGTGGGAGAAGGAGCTGTGGTGTGGGTGTTGGCATGGGCGTGGGAGGCAGGAGTGTGTGGTGGTGGTGGTGGTGGTGGTGGTGGTGGTGGTGGTGGTGGTGGTGGTGGTGGTGGTGGTGGTGGTGGTGGTGGTGGTGGTGGTGGTGGTGGTGGTGGTGGTGGTGGTGGTGGTGGGTGCGAGAGTGGGTGTGGTGCATGCATGTTACCACATGTGACATGACATGCACAAGAGGGAACGAACAAAGGGTGGCATCGTGGCACCACACACACACACAAATAGCTCCACTCCACGTGGCCAATAACCCATCTAACCCATCTGGATGTGCTGCTCCTAAGTTAGAACGATGCACCACACATGTACAGCTCAAATCTAACCAGCCCACACAAGTCCTCTCCTCCTCTCACCTGCCGTCGCTGCTCCTCCATCTCCTCATCGCTCCCCCCTCGGAAATCCTCATCCTCCCCTGCCTCCTCTTCCACCTCCTCATCCCACTCCGCATCCCCACACACTGCCCCAACTTCCTCTTCCTCCTCTCCCACTTCACCCTCCTCTACCTCTTCCCACTCCTCCACCTCCTCCTCCTCTCCCTCCTCTCCCTCCACTTCTTCCTCCTCTTCCTCCACCTCCTCCACTTCTTCTTCCTCCTCTTCCTCCACCTCCTCCACTTCTTCTTCCTCCTCTTCCCCTCCCTCGTGCCCCTCCCCTGCATTCCCCTCCACATCACTCTCCCCTCCCTCTTCAACCTCTACTCCTTCCATCTCCACATCCTCACCACCATCTTCCCCCCCCTCCTCCCCCTCCTCAACCTCCTCCTCTTCTTCCCCCTCCTCCCCCTCCTCCCCCTCCTCCCCTTCTTCCCCCTCCTCCCCCACCTCCCCCTCCTCTCTATCCTCCCCTTCCTCGTTGTCTGCAGCAAGGTTCTCGGCTAGAAGAGAGGAGTACCTACAAAAAAAAAACGGAGGACACAGGCACATGCACAGGCACAGGCACAGGCACAGGCACAGGCACAGGCACAGGCACAGGCACAGGCACAGGCACAGGCACAGGCACAGGCACAGGCACAGGCACAGGCACAGGCACAGGCACAGGCACAGGCACAGGCACAGGCACAGGCACAGGCACAGGCACATGCACATGCACAGGCACATGCACAGGCACATGCACATGCACAGGCACATGCACAGGCACATGCACAGGCACAGGCACAGCACACCCAGTAGATGAACCACGTTGTGGGACGACTCAAAGGGAAGAAAGAAGCACAGGAACGACTCCTGAGTTGACTCAACAGATGGTCACCAAGGGCAAAAGGAAATCACACCCCCTCCGATGTCTCTCTCTCTCACCATGCCTCTCTCTCACCATGCCTCTCTCTCACCATGCCTCTCTCTCACCATGCCTCTTTCACAGCATCAAGTACGAGTCTAAGCTACCACTCGTGCCCTTACTCCCATTCTCATGCTCATGCCCCCCCATGCCGATGCCCATGCACGTGCACCCAACTACCCACATGCACCTGCATGTACTGAACCCATGCACCCATACACGCACCCAAACATGCACCCATGCACCCACCCACACCCACCCAAGCACCCACTCACCCATGCACCCACCCACCCATGCACCCACCCACCCATGCACTCACCCACCCATGCACCCACCCATCCATGCACGTGTGCAGTACCTCTCAGTCTGTCCCAGGAGAAAGTCCAGGTGTTTATCCAGGGCCTTCTTCTTCTTCTCCTCCACCTGCAGCTCGTGCTTGTACACCACCTGGTCATGCACAGCACAGCACAGCACAGCACAGCACAGTACAGCACGGGGACACATGGGATGGGAACGCAAACAGCATGCACAATGCACACAGCAAGGAGACGTATGGAATGGAACGCACGCAAAAAGAAAAGAGATCCCCGAAACCCCATTGCACAGCATGGCGAGGCATGGCATGGCATGGCATGGCATGGCATGGCATGGCATGGCACGGCATGGCATGGCATGGCACGGCACGGCACGGCCCTGTACGGCATGGCATGGCACGGCACGGAAAGTCACGGCATGGCATGGCACACGGCAGCAAGGCACCCACCAGCTTCTCGATCTTCATCCAGAACCGCTTCACCTCCTTGGCTATACCACTCGCCACCCGCCGCACTCGCTGCTCCTCCTCCTGCCGCCCACGAGCAATCAGGTGTGCGTGTCCGTGCATGTGGGGGAAACGTGCAACGGGCACAGGGAAGAAGGGAAATAAAAAACAAAACAAAAAAAAACATGCACAAAACTCGAGCCATCCATGAGCCATCAGGTTTTCGCGCACAAGGGAAAGACTGGTGCGATGAGCTTTTTAGGGAAAGACTAGACAACAGCTCATCTCGTCTCGCTCGCCCCCTCACCCTGACCTGCCTGCCTCCTCTCCTCTTCCTCCTCCTCGTCGTTCCACAACAGACCTTTCCGTTCCATTCCATTGCTTGCAAGCTGTTGAAAACCACAAAACAGACAGACCCTCTGCCATTCCACTCCATGGCAAGCTGCTCCGAGAACCCACCCGCCAACCCAGCCTCAACTCAACTCAACCTTTGCCTCCACTTTTCAAAAGCCTCGATAAGAACCATCGTAAAGCACGCGTCCTCAACTCAAGTATCGCACACACTCACCTTGAGCTTCTTCTCTTCTCCCCACGCAGCTCTAGGTCCGGTCCGGTCTGGCCCGGCACACCCGTGCATGCACGCACGCATTCACGCACGCGCAACGTGAAAGCACACTCACCTTGAGCTTCTTCTCTCCTCGCAGCTCCAGGTCATTTCTGGCGCGGCACACCCGTGCACCCGTCTTCCTCGCCTGCCCCGCCTTCCACCGCCGTTCCTTGTCAAAGTCCTGCCGGCACGCAGAGAGAGGGGTGTGGGTTGATTTGGGTTGAAGGGGGTGAGCGGGATTGAGCGGATATCAAGGGATGCACACACAAGTCTTCCTCGCCTGCCCCGCCTTCCACCGCCGCTCCTTGTCAAAGTCCAGCTGGCACCCAAGGGAAGGGGCAAGTGGGGAGAATTCTCGTCATGTCAAGTCTTGTCATGTCATGCCATGTGTTTGCAGCCATACCAACCAGCCATATTCATCCAAAATCCAGATCATTCCGAGCACTTCCATAAAAAAACGTTCAGACACTTCGGTTGACCCATTCCCCTTCCTTCTTCCCTTCCCCTTCTTTCCCCCTTCCTCCTAACCCCTCCCCCCTCCCCCCTCCACCTTCCCCTCTCCCCCCTTCCCCTTTCCCCCTTCTCCCTAACCCCATCCCTCCCCACCTTGGACAGCCGTTCCATCGCGTCCAGCAGACCATACCAGAACACCTATGCCTGCGCCAGCTCGTTTCCCCCTCTACCCTCTCTCCCTCTCCCCCCTCCTCCCACCAGTCCAACAACCCGTCCCCTTGTACCCTAAGGCTAAGCTAACCCCACCTTGGACAGCCATGCCATCTCTCGTCCAATCGAGCATCCCAATGCGCCCGTGCCTGCACAGGCTCCTCTCCATCTCCCCCCTTCTTCCCCCTCTCCCGCCAGTCCAACACATCCCATTACCCCAACCCCAACCCCACGTTGGACAGCCATGCCATCTCTCAGTCCAACAGAGCATCCCAGTGCGCCCGCGACAGCACCGGCTCCATCCATCCCCCCTCCGCGCCTTCTTCCCCCTTTGCCACCAGTCCAACAACACGTCTCCTTGTAACTAAACCCACCTTGGACAGCCATGCCATCTCGTCCAATAGAGCGTCCCAATGCGCCCGTGCCTGCACCGGCTCCTGCTGCTGCTTCGGCACCCGCCGATTTATGCCCGCCTTGCGCCGCCGCTGCACGTAGAGAAGGGGGGGGAGGAGCGGCGGGAAGCAGGGAGGAGCGGGGTGGGAAGAAGGGACAGAGAGGGGAGGGAGGGGGAAGAGCAGGAGGGAGAGCGGGGACGAGGGGGAAATACAGAAGGAAAAGGTGGAAGAGGGAGACAAAAGTTGAGAAGGGGAAGGCAGGGGGAGAGAGAGCAGAGAAAGGGAGGGAAAGAGGGTGAGTTGGGATACGATGAGGTCAGACATTGCTCGCTGCAACTGCTTTCAGCAGCAGTGCGAGCTTCGTCACATCACCCTCTCCCTCTCACCCACCTCCCGTGCGTCCTTCACTTGCAGGTATCTCAGCAGCATTGAGTCCTCTTGCTCCAGCCGTCGCCGCCGCTCCTCCTCGGTCTCCTCTCTCTGCGGCACCACATCATCATCATCCTCCTCCTCAGATTCCTCGTCTTCTTCCTCCTCCTCATCCTCATCCTCCTCGTCTTCATCCTCATCCTCTTCCTCTTCCTCCTCCTCCTCCTCCACCTCCTCTTCTCCTCCCTTGCTCACCTCCTCAACATCCAAACTCTCTGCTTTCCAGCCTGCTTCCATCACATCATCATCGCTCCCATCATCGCTCGTATCCTCCTCACCATCACCTTCACCATCACCATCATCAGCATACAGAGCCACAGCACCTTCCTCAATCTCCTCCTCCGTCCTACCCCTTCGTCCACGGCTTCTCACCTCTCCAAACCCAGACGCACCCAGCCCATCCTCCCCAGTACCACCCTCCTTCCCACGCGCCCCTCCCCTTCCACTCCCCCCAACCAAACCACCCACACCGCCCCCTTCCCCCATCTTCACGAACCTTCCCCCTTTCCCTCTCTTCTGCGCCTTCCTTGCTGCCCTCAGACTCTTTCTCGCTTTAGCCTTAGCCCCGCCTTTCTTCTTCCCCCGCACCCCCCCTCCTCCCCCCTCCTCTTCCACCTTCCCCCCCCCACGGTGATAATCATACCCACTAACCAGTCTGATACTGCTTGTCACTCCCCGGTTCTTCACCCCCTTACCCACCACATTCCTCCTCCCACTCTCTCCCTCCTCCACCTCCACTCTCCTTCCCTCCATCAACTTCCCCTCCTTCCTTTCGTCCTCCTCATCTCCTCCCTCCCTTCCCCCCTCTCCTCTGCTGCTCTCTCCTCCTTTGCTTCCCTCCACTCCCTGCTCTCCCTCCTCGCCCTCCTCGCCCTCCTCGCCCTCCTCGCCCTCCTCCCCTTCCTCGTCCCATGCATCCTCCTCTCCCTCCGCGCCCCCCCACCACTCCCAGTACTGCTCATCTTCCAACTCCTCCACAACAGGAGACAGCTCCCTCTCCTGCCGCAGCAGCTGCAGCTGCCTCAACACACCCTCCACTCCACCCGCCCCTTGCCTCACTCCCTCGTCCACTGCACCAGCACACCCCACAGCAACACCACCAGCAGCAGCAGCAGCAGCAGCAGCAGCAGCACCACCAGTTGCCGCACGCAGAGCAGCTTGAGCAGCAGCGAAAGGCGAGCCCACTCCCTCCTTACAATCACCACGAGCAGCACCCATTGCAGCACCCATTGCAGCACCCATTGCAGCACCCATTGCAGCACCCATTGCATCACCATGAGCAGCACCCATTGCAGCACCCATTGCATCACCATGAGCAGCACCCATTGCAGCACCCATTGCATCACCACGAGCAGCACCCATTGCAGCACCCATTGCATCACCATGAGCAGCACCCATTGCAGCACCCATTGCAGCACCCATTGCAGCACCATGAGCAGACCCTCCCTCCTGCTTCCTCCTGCCTTCCACCGCCACCACAGCAGACCGCCTGGGCCTAAGCCGATTCACCACCCTCTCTCCCTCCTTCTCCTCCCCATCCGCTTCCTCCTTCACCTCATCCCCATGCCCTCCCCCATGCTCCACTCTCCTCAATCTCACTCCAACCCCTCCTCGTTCCATAAGCCCTTGCTCACTCTTTTCCCGTCCCTGTCCCCTCCCAGGCGTTCCTCCTCGTTCCGTAAGCCCTTGCTCACTCTTTCCCTGTCCCTGTCCCCTCCCAGGTGTTCCACCGCCCCCTCCCCCGCCACCTGCCGTTCTCATCCCCTCCCGCCCTCCTCCTCTCCCTCCTCGTCCCCACCCACGCCCTGCTTTCCCGTCCAATACGCCCCCAGTTGAATCCCCACCTTCTCCTCCTCTCCCTACTCTTCCATCTCTTTCTCCTGCTCCTCCTGCATCTGCCGCCTCCTCGTGCTCCTCCTCCTTCCTTCCCTCCTCTTCAACCCCCTCCTCCCCTTCCCTCTCTCCCTCTCCCGCCTCTCCCTCGCCCTCCTCCCCCTCGTCATCTGCAGCTGCTGTCTCTTGCGTTAGCAGCAGCGCCTGAGCCTGCTGCCAGCTCACGCTCATAAGCCCCTTTCCCAGCCCCCCATCCCTTCCCCCCTCTCCTCCACCTTCCACCCCTCTCCCTGCTGCTGCCTGTGCACCCATCAACCTCTCTCGCTCCATATCCCCTTTCACATCCCCCATTCCCGAATCACCAAGAACAAAATCACCATTCTCCACCCCATCAACCCCTCCGCTGTCCGCTTCTCTCACCTCCCCCGTCTCCACCTCATCTCCTGCCCCTTCCTGATCCTCCAAGTCACTATCGTTCCCAGAAACCCCCTCTCCTACAGCCATCTCATCCTTCTCATCCTTCCCATCCTTCCCATCCTTCCCATCCTTCCCATCCTTCCCCTCCTTCCCCTGTACGCTTGCCTCCTCTTCTTCTTCCTCTTCTCCTCCGTCTTCTTCTCTTCCACTCCTCAATCCATCCTTCCCCAGCCCAGTCCCCTCCCTTCTCCCAAACCCCCTCCCTCTCATTCCTCTCCTACCTCCTCCCCTCCCCTCTGCCCGACCTCGCTGCATCCGCCCTTCTAACTCCGCCTCCGCACCTCCCCTTGCCAATCTCCCTTCTCCCTTCTCCCGCGATCCGTCATCCTCGTTCTCTCTCATACCTTCTCCTGACCCCCTCCTCCCCTGCACTCCTTTCTCCTCTGTACCTTCTCCCTTCTCCTCTGTACCTTCTCCCTTCTCCTCTGCACCTTCTCCCTTCTCCTCACCTCTGCATGCCTCGGTCCCTGTCTGTCCCATCACTTCATCGCTTGGCTTCTGAATCACATGCATCAGCCCGCCTCCCGCCTCCCCAGTCCCTCCCATCCCTCTCGTCTCTCCTGTCGCTCTCGTGCCTCTCATCCCGCTTCTTCCCCTCCTCCCCCTTCCAATCGCCCTCGACACTCCCAAATCTCTCAGTTCTCCTGCTCCTCCCTCTGTTCCCGTCCTGTCCTCAGGAATCATATCGAAATCAATACTCACTTCCTCCACAACCTCACCAACACGCCCACCACTGCCCACCACACCCCTCCCCTCTCCCGCCTCTCCACCCTCACTCATCTCCCGCACTTCAATTTCACCTCCTGACATCTCACCTGCTCTTCCTGCCTCCAACTTCCGCTCCTCTTCCATTTCTCCTTCCCCACGTTCCCCCACTTCTGATGCTCTCCCCCTCTGCACTTCTCCCCTTGCCCACCTGCCCCTCCCCCTCCACCTGCCTCTGCCCCTACCCCTGCCTCTACCAGTTTTGCCAGCTGCCTGCTCCATGCCTGTAGCAGTAACAGCAGTAACAGCAGCGGCAGCTGCTGCTGCTGACGCTGCTACTGCTTCTGCTACTGTTGCTGTTGTTGTTGCTCCAGCTTTACGAAAGGCTTGATAATCGCTAACAGAAGCACCAACACCGCCACCACCACCACCACCACCACCACCGCCACCGCCACCTCCAGCAGTGGCAGCACCATCACCATCAGCAGCAGCATCAACATCAACACTATCACCATCACCCTCACCAGCAGCATCACCATCATCACCGGCAGCAGCAGCAGCAGGCACACCACGCCTGCTGCCACCCGTCTGACTCCTCGTCCCACTCCTCTTCATCCCCACGCGCCCCTCAAACCCCTTCATCTTCCTCTCTACCACAGCCATAGCCCTCTCCTGCGGCTGCGGCTGCTGCTGCTGCTGCTGCTGCTGCTGCTGCTGCTGCTGCTCCCTAGCTTCCACCACATCCTCTTCTCCTGACGCATCACCAACTGCCTTTGACTTGCCTCCCCGTCTCACACCTTCCTCTCTCCCTCTTTTCCTCCTCTTCTCCCTGCCCCTCCACCTGCTTGCACTCTCCCTCCCATCATCCTCACGCATTCCTGCCTCTTCCTCTTTTCCCTCTACCTCCTCCTCCCCACCACTTCTCACCGGAGGTACCTCCTCCACATCTTCCTCCACCTCTGCTGCCTCATCCCCACCACGTCTTCCTCTGCTCCTCTGCTCCTTCCCTGCCCTCTCACCCACTTCCTCCTCCTCCACCTCCTCCACCTTCTCTTTCTCCTTTTCCGCATCATATGCACCAACCTCCCCTCCCTCTTCCTCTCCACTCGGAATCAACCACACGTCCTCCTCATCCTGCCCTTCACTTCCTTCCTCCTCCTCCTCATCCCCTTCTCCCACCCTGTCCTTCTCTTTCCCCACCCGCCGCTGAGGACGCACCACCCTTGCGCCCCACCGCCCTGCACTCTTCCCTCTCGCCCCTCGCTCCCTCCCCCGCCCTCTCCTCTCCCGCCCTCTCTCCCCCCTCACATCCCTCCTTCCACCACCCCAACCACCCTCCCCCACCACCTCACTCCATCTGCGCATCCTCAATCTACCCCCCCTCAGATCATCCAAACCAGCCTCCACACTCACTCCACCCTCCACACTAACCCCACCTTCCTTTCCCTCTTCCTCACCTCTCAACCTTCCTCCTGCCATTCTCACCCGCTCTGCACTTCCCTGTATCTCAACAGCCCCAACAGTATCCTTTCCTGTCCTCCCAACCCCAACCTCACGTGCACCCTCACCCTCACCATTGCTCTCACTCTCACCTCCGCCTCCTCTCTCGCTCTCGCCATTCGCGCCACCAGTCCCACCATCCTCTCTCCCAGCAGCAACCACCTCGCACACATCTCCCTCACTCATTGAACCACGCTCCACACTCTCTCTCTCCTTACCCGGCCCCTCACGTCCCGCTGCATTCAAGCTCGCATGTGATTCTTTAGTCGACTCAAAAACTGCACTTTCTCTCTTCTTACCCTGCCCCTCACGTTCAGTTCCATCCAACCTCGCATGCGTGCCCACCCTTTGCCTGTTTTCTCCTGCCTTCCCCTGTCCCCTCACTCCCTTCACCTCCCTCCCTCGCTGCCCCTCCGTTCCCCCCAGTTCCTCCCGATCTTTCTGCCCCTCTCTTTCTCTCTGCCCTTCTCTCTCTTTCTGCCCCTCTCTTTCTTTCTGCCCCTCTCTCTCTTTTTGCACCTCTCTCTCTTTCTGCTCCTCTCTCTCCCTCTGCCCCTCGACTGTCACACACACACTGATTCTGGCGCCGTTTCCTTTCTTTCTTAACAACAAATCCTGAGCACTCAAACCCTCACTACTCTTCTCTCCCCTCTCGGCGCCTTCCTCAACACGCCCCCCATTTCCCCGACCCTCCTGCTTTTCTTTCTTACTCTTATCTTCTTCCGCCCGTTCCTCCTTCTCACCCTCTCTACCCTCTTTCTCCTCCGCACTCCCTCCTTTATCCCCCCCCAATATCACCTCCTTCACCCCTCCAGCCAGCAGCACGCCCTTACCCTTCAACTTCCCTCTTCTCCTCGCCATCCTCCCATTCCCCACACGCCCTTCGTCCCCATCGTCATCTCCTCCTTCACTCCCTACCAAATCCACACCCCCTTCTCCCCCGTCCACCCCTCCCTCCCCCTCCTCCTCTTCCTCCTCCTCCACCTTCTCTTCTTCTTCCTCCTCCTCTTCTTCCTCCTCCTCCTCCTCCTCCTCCTCCTCCTCCTCCTCCTCCTCCTCCTTCTCTTCCTCCTCTTCCTTTTCTTCCTCTTCTTCTACCTCTTTCACTCCCCTCCCCTCACCCCTTCCGTGCCCCTCTGCCCCTCTTCGTCCCCATCGTCCCCTCCCTCTCGCGCTGCCTCGGCCCCCACCTCTCATTCCTCCTACCCCCCGCCCGGTTCCTCCTCTCGTCCCCACAGCCCCTCCTCTCCCACCTCTACCCCTTCCCCTTGTTCCCCTGCCAATAGCTCCTCTACCTGCCCCCCTCAATGCCCACGCCTTCCCTTCACCCTCCCTCTCCTCCTCGCTCTCCAACCCTCCCCCCACATCCTCACTCTCCTTCCGGTCACCCTTCCCCGCCCCCTTCCCCGCTTTCCCCTCTGCCGCCATATCACCCTCTCTACCCAACTCCCTTCCGCCCCTCTCTGCAGTCCTCCCCCCTCCCCTTCCCCCTTCCCCGCTGAAACGTCGTATGCTCCGCCGGCCCTCCCATCCTTCCACGTCCGGGCTCCCCCCTTGGCTGGGACTGTCCGCGCCACCCTTTCCCCCAGCGCCAAGCAGCGCGTCCAGCTCCCGCCTCCCCCGCTTCCTCCGCGCGCTGCCCTCCCCGGAGGCCGGGGAGGGGGACACCGCCGCTCCTGCGCTGCGAGCAGCAGCTGTAGTTCCCCCCGAGCCCGTCAGATCTACTACTGCGCCGGTTGCTCCAAACGGAGAGGCTTCTATCGGGGACGGTGAGCCGTGCTCATGCAGCTGCCGCGCCTGCAGCCGCGGCTGCTGCCGCGCGCCGCGGGATCTTCCCGCCGACCCGGAGGGTTGCGGAGAGGGGTCGCCGCCAGATGGTAGATTGGCGGCGGCCGCCGCTGCCGCCCTTCGCCGCGATGGTGGCGGGTCGCCTGCAGGCGCTGCCGGCGACGGCCGCATGACCACTCACTGCATGCCACGTGTTTGCAAACCAGAGGATGGCGAAATCTGCGAGCAGATCCGTTAAGATGGAAAGCGGAGAGAGTTTAAGCTCAAGGTAGCAGCTACTAAAGATGCCAGGCCGCACCCGTTCGCGCTCCTGCAAAGATCGACGGAAAAGCGTACTTGCACAGTAGTGAGAGGCTTAAGAAAACTTCGTCACGCTTTGCAGGCAAGGTGGAAGTCCCCCCAAAAAAATCACTTCCGATCGGGATAATATCACGGTTGCCACGACGCGGGGATTTCCGGGACGCAATAACTAAAGAAAGTACCGCGATGAAACATGGAATTTGTAACTAAAGAAATATAGAAGCCTCTAATCTAAGCATTTAAAATGCATGCGTAAGCTAAGAAATCGTGAAAGAAAGACGCTGCTCGAGCGAGCAAGACCAAGTCTCCCAATGTCGAGAGAAAACTGTCGCGAGGGAGGGAGGGAGGGTTGGCTCAGCAGAAGGCGGCTGTGATGAGATGGGTCGGCTCCTGCCTCGATTCCGAAGCACAGAACAAGCTGGTGGCGACGACTTGGCTAAAACAACGCAGTTACACTGCAAAAGGGACCACGGTACTTAATTAAGTCCTGGTCCTGCGACCGTCAAGAAGAAATACCTGCTCTGGGACCTCAGGTTTCGAGGAGTGACAAACTGAGTTTGACAAACTGAGCCCGACGCGATGTCGTCGTGTTTCCGGATCGCAGGGAGGGTTAGGGTTTGGTCCAGCCATGCTCGTCTCATCCACATCCCTTGCGATAACCAGCGTTGTCGAAATGTCTCTCGACACAAGTAACCAGATTTCGGGAGTGCAGCTACAAGCTGCTTGTGTGGAGTATGTATGGCCGTTGGGTTGGACGTGGCACATGACAAACCCCTCGACGCTGATAGGCTGAACCTTGAAACGGAGCGTCCTTGTAGGCGACTGACAGCGAACGACAGTGCGGCAGATCCCCACGGTATTCCCGGAAGCAACCAGTTTGTCGTCACACACTCAGTCCCCGAAAACTAGGCTCAGTTGTGAGATTCCCCACGGTCCTATGCTGTATACTAGTGTTTCTGAATGTTACAGTGCGGTGTCCCGACGTCCCCTCGAGCATAGTGCACATTGTTGGAACCTTTCCCTTGGGCAGATATTTCTTTGACATTCCTCTCGTCGGAACCTCTTCATCTAACTCGCTGCAGCCTCCAACAACAGCTGCAACGTGTGGTGTCTCGCCTACTCCTCCCATCCCATATTAACAGCTTACGGTATTGTGTTCATCTGTCTCCTATTTAACTGTTTCGCTGTAAGCCACCCGCATTATTGATTCCCCTATTGCTGGGTATCACCGAACCACCATTCGTTGGATCTTCGCCGAACCATCATGGATCGACTCTCCGCCGCCCTTCCAGCGCACAAGAGCGCGTTCTTTTCCGCCTCCGTTCCACTCAGCACGCGCGCGGTAGCGCCACCCCGGCACGCGGCTTCCCCCTCCACGCTTCCCCCCATCTCCAACATCTTCTTCCTCCGCCCGCGGGCCCCCCCGCCGCCGCCGCCGTCGCAGGAGCCGCCGAGCACGGGGAAGGTCCCCGCGCCGGGGCGGTACGGCGGGGCGCCGCTCGACAAGCGGATTCGGCAATCGTGGGGCGGGAAGGAGGAGGATCCGTTGGAGTCGGGCGAGTATATCTGGAACACGGAGTGGAAAAAAACAGTCACGGTGGACGATGCTGACAAGAACAAGGTAGTGCGCCGTGGTCTGGTACGGCGCGGCGTGGTGTGGCGTGGCGTTGGATGGGGTGGTTGAGGCATTGTGATGTATTGGAGCGGAGCGGCGCGCGATGGTGTGTGTCGTAGTGTATTGTCGGTGGCGCGCGATGTTGTGTATCCCCTCCTCCTCTCCTTTCTCCTCATTCCTTACCGCCAACCTGTGTGTTTCCTCCCA
Organism: Closterium sp. NIES-65; assembly: GCA_948144175.1. NCBI lineage: Eukaryota > Viridiplantae > Streptophyta > Zygnematophyceae > Desmidiales > Closteriaceae > Closterium > Closterium sp. NIES-65. Next base: position 2,030,111 of record CANXME010000948.1, on the reverse strand, counting down.
ACGCGTGTGTTCCCCGCACCCGTATTTCCCCCGCCCGCCCGAGTTTCATCCCCATCCCACCCTTGTCGCCCCCCTACCCGCGCGCGCGTTTCCCCCCATGCGTGCATGCCCGTCAGGCGGCAGCAGAGGATCCAATCGCATCAGCCGTGTCGTCCAACGACCCCGGCACTTCTGACGGCGGTTTCCTCTCCCTCGGCCGCTCGCTTGCCCTCGACAGGTCAGCCAGTCAGTTGACTTTCGCATTCGCGTTCGCGTTCGCGTGGTGATAGCTGGAGGAGATTTTTGAGTTCACTCGGAAATGCTCTCCCTTGCTCGCTCCCTTGCCCGCTATTTTGAGAATTCTCTGAAGCGCCTCGGCTTGTCCATCATCACCATCATCGTCGTCGTCGTCATCATCATCACGACCACGAGATTCAAATCAGTCTCTTTCAGAGGCGCCTCCTCCTCCTCCTCACCTCAAATTTACACGACTCACCACATCGCTTCACACATCCTCCTCCATTTTCTCCACCATCACTCCCTCCCTCCTCCCTACCACCCATCATCGCCCATATCTCCCCCCCTCCACCCCCATCCCCCGCTCCCACCTCCCACACCACAGCATGGACGTGGTTCTGAGTGCGGAGCTGAACCAGCCCAGCAAGGCCACTTTGAAGAAACCAACTAGTCTGGCCGCCCTTCTTTCCATGTTCGCTCTAACACTCAAGCATCATCCATTTCCCCCTCCCTCCTGTCCCCCCTCGCATTCCCCCAACAGCATGGACGTGGATCTGAGTGCGGAGCTGAACCGCCCCAGCAAGGCCACTCTGGAGAAGCAGGTGGAGGCAGCCCGCCGTGCAGCTGGCATGCAGGTAGGGGTGGGACGGGGATAGGGTCACGGGCACGGGCATGGGCATGGGCACGGGCACAGGCATGGGCATGGGCACGGGCACAGGCATGGGCATGGGCACGGGCACATGCATGGGCATGGGCACGGGCACAGGCATGGGCATGGGCACGGGCACAGGCATGGGCATGGGCACGGGCACATGCATGGGCATGGGCACGGGCACAGGCATGGGCATGGGCACGGGCACAGGCATGGGCATGGGCACGGGCACATGCATGGGCATGGGCACGGGCACAGGCATGGACATGGGCACGGGCACAGGCATGGGCATGGGCATGGGCACAGGCATGGGCATGGGTATGGGTACGGGCATGGGCACGGGCACAGGCACGGGCACAGGCATGGGCATGGGCACGGGCACAGGCATGGGCATGGACACGGGCACAGGCATGGGCGTGGGCATGGGCATGGGTACAGGCATGGGCATGGGCACGGGCACAGGCATGGGCATGGGTATGGGCACAGGCATGGGCATGGGCACGGGCACAGGCATGGGCATGGGTATGGGTATGGGCATGGGCACGGGCACAGGCATGGGCACAGGCATGGGCATGGGCACGGGCACAGGCATGGGCATGGGCACGGGCACAGGCATGGGCATGGGTACGGGCATGGGCACGGGCACAGGCATGGGCATGGGTACGGGCATGGGCACGGGCACAGGCATGGGTATGGGTACGGGCATGGGCACGGGCACAGGCATGGGTATGGGTACGGGCATGGGCATGGGTACGGGCATGGGCATGGGTACGGGCATGGGCATGGGTACGGGCATGGGCACAGCCGCACGGGCACTGTGAAGATGTTGTTAAGAGAGAGTGGATGCGAAAGAGGAAAGGCCACTCTGGAGAAGCAGGTGGCGGCAGGCCACTCTGCTGCACTGGAAGGCAGGAAGTGGGGGGAGGCAGGGGAGGGGTTGGGAGCAGCAGGGGCACTGGGAATGAAGAAAGGGCTGGGGCAGGCAGGGGAAGTGGAAGGGACAGGAACAATGGGCGAAAGGGCCGAAGTGAGGGAGAGGAAGCGTGCGGGTAGATGTGTGAGTGATGAGATAAATGTTGGATTAGATGCTGTGTGAGTGATGCAGGGAAGAAGGATGGGGGGTTTGTGTGGGATGTATCATATACACATCAGACTGAGAATTGCCCTTTGAGAACTTCTGTGTTTGAGAATTCTCAAAAAGCGCATTATGTATGCATGCCATGCGTGGTACTTGTGTATGGTGTGTGCCTCTACGTGTGCCATGTGCGCATGTACATATGTACGCGTGAATGAGTGCGCATGTGTGTCTGTGGCCCTGTGCCTGCTGTGTGCATGTGTGCATGTGTGCGTGTGTGCCTTGTGTGTGACTGACTGCCCCGCTCACAGGCACAGCAGGCGAGCAGTGAGGGCAAGATCAAGTGGCGCTATGCCCCGACCACCAAGGAGGAGAGGCAGTGGGCCGAGGCCAACAGGAAGAGCGCCAAGATGGTTGTGAGTCACGAAGCTTCCTCCCCTCCGCTCCCCCGCACCGCACCCCCTTTTCCACATGCCCACATGAGGAGGCATTTGTGAGCCATTTCACTTCTCTGCCCACTCCAAACCAACGGTTCTCCGTCCTGACAAATACATTGTGTCCTGTCCTGTCCGGCGGACCGCTTCCGAAAAAAAAGAAAAACTAATAAAGGGATCATGTTTTCCTCATTCGCATCTGCTTTCTTCCCTTCCCTCCTTTATGCACTTGCTGTTTCTTTCCTTTCTCGCCCCAACCTCTTCTCTCCTAGCCTCTCCATCTCACCCCACACCCCACTCTCCCACACTCCCAACTTCCAGTAGTTCTGTCCTGTTTTTAACGTTCTCTCCTCCCTACTCTGCCCTGCATCCATATGGCTTTCAAGTATTGCAAGCTGCCTTCCCACGTTTCCCAAACCGAATCCAAACCAAGAAGAACGTGATTCTCCACACATGTAGCGAGTTGACTTTTGAGTCGACTCAAAAGTCAACATCCAAACCAAGAAGAACGTGATTCTCTACACATGGAGCTCTGAGCACAAATGTTAAAAATGTGCTGCTGAATACGGAATGAGACTACTGTTTGCCTCACTTTTGCCTTAACTTCCCTCTCTCTCATCCCCTTCGTCCCCTCGTCCCCTCGTCCCTTGCCACACCCCCCCCGCTGTTCCGCCCTGTGTGTGTGCGTGCAACAGATGGCGTTTGTGGAGAAGGAGGAGCCGCTCACCCCGCAGCAGATAGCAGAAAGAGAGAGGCAGCAGTATGAGAAGGTGACGCACCAGCCCTTGACTGCCCCCGTTGGGTTAAGGGCTAGAGGCTTGCTTGGAGGAGAGGGGATTGGGGCTAGGGGCTAGGGCATTGGGGCTTAGGGTTCAGGGTTTGAGGTTGGGGTTAGGGAATTGTGGCTCGTGCCTTGGGGCTGGGGGCTAGGGTTTTGAGGTTATCTTGTGTGGATACAGAAAAGGGCACCATTTTATTGCTCGTTTACGGGCCCCCCTTCCCTTCCCCCACCCGTTCTGGCATCAACACACACATGCACGCACACACAGATTCGCACACATGTACGCATACACATGCCCGCAAACACATGCCCGGGCCAGCCATCCATCCCCACACACACATGCTTGTTCTTTCCTCGATTACACCCTACCCGCCCCTCCCTCTCCACCACCCGCCTGTGTTTGTCACTGCCTCAAACCCTATCCGCACTTACACCCCTATCCCGTCCTCCCCTCCCCTCTCCCCCCACACACACTCCCGTTTCCCCCTCGTTCGACTGCGTGTGCTGTCTCTCGAATTTACTGTCTGCACACATCACTGGTTGCTTCTGTTTGCTGCTGCTTGCTTTGCTGCAGCTGAAGCAGAGCCTGGTGCTAACGACGCTGGGGTTGGGAGTGGTGTTCACAGGCACTGCTGCTGTGCTCTACAGCCCTGAGGTTGCTGTCAGGTGAGGCGGGGCAGGAGCAGAGAGAGGAGAGTCGAAGATAGGCTTTTGCTAGTCTTTTTGGAAGACCTCAAGCATGGTCACTGCACTGCGGGGATGCTGCTATGCTCTACAGCCCTTGAGGTTGCTGCCAGGTGAGGCGGTGAAGGGACGGGGGTAGGGGGGAGAGGGAGGGACGGGAAGAGGGAGATAAGACGAGAGGCTTTATCGACAGTCACTTCTGAGTGCTGCTGTTGCCTGTACAGCCCTGAGGTTTCTGCAAGGTCATGGGGTGGAGGAGCGGGGAGAGGAGAGCGAGGTGGAGGAGTGGAGAGAGGGAGAAGTGGGGAGAAGGAGGAAGGGTTGGGAAGAGGAAGGGAAGGTTGGGGAGAGGAGAAGGAGGATCGGGAACAAGGCTACTTAGGAGTACAACACAGCACATTGATTCTGGTGATCCTGCTGACTGTTCCGCATTTTTGCCTACCCTCTCCTACCCGCACATTCCCATTCTCCGCCCGCCCATCCACCCACCCACGGTGTTGTGTGTGTCCCATGTAGCTATGCGGTGGGTGCAGTGGGGTCACTGGTGTACGTGCACATGCTCTCCTCTAGTGTGGAGGCTCTGGGAGCCAACTCAAAAACCACTTGTTCCTCGCCCCCATTCCTTGTGTGTCCCATGCAGCTATGCGGTGGGCGCAGTGGGGTCACTGGTGTACGTGCGCATGCTCTCGTCCAGTGTGGAGGCGCTGGGAGCTAACTCTGTTCAGGGCGCTGTCAGGTGCAATCTCGCTCCCTCACTCACTCTCTCACCCACCGTGTGTCAGGTGCGCACTCCCTCTCTCACTCTGCATCAGGTGCACACTTGAACATCCGCCCACTCTGCATCAGCCCACTGTCATGTGCTGAGTCTAGGCTCTGTGCTGCGAGCTATGCGTAAGGGGGCGTGTAGATCCTCTTGGAGAGGATGAGGCCTTCGTGGCAGGCAGTAGCACTCTTTGGGAATCACTTTTGAGAATTCTCAAAAGGGGCGTGTAGAAAGAGGATGAGGCCTTCGTGGCAGGCAGTAGCACTCTTTGGGAATCACTTTTGAGAATTCTCAAAAGGGGCGTGTAGAAAGAGGATGAGGCCTTCGTGGCAGGCAGTAGCACTCTTCAATGCATGACTGCTTCGTCGTTCATCTTCAGTAGCGCCACCAAGAGGCAATATCTCTGTCTATTGGTTTGGCGTTCATCCATCTGTTTACTTCCATACTTGCCTTCCCTCGCTTCAATTTTCCCTTTTTTTTCGTCTCCTCTTCTTTCCTTCTCTCTCCCCCTCTCTCCTCCTCCCTCCCTCCTCCACGCTCCTCTTCTCGCCCCTCTCTCCTCCCCGCTCCTCCTCGCCCCTCCTCTTTCATCCTCGCTCCTCCTCGCTCCTCCTCTCTCCTCCTCGCTCCTCCTCTCTCCTCGCTCCTCCTCGCTCCTCGCTCCTCTGCGCACCTCCACATGGTGCGCGGCCAATGGTCCATGGCAGGGGAGCTGTGGGTCAGCCCAGGCTGTTAGTGCCGGTGGTGCTCGTCATGGCGTTTAACAGATGGAACGAGTAAGCGTTCAAAAGATGGTGAATGTTGTCATGTTTTCATGGTATGATGGCATGTTGTGATGATGGCATGGTGGGATGGCATATTGTGATGATGGCTTGTTGTGATGATGGCACGTTGTGATGATGGCTTGTTGTGATGATGGCACGTTGTGATGATGGCTTGTTGCGATGATGGCATGGTGTGATGATGGCATGGTGTGATGATGGCATGGTGTGATGATGGCATGGTGTGATGATGGCATGGTGTGATGATGGCATGGTGTGATGATGGCATGGTGTGATGATGGCATGGTGTGATGATGGCATGGTGTGATGATGGCATGGTGTGATGATGGCATGGTGTGATGATGGCATGGTGTGATGATGGCATGGTGTGATGATGGCATGGTGTGATGATGGCATGGTGTGATGATGGCATGGTGTGATGATGGCATGGTGTGATGATGGCATGGTGTGATGATGGCATGGTGTGATGATGGCATGGTGTGATGATGGCATGGTGTGATGATGGCATGGTGTGATGATGGCATGGTGTGACGGCACAGCCAAGGGACAGCATTATGTCAAACCCTTCCCCTCGCTTTTCTTGTCTCAACTCAACAACACCACGCCCTCATGTCACTCCATTTCTCACACAACACCTTACGTATCCTCCCATACACTTTAATTCGCAACACCGTCTCACCATCTTCCCGTTCCCTTCCTCTCTTTCCCCGCCCTCTCTCCCATACCTGCTCACCCCTCTGCCCCCTGCGCACAGGATTCTGGTGCCGCAGTATGGAGCAGTGCCTCTAGAGCTCATCCCCAGGCTAGTGCAGTTCTTTGCGTCTCCTTTTGTCCTCATTCCCAGCTCTCTCTCCCTGCTCTCATTCCCCCTCCTCTCTCTACCCACCCTCTCCGATTTCACACTCGCTCCTCTGCCCCCTGCGCACAGGATTCTGGTGCCGCAGTACGGAGCAGTGCCTCTAGAGCTCATCCCCATGCTAGTGGGGTTCTTCACATACAAGGCAGCCACCATCACCCAAGCATTACAGGACATGCTTGCTCCCTTGGCTTCCCCTCCTTCTGCCTCCTCCTCCACCTCCTCAGCCTCCTCCGAATCTTCGTCTTACTCTGAGGCATCGTCATCATCGGCTGGCTCGCCTTCTTCGTCGTCCTCGGCTTCCTCGTCCTCCTCCTAGTCCTCCTGATGTATTTCTTCGTGTCATACTGGTACAGCTGGTGTACGGTATACATGAACACGTTTCTAGATTTGAGATGGTATGGTGCCCCAGCTTCTCAAGCGTGCAGCTTGAGGTGTAGCAGTGTGCATGATGATGCTACTCTGGTACAGTGAATACTTTACTGTTCCACCCTTCATTAAAATATGGTTCTGTATCTCATGTCTGGATTGAACTACGGATTTATGAGTTGTACCACCAGGCAGTTCTCAACTTCGCGCAAATATCGAGCAAGACAACCGCGTTCCGAACCTCTTTCAGGACCCGTTATCCGTTTCCCCAGACCCCACACGTGATTGTTCGTCCGCGCTACTAGCCATGCTTCGTCTCGTTACAAGCCGGGCGTGTGGCCGCGCACCGCGGCGACACGGGCGTGCACTGCTCGACGCATCGCCATCCACCACTACAACTGCGACAACTGCTACTCCTGCTATTCCTACATCTCCTGTTGCTACTGTTACAGCTGCGACTACTGTTACCACGTCCGCTCCCCCACCTACGCCGTGCGCCACTGCTCTCGCCTCCGCCATCGCCCCCATTCCCGCTGCTCGCGCGGATCCCTGCTGTTGTGCCCCCGCGAGTAGCGCTGGCCCCTCCGCCGCTCCCCCGACTTCCTCCACAATCTCGACGGTTCCCGTTGATTCCGCCTTCCCCGCTTATCCCGCGCACCCTTCTCGCTCTGCGTATTCCGCTCACCCCTCTCACTCCGCTCATTCCGCGCATCCCTCCCCCCCCGCTCATTCCGCGCCTTTCGCCGGTGACACTGGGCGCGGGGCCGCGCGGCGGATCACCGCGCTCATTGCGCGGCCACGGGATGGCGGGCGGAGATGGTATGGCGGTGATGCGAGTGGAAGGGGACGAGATGCGGGCGAGGAGGAGGAGGTGGTTGTTTCAGGGGAGCTGGGAGGGCACGCAGGGGGGGGAGGGGAAGCGGGAGGTGATGATGAGGAAGAGAGAAGGGAAGCGGATGTGGAGGCGGTGCGAGAGGAAGACGACGCTAGCATGGACCTATCATGGCACCCCTCTGGACTGGTACTACTCGAGTTCCGTCCCTTCCTTCCTTACCCTTCCCCGTTCCTCAATCTTGCCCATCCGCTCCTCGCCGTCTCCTCACCGCTCCCCATCGCTCTCGCCCCACCCTTGTTCGCCCCACCCTTTCTCGCCCCACCCTTTGTCCGCCTGCTCTCCTCTCCTGCGCCCATGCGACCCCCACCCCTCCCCTTCGTCCTCCCCTCTCTCCCCCAGCCGTCAGCGCGTCTCCCTTGCCTCACCCCATCAGAGGCAGCGCAGCTACTGACCAAGGGGCGGGCGCGGGACATCCGTATACTACACGTGGCGGGGCGCTGCCAGAGCCCGCATGCTCTCTGCTTCCACCCTCCCTCTCACACGCTCCTTCTCTTACCCCTCCTCTCCAGTTTTCTCGCCTTCTCCCCTTTCTCCTCCTTTCCTTTCCTCCTCACGTCCCCCTCTTTTCCGCCCCCCCGCTCCTCCCCGCCTTCCCCCCCCTCCTCCTCTCCTCTCTCCTCCCCTCCCAGCCGTCAGCGAGCCTGCCCAGTCTCTCCCCATCAGAAGCAGCGCAGCTACTGACCAAGGGGCGGGCGCGGGACATCCGCATACTGAACGTCGCAGGGCGCTGCCAATGGGCGGAGCACCTGGTGCTTGCAAGTGCCCACTCCACGCGCCACGCCAGAGGGCTCGCCGCAGGGCTGGCTTACGAGGTGCGTTGTGTGGCGCCGTGAACTCCACTTGCCCTCAACTCCAGGTGCTGTGCTGTGCGCCCTCTGTGTCGTTCCACAGCCACGGGCTGGGCGGGCGGAGCACCTGGTGCTCGCCATGGCCCACTCACTCCACGCGCCACGCCAGAGGCTTTGCATCGCAGCCGGGCTGGTCCAAGAGGTGCGTTGTGACTTTTGAGTCTCAGCTGTGAGGCGAGGCGGCCTCAACTCCAAATGCCCTAGAGTCGAGGTGTACCTTGTGTGTTTTGCCAGTGGGCGGAGCGGAGCACCTGGTGCTCGTGCTCGTGCTCACCATGGCTCACACTCCTCTCCGCCCCTAGTCCTCCACGCTTCACCTTTCCACCAGTTTTAGACGTCCCAAACCATCCCTTTTCGCACCCTGTCCTCCCCCCGTTGCACGTACCATGTCATCCTCGCTTCCTCTCATCCCCTCATCCTCTCATCCTCTCACTGTGCTGCACACGCCAGTTGAAGCAGCGGTATGCGAGGCAGGGCATGGCAGCGCACGCGCCAGAGGTGGAGGGCAAGGAGGCGGAGCACTGGATGCTACTGGACTGCGGTCAGTTGGGAGGGGGCGGGGGGGGGGTTGGAGGGGAGGTGGGGAGTAAGGGGGGTTCGGTGCAAGGGGGAGACTTGTTTTGAGGCGCCTCAGAAGAAGTAACTTGCAGCAGCGCGGGCGCCAGAGGTGGAGGGCAAGGAGGCGGAGCACTGGATGCTGCTGGACCGCGGTCAGTGGGGGAGGTTGGATTGGGTGAGGGAAGGGGGAAATGGGATGGTGGGGGATGGGGAAAAGGGGATGGTGGGGGAAGGGGAAAAGGGGATGGTGGGGGAAGGGGAAAAGGGGATGGTGGGGGAAGGGGCGGAGAAGGAGTTGCCTCACCACACTTCCCCTCAGCCACACCACCACCACCACCTTGCTCATCTGCCCTCGCTCCCTGCGCCCTGAAACCCTAAGCTATGTATCAACGTTGTTGCTAACGCTCATTCGTCCACCACCCTTCTTTGTCCCGGCTGTCCCACTGCTTTGCTTCTCACAACCAACTTCTCATCGCCCAACAACTAGCTAACCTTCTGAGAAATCCCAAAGAACCAACCCTTCATTGCCCCGTTCCCTCTTTCTTACACTTCACTTCCCATCATCCAACACCCTCAATCCTCCATCCCCTCTTCTCCTCTCTCCCATCTTCAATCCCTCCTCTCCTCCCCACCATCCCACCCTTTATTCCTTTCGTTCTACCCCAACTTCCCTTGCACTCTTGCGAAATGCACGTTGGTGCATGCAATGACGGAGGAACCCTTGTATGTGTCTGCAGCAGCTGCACACACCTCACGAGCTCTCCCACCCTTCCTCCCCTCCACATGTTCTTCGCCCATTCTAACGTTTCTTGTGTGTGTGGGTGCAGGGCGCACGGTGGTGCATGTGATGACGGAGGAGGGCAGGCGGAGGTACAAGGTGGAGGCGCTGTGGGAGGGCAAGGGGGAGGGAGGGGAGAGGGGGGAGGGGGGGGAGGAGAAAACTGATGCTGATGCTGATGCACGGGCGTTGTGAGCTGGGTGGGAGCTGGATTCAGTCAGGCAGTCAGTCAGCCCTCAACACAAATACCGTCATACCCCGGATATAAGCGCCACCCTCGGATAAGCGCCTGGCGCTTTTAATTGGCGTGTGGCGCTTATATCCCCTGCTCGATTATAAGCGCACCCCCTGAAAAAACTTGTTTTATTATAAGCGCACGTAAACGTTTTTTTTGAAATGTGTTCAAAACGCTTTAACGATTTCTACTTTAGCAGGCAGATGTTTTGCAGATTCGGTTCCCTTCACATTCGGACCCTGCACTGGATTCGGGTCCAGTCAGCAGGAGCTGTCATGAGCTGTCAGGAGCTGGATGTGAGTCAGATTGGGTGTACCTCCCTGCGCGCGCGAGAATTTCACAGACGACCCCATGTAACTTCGTCTCGATTGAAAAGGCAAGCACGAGATCTGCAGTATGGTGTTCAAAAATATATAAAAACATATATGTCATTTTATAAACGCCGGCGCTTATAAATTTACTCGATTATAAGCCCACCCCCCTATAAAAACCTGCTTTATTATTGCCCCCTGCGAAATAATGAACGTGAATGAATGGACTATGAAATGAAGTGGGTACAAATATGAAACCCTAATTGGGTTGTACCCCCTATGGGATACCCCACTATAGCCTACAGAAAATGAGTAAGCTACAATGTTCTGACACACCCCCATAGGCAAAGTGGGGGAGAACAAGGGGTCACAAGACCAGTCAAGCAAAGCAAAGCAAAGCTCAGGGTGGATCACAAAGTCACCACACATTCCGAGCACAAGTTCAAGGGCCACAAGGCCAGTTCACATGCAAGATCATATATAAAGATATACAAGAGTCAAGCGAGCAAGAGCAAGAGTATATATAGGAGAAGGTACAAGCAAAGTCAAGAAGTGAGCAAGTGAGGCAGGACAGGCACAAGACCCAGCTGCGTGCAACAACGCTGATGATCACAAGGCGCAAGTGCCTTGGTGAAGACATCAACAGTGTTGGCCTCAGAGGCCACGTACGCAAGTCGCAACTGTCCACGCTGCTGTAGCTCACGAGCAAGAAAGTAGCGGAGAGCAATGTGCTTTGTCCTGTGCTCCAGTCGCTGCTCTCGACACAAGGCCAGCATGGCCTTGTTGTCTACGTACAGGACTGGAGGAGAACGAGGCTGCTCTCCAAGGTCGGTCAGCAGGTAGGTGAGCCAGCGTAACTCCTGTGCACCCATAGCCCCAGCGTAGATCTCAGCCTCACAACTGGAGCCGAGAATAGAAGACGAGCGGATAGCCCGCCACGAAACAGAGCCGGAACCAAGGGTGAAGGTGTAACCCTGTGACGACCGCTGCGTAGCCTGGTCGTCAGCCCAAGAAGCGTCTGCGTGCCCAGTGAGGACCACTGGACTGCGCCCTCCAAGCACTAGCCCCATGCCCGACGTACTGCACAAGTAGCGCAACACCCTCTTCGCTGCAGCCATGTGCTCTGGTCGGTGTCTCCCAGGAGCAACATAGCGTGCGAGAATGCTAAGAGGGTATGCAAGGTCAGGTCGTGTGCAGGTCATCAGGTACATGAGGCAGCCAACAAGCTCTGCATACGGGCCACTCGACTCTACGGACTCATCCGAAGGCAGAGCTGAGAGCGAGTGGCGAGTAGGCAGAGGAGTGGCCTGAGGCGAGGAGTACGTGAACCCGAAGCGCTGAAGGACCTGCTGCACCATGTGTGACTGAGTCAGGGTAATGGTGCGGCGTGCTCTGTCCCGGGTGATTTGCAAGCCAAGGTAGCTACGCAGTTCACCCAGGTCAGTGCACGTGTGTCTCTTCTGCAGCTCTGACTTCACGTAGGCGAGTCCAGCAGTGTCAGCTGTGGCAAAAACCAAGTCGTCGACGTACACGAGGATGTAGAACGGCGGCAGAGAGGTGTCGGTGCGCAGAAACAGCGACGGGTCGGCAGTAGAAGGAGCAAACCCAAGTGCCGCCAGCGTAGTCCTCAGTGTGTCGTGCCACTCACGTGGCGCCTGGCGGAGACCGTAGACTGGACGCCGGAGACTCCACTGGGTACCAGGAGGGAAAGACCCAGTGAAGCCAGGTGGGCGACGCAGCCAGATCTCCTCGTGCAGGCTGCCCTGCAAGAAGGCGGTGCTGAAGTCGAGAGAGTGCAGCTCGTAGTCACGGTGAGCAGCAACGTGCAGCAGAACCCGAAGAGTGGTCATCTTCGGGGTGGGGGAGAAGGTCTAAAAGTAGTCAACCCCCTGCCGCTGACTGAAGCCACGAGCCACGTAGCGCGCCTTGAAGACAGGCGGAGAACCCGGCGGCCGCTTCACCCTGAAAATCCACATGCCACTGACGATGTTCTCCCAAGGCGGGGGAACCTCGTCAACATAGGTGCCTGTGGACTTCCGGGAAGCCATCTCTGTGTCCATAGCTGCCTGCCACTGAGAGGAGTAGGGACCCTCTATCGCCTCCGCGTAAGAGCGCGGAGTCGGGATGTCTGGTGCATCCGGGTCTCCCTCAGGGGCTAGCAGTAAAGACGCGAGATGAGGTGAAGCGGCGGCCAGACACTGGAACTCCTCCTGCCTGTCCTCAACGAGGTCCGTGCCAAGGGCACACTCACCCCCGACGGACGGAGGACAGGCAGACTCAGACTCAGCGACAAGACTGGCAACGTAGTCTAGACGACAGCGCGCAGCAAAGTCGACAAGCTCAGTGACAAGGGCAGACGCAGCAGAAGACTCGAAGGAAGGGTCAGTGACAGTAGTAGCAAGGAGACGCGTGACAGTAGGACTGGCAGCACGAAGAGAGTCCGACTCCGGGTCGGCAAGAGTAGGAAGAGAGGAAGCAGGAGGAGAAGGCAAAGGGGCACGCAGAGGAGCAGTGGACGGACGCAGTGACATCCGGTGCGTGCCAGGGACAGGAGGAGGACGCTGACGCGACCCGCGACCACTAGCGCGCGCAGTGCGAACAGGCGACGCAGGACGAGACGCAGGCTCACGATGCTCAGTAAGACCTCCAGTCGGACCAGCGTAGGGAGAAGGAGCAGGCAAAGGGGAGGCAGGCTGTAGCTGTGGCTGTGACTGGACAGGCTGTGGACCCTCTAAGGGAGGAGGAGGAGGACCAGGAGAAGGTGTAAGACCAAGAACCTGCTGCTGGAGCGGAACGAAGTACGGTCGGGGCCGCGCGGCGACGCCAGAAACAGCAGGGACAGTACCAGTACCCCCAGCAGGAGTACCCGCTCCAGCAGCACCTTTAGCAGCACCTCCAGTAGCTCCAGAACCTCCAGCAGCACCACCAGGAGCACTGCAAGGCGGACCGCCAGCGGCAGTCTCAGCGCCAACACCCTCAGCAGCACCAGCTCCAGGAGAACCCTCAGACCCAGCAGCTCCAGCACCCACAGTACGAGCACCTCCGGGACGCTCGGCAGCAGTACCCTCTGCAGCCGAAGAACCTCCAGCACCAGCAGCACGCCTCCAGCGCCTGGCAAACCACTCACGCAGCTCCTGTGGGGAGAGTGGCTCTCGGCGAGACGAAGCACCTCCAAGCAGAGCACCCCCAGGCTCAGCACCCCCAGGCTCAGCACCCCCAGGCTCAGCACCCCCAGGCTCAGCACCCCCAGGCCCAGCACCCCCAGACTTCGCACCCCCAGGCTCAGCACCCTCAGGCGTAGCACCTCCAGTCTCAGCGACGACAGGCTCAGCTCCCACAGCAGCACCAGAGTCACCACTGACCTCGACAGGCTCGACCGCGTCTACCTGGGACACACCTGAAGGAGCAGGACCCTGAGGGGGGAGGGGGTCTACCGGGGGGGGACCTGGTACCAAGAAGAGCGGGGGTGGGGGGAGGGACGGAGTGCGGTAGGGGAAGAGGCGGTAGTAGGGTACCGACTCGTCGAACGTGACGTCCTGGGAGGACACAACACGTCGAGAGGTGGGGTGGTAGAACTGCCACCCAGGGGCGTCGGGGGGGAACCCCAGGAAGACGCAGGGAGCAGCGCGAGGGGACAGCTTGTCCGCAGACAAGTCGCGGACAAACGCCCGAGATCCCCAGACCCGGAACGCCGACGCATCGCCAACCTTCCCCGTCCACAGCAGGGCTGGGGAGGTCTCCGGCCTGGAGACCCTGGGGTGGAGGTTGATCTGATGCGCTGTGTACCTGACCGCAAACGGCCAAAGAAAATGGGGGGCAACCGCATGCATCATGGACGTACGGGCGACGTCCATGACCATGCCAATGCGGCGCTCAGCAATCCCATTTTGCTGCGGGAAGTCCGGAAGCGTGAAGGACTGGCGGATGCCTCGCGCACGACAGTAGGCACGCAGAAGGCCAGAGGAGAACTCTCCGCCTCTGTCCGAGTGCAGACGCAACACAGGAAAGTCGGAGCCAAAGCTCTACCTGAGCTGAAGACGAGCTGCGCGGATCCAGTCGATCAGCACCTCAGTGACCTCACCCTTGCTGCGCAAGGGGAAGACTGTGGTGTAACGCGAGTAGTCGTCAACAACGAGCAGGAAGTAGCGCTCCTGACCCTGTCCACGGACGCGGGCTGGGCCCCACACGTCCATGTGAAGTGTCTGCAACGGAGCCTCTGTTGGAGGAAACTGAGAGGAGTGAGGGGCAGCACGCTGGCGCCCCTCGACACAGGGGACACAGGCAGGGCCAGGGCCCTGAGGAAGGGGAGGTTGAGACCGGGGAAGACCAGACACAAGAAGACGGGAGGCCATGCCTCTGAGCCGAAGCAGAGAGGGGTGGCCAAGGCGGTGGTGCTAGAGGAGGGTCTCGTGAGACAGACGGCGACACGAACAGGGGGCAGACTCAGGACCAGACCTGGACGCCGCAGCTAACACCTGACCAGACGAAGGGACTCGACCAGACTCAGAAGCTGGAGGAGAAGCAGTGGTCAGTGTGTACAGGCTCGACCCTGGCTGACGTGTAAGCGTAGCCAGGTGACGACCCGTGCTAGCCTCTGTGCAGTGCGTCACTCTCTGACGAGCAGGGGTGAACTGGTGGACTCCCGCATCCTGTAGGTCAGCACCACTCACCAAGTTCGTAGAGAACGAGGGGAGGTAGAGACCAGACAGGGTGCCAGAGGGACCCGCCGGACACGGGAGGACTGTGGAGAAGCGAGACAAGACAGGACCCCCAGAGGGGTCAGCCAGGGAAACCGCAACCGGCCGACTAAGCGGTGTAAGTGTGGTGCGGTCCCGAAAGAAGAAGCGAGACGCTCCAGAGTCAAGAGTGAAGGTGTGGGAGGCCGAAGCCGACGCAATACCTAAGAGCGCAGACGCACTGGCACCTGAGGGAGCAGTCTCAACAGTACCTGAGAGCACAGACGCACTGGCACCTAGAGCTGAAGCCTCACCGGCACCTGGAGCAGCAGTACCAATGCCCGGGTCGGGCGGGAAACACCGGTAACAGTCACCCTCATCACTAATAGTCACAGCATACATGGCAGCAAGGATAGCATCAAAATCAAGATCAAAGATAGCCACACCAGCCCTAGACAGCTCTCCCCAGCGGGGGATCTCCGCGGCCTCCGGGAACTGCTGACGCCACGCGTCCGTCAGGCGGCCAAAGCAGCGCTGGGCGGGGTGGGCACCCCCACACTGCTCTCCAGTGCGGTCGCCAGTGCGGAGGACGTAGGTGCAGGGACCAAAACCCCCACCACGCTGACGCTGCGTGTACCACTCACGGAGCTGCTGAGGGGTGGGGACGTCGCGAGAGCGCTGCTGCTGCTGCTGCTGCTGGCGCTGACCGCCACCAGTGCTGCTCCGCTGCGAAGGTCCACTCCGACCACCTCCACCTCCGCCACCCCCGCCTCCGCCTCCACCGCCCCCACCTCCGCCTCCACCGGCGCCACCTCCGCCACCTCCGCCACCACCGCCACCGCCGCCGCCACTCCCGCCTCCACTGCCGCCACTAGCACCCCCACCCCCGCTACTACCTCCACCGCCACCCCCACTCCCTCCGCCGCCTCCACCTCCACCGCCACCGCCCCCACTGCCCCCACCCGCTCCCTTGCCCCCCTTGCCCTTGCCAGAGCGGCGTCTCCCACTTGGGGCAGACGCCGCACCGACCGACTCAAGACCAACGAGGTCGGCCGCAGCGGCAGAGGCGACAGAGGGCAGGAGAGGGGAAGGAGAACACCCCTCAAAGATGGGGGCGCGGGGATCACCTCGAGAGGCTCCTACAGCAACTATGCTCTTCTCTGCTGCAAGGAGGGCCTTCTCGAGGCTGTCGACTGTGAGGGTGGTGGGACAGACCGCGAGGAAGTGGTCCCGGACTACATGAAGGGAGTCAGGGAGGCGAGTGACTAAGAAGTAGAGAGTGATGTACATGGGGGGGGGGGGTTCTTGGCGCAGAAGTCAGCAGGAAGCGCAGCGCGGTAGCGAGTGTCACTAGTGCGGAGGTGCGTGATGAGATCAGCGACAGTGGGAAAGGCGGCAAGGTCAGGGAAGAGGAAGGGGAGCATGAGGCGGCTCAGTGCAGCAGTGGCAGGGGAGGAGTAGCGCGCAACTACAGCGTCGTACAAGGTCTGAGCACTCTTGTACTGGCTAAAGTGCGCGCGCTCAGCGGTAGGCAGGTGGCGATGCACAGCAAGACGTGCAGCAGCATCGCGCGTGGCCCACTGAGAGCGAACAGTGGCGTCAGCATCAGCAGCAGGGGCAGGGACGGCGCCAGAGGTGAGGTCAAAGAGAGACAGACCGTCGGCCCAGTCGCACTGTAAAAACAGCTGCAGGTCGTCGAGCCAGACCTCAAAGTCAATGGCTCGACCCTCAGCGTCAAAAGCGAGGACACTGGGTGTAGCCATGACGACGACAGTGGAGCAGTGCAAGCAGTAGGGGAAGGGTACGCAGTGACAGCAGTGCAGTGCTCACCGGGCAGGGCAGGTCGGGCGGCTCGGGAGGAAGGTCGCCTGGCGACTCGGCCACTAGGCTGCTGGGCGGCTCGGCTCCCGGGCGGCTCGGCTGGTGCTGGGCGGCTCGGCTGCTGCTGGGCGGCTCGGCGGCTCCGGGCGGCTCGGCTGCTGCCGGGCGGCTCGGTGGCTCCAGGCGGCTCGGCGGCTCCGGGCGGCTCGGCAGCTCCTGGGCGGCTCGGCTGCTGCTGGGCGGCTCGGCTGCTGCTGGGCGGCTTGGCGGCTCCTGGGCGGCTCGGCTGCTCCTGGGTGGCGCGGCGGCTCGGCTGCCGCTGGGCCGCGTAGGTAGGGCGGCCGGGCGGGCTGCAGGTAGTGCGGCGGGTAGGCCGCAGGTAAGGCGGCGGGACGGCCGCAGGTAGGGCGGCGGAGGGCCGCAGGTAGGGCGGCGGGACGGCCGCAGGTAAGGGCGGCGGGACGGCCGCAGGTAGGGCGGCGGGTAGGCCCCAGGCAGGGCGGCGGGACGGCCGCAAGTAGGGCGGCGGGAAGGCCGCAGATAGGGCGGCGGGTAGGCCGCAGTAGGGCGGCGGGACGGCCGCAGATAGGGCGGCGGGTGGGCCGCAACGAATTGGCGGGGCCGCGTCTGGGTGGCGGGGCCGCGTCTGGGTGGCGGGGCCGCGACGGAGTGGCGGGGCCGCTCGAAGGGGTGGCGGGGCCGCGACGGAGTGGCGGGGCCGCGACTGAGGGGCGGGGCCGCTCGAAGGGGTGGCGGGGCCGCGCCGGGACGGCGGGGCCGCTAGCAAGGGAGAAGGGCGACTCGTAGGGTCGCTAAAAAAAAGGCGCGCGCCTCGGGCGCGCTTCGGTGGGCCCTAAAGAACAGTCCCTAGGATGGGACCTGCTCTGATTCCATGTGAAATAATGAACGTGAATGAATGGACTATGAAATGAAGTGGGTACAAATATGAAACCCTAATTGGGTTGTACCCCCTATGGGATACCCCACTATAGCCTACAGAAAATGAGTAAGCTACAATGTTCTGACACCCCCCATGGGGGTATATCCGGGGTATGACGGTAAAGGGATTTGTGCACGAGTAGGGAGCTGGCTGGGACACGCACTGAGAGGGCTGCTACGTGCTGTCAAGTGCTGAGTAGGATTCCTACTGAATCCTGACCTGATGCAGCTTGGTCCAGTCCCAGGCATGTGTGGTTGGGATCAGTACTGTAGTACCAGTAGTACGGTAGTGCATGTAATGGATGCTTACTCATGAAAGGGTGTGGTTCTGTCAAAATTTCTCTTGTGGTATGGTGTAGCGCAATCGCAGCATGCGCTGAGTTACAGATTACAGTGCTGCTCTTGTACTACCGTATTCTCCCGGATATAAGACCCGGGGGACTTTCCTAAAATAGAGGCAAAATGACTAGGGTGAACATTTAATTGGCACGAGCTGTAAGAATCCCGACTACACTTAATAATCAAGTACACTTATGCGATTTAGGGGTGTACACCCAAATTTGAAAAGGGGGGGGGGGGGGTCTTATGCTAGAACCGAAAAATCTCGCATGCGCGAAATTCGCGCGAGCGGCGCGTCAGAAACGTCAGATCTCGTGTCCGACACGATTGGTGTGTCAAAACCCGATTCTGACACAAATGACGCGTCAAATTTCGGATTCTGTGCCTCTAAAAGCTGACGCGCATAGCTATATTTAACAACTGTATATAGAAATGGGGGGTCTTTAAATGTTTTGTAGCAAAAGGGGGGTCCTCTCACATGTGCTACATATTAAGAGTCCCAGTACCGTTCAAAAGTTCCGGGGGTCTTTTTTTCGGGAGGGTCCTATATCCGGGAGAATACGGTACCATACTGTTACGGGTGCAATGGAACGAGATAGCGAGGATTGCATTAGGTGTCAAACGAGGACAAAGTATGAGCGAAGGCATAAGCGAATGCTTACACGCTAACATGTAAATGTAAACGCGGTGCATGCGAGCTAGCTAGTGCTAGGCTGGCATTGAGGTTCGGGCTATTCCCAAAGCGTAGGCCGATGCGGCCAGCCCAGCGGACCATGGTTTGGTGAAACCGTGCGTGCGAATTTGGCGAGGGCCCATAAGCAGTAATGTGCGAACAACAGCTACTGCTGTACGCGATGTTGACGTACACAGTGAGGGATGCCGCAAAATTCCTTACACTACCCCTTCCCCTCCCTCCCCCCCCCCCCCCCCCCCCCCCCCCCCCCTCCCTCCCTCTTAAGAAGCCCCCTCCGCTACGCAAGTGCGTGTATATCGCGGAAACCCCGGCTCCTCAGGTACACTTGCAGGTCAGGGTGGTTTTCGATGTAGGCCAGGGGCACTCAGCTATCTTCAGTTGGCGTACAGACCTTTCAACGAACGAGGAACTTGATTCTCTTGATGCCTGTGGGATGACGAATTCGATGGCTCAGGATCTTCTCGGGCTCAACGATCGGCTCCGATACAGGGCGAGCTATGGATGGTGGTGGGCGATGGCGTTGATACAATTTGAACCGTCTTATATGATCGTCTCAGGTTGATCGCACGGAGTGTGGCAGCGGAAGATTGCTTGGTAATGTTGGGTAGGGACTCTGTCAAAAGAGGGAGATTTGAATCTCGACAGTGGGAGATTTGGTATAGAGCGGGTTCCCTAGTGGGACCGTTTTTTTTAGGGCCCACCACTAATTTTTTATTTTCCTTCCCTGCCCGAAGCGCGCTCCTGCCTTGTCGCACGCCTCGAGCCTGCCTCACATGCGCCCCATGCGCCTACCCTACCGTCGCGGCCCTGCCTGAAGCAGTCGCGGCCCTGCCGTCGCGCCCCCCCTGCTTTCGCGGCCCTGCTTGAAGCCGTCGCGGCCCTGCCCTGCCGTCGCGGCCCTGCCCTGCCGACGCGGCCCTGCCCTGCCGTCGCAACCCTGCCGCTCTGCCGTCGCGGCCCTGCCGCCCTTTAGTTGCGGCCCTCCCTGCAGCCGTCGCGGCCCCACCCTGCTGTCGCGGCCCTGCCGCCCTGCAGTAGCGGCTATGCCGCCCTGCCGTCACGGCCCTCCCTGAATCCGTCGCGGCCTCACCCTGCCGTCGCGGCCCTGCCGCCCTACCGTCACGGCCCTGCCTGGAGATGTCACGGCCCTGCCTGGCGCCGTCACGGCCTTGCCTGCCGCCGTCGCGGCCCTTCCTACGGCCGCGGTCGCCGCCCTGCACTGCCGCCTCGTCGCGGCCCTACCTGAAGCGGCCCTGACCTGCCGGCGCGCCACGGCCCTGCCCTGCCAGCTGCGGCCCTACTCCGATCCCGCCCTGGTAAGCATACCGCCGCACATGCGCCGCCCTGCCGAGCCGCACAGCCTTACCGAGCCGCGCCGCCTTGCCGAGCCGCGCCACCCTACCGTGTGAGAAATTAGCGGGGAATGGGGTTGACTAAGGAAGAGGTGGGTACAAGTAGGAAACCTAAAAGTGTTGTACCCCGTAGTATCTACCCCACTATAGCAAACAAAGACTACAAGATATATGTTTGAGACACCCCCATAGGCAAAGTGGGGGAGAACAAGAGGTCACAAGACCATTCAAGAGGAGCAAAGCAAGCTCAGGGTGGATCACGACGTCACCACACATACTGAGCACAAGCAAGTGGCCAAAAGGCCAGTTCACATCCAGGATTATAAATCAAGGTGAACAAGCAAGACAGTGATCGCAACCTAGCAAGTGTAAGCAGGCACATATATATAGAGATCACAGTACAAGTAAAGTCAAGAAGTGATCAAGTGAGGTAAAGTGGGAACAAGACCTAAAACAGTGCAGAACCGCTGATGATCACAAGGCTGAAATACCTTGGTGAAGATATCAGCAGTGTTGGCCTGAGAGGCCACGTAGACAAGACGAAGGTGACCACGCTGCTGCAACTCTCAAGCAAGGAAGTAGCGAACAGCGATGTGCTTCGTTCTGTGCTCCAGCCTCTGCTCGCGACACAAGGCAAGCATTGCATTGTTGTCGACGTACGGAACTGGAGGAGAACGAGGCGCCTCGCCCAGGTCGCTCAACAGGTAGGTGAGCCAACGCAGCTCCTGTGCAGCCATGGCCCCTGCGTAGATCTCAGCCTCACAACTGGAGCTGAGAACAGAAGACGAGTAGGTAGACCGCCAAGAGACAGAACCGGAGCCAAGGCTGAAGGTGTAACCTTGCGACGACCTCTGCGTAGCCAAGTCGTCAACCCAAGAAGCGTCTGCGTGACCAGCGTTAGAGGTCCACTGATGATCCCCGATTGATCCTAAGGAAGGGTTACAGGCACGGTTGCCTGGGGGGTTATGGGCGCACTGACCCGCTACTTAAACAAGCCCTTCTATCCCAATGGTCAAGTGGTTGGGATTCTGAGATGGTATCCAGTGCGAAGGTCTCGAGTTCGAATCCCGGTGTGTGCACTTCGGGCATCCCAGTGAGGAGGGGTGTCAGAGGTCCACTGGTGATCCCCGATTGATCCTAAAAAAAGGGTTACAGGCACGGTTGCCAGGGGGGTTATGGGCGCACTGACCCGCTACTTAAACAAGCCCTTTTTTCCCAATGGTCTAGTGGTTGGGATTCTGAGACCCAGTGAGAAAGACTTGACCCCGTCCCCCAAGCACGAGCCCCATGCCCGACGTACTGCACAACTAGTGCATCACCCTCTCAGCTGCCTTTCAGTGCTCTCGACGGTGTCTCCCGGGCGCAACGTAGCGTGCCAGGATGCTAAGAGGGTAAGCAAGGTCAGGGCGAGTGCATGTCATCAGGTACATGAGGCAGCCAACAAGCTCTGGATACGGGCCACTCGGCTCTATGGACTCATCCGAAGGCAGAGCTGAGAGCGAATAAGCGGTAGGCAGAGGAGTGGACTGTGGCGAGGAGTACTGGAAGTCGAAGCGCTGAACGACCTGCTGCACCATGTGTGACTGGGTCAGAGTGATGGTGCGGCGTGCTCTGTCCAGAGTGATCTGCAAGCCAAGATAGCTGCGCAGCTCACCCAGGTCTGTGCACGTGTGTCTCTTCTGAAGGTCCGACTTCACTAGAGTCTGTGCCTCACTGTTAGTAGTGGCAAAAACCAAGTCAACGATGTACACGAGGATGTAGAACGGCGACAGCGAAGTGACGGTACGTAGAAACATCGACGGGTCAACAAAAGAAGGAGCAAACCCAAGAGCCGCCAGTGTAGTCCTCACTGTGTCGTGCCACTCACGAGGTGCCTGGCGGAGACCGTAGACTAGCCGCTGGAGGCTCCGCTGAGTACCAGGAGGAAACGACCCAGTGAAGCCAGGTGGGCGGCGAAGCCAGATCTCCTCGTGCAGGCTGCCCTGTAGAAAGTCGGTGCTAAAGTCAAGAGAGTGAAGCATGTAGTCACGCTGAGCAACGACGTGCAGCAGTTGCCAAAGAGTGGTCATCTTCGAGGTGGGGGAGAAGATCTGAAAGTAGTCAACTCCCTGCCGCTGACTAAAACCACGAGCCACGTAACGCGCCTTGAAGACAGGCGGAGAACCCGGCGGCCGCTTCACCCTGAAGATCCACATGCCATCAACAATGTTCGCCCCGGGTGGGGGAACCTCGTCGACGTAGGTGCATGTGGAATTCCAGGAAGCCATCTCTGCATCCATGGCTGCCTGCCACTGAGAGGAGAAGGGACCCTCAACCGCCTCTGCGTAAGAGCGCGGAGTCGGGATGTCTAGTGCATCTGGGTCTCCCTCAAAGGCAAGCAGCATGGACACGTGATGAGGTGAAGAAGCAGCAAAGCACTGGAACCCCTCCTGCCTGTCCTCAAGGACGTCCATGCCAAGGGTACACTCACCCCCAACGGACGGAGGACAGACAGACTCAGACTCAGCAACAAGACTAGCAGCGTAGTCGAGACGACAGTGAGCAGCAAAGTCGACAAGCTCAGCATCAAGAGCAGACGCAACAACAGACTCAAAGGAAGGGTCAGTGACAACAGTGGCTAGGAGACGCGTGACAGTAGGACTAGCAGCACGAACGGAGTCTGACTCTGGGTCAGCAAGGGCAGGAAGAGAGGACTCAGGAGGAGACGGCAGAGGGACACTTCGCGGAGCAGTGGAAGGACGCAGAGTCATCCGGTGCGTGCCAGGGACAAGAGGAGCGAACCACGACCACTAGTGCGAGCAGCACGAACAGAAGACGCAGGACAAGACGCAGGCTCACGACGCTCAGCAAGACCTCCTGTCGGACCAGTGTAAGGAGAAGGAGCAGGCAGTGGGGAGGCAGGCTGTAGCTGTGACTGCGACTGGACAGGCGGTGGACACTCTAAGGAAGGAGCAGGACTAGGAGAAGGCGGGAGACCAAGAACCTGCTCAAGGAGCGGAACGAAGAATGGCTGCGGCCCCTCAGCACCCCAGAACCAGCCGGAACAGCACCAGCACCCCCAGCGCCAGCTCCAACTCCAGTAGTACCACCAACAGCTCCAGCAGCACCACCAGCAGCTCCAACAGCACCACCAGGCTCAGCAGCACCTCCACCAGCTCCTGTAGCACCAGCCTCAGTACCTCCAGCAGCACCCGCTCCAGCAGCACCGCCAGAGCCAGCACCTCCAGTAGCTCCAGCTCCAGCGACACCACCAGGCCCAGCAGCTCCAGGACCACTAGTACGAGCACCTCCGGGACCAATGGCTCTAGAACCCCCAGCAGCTCCAGCAGCAGCAGGACCTCCAGCACCCGTAGTACCACCAGCTCCAGCAGCACGGCTCCAGCGCCGAGCAAACCACTCGCGCAGCTGCTGGGGAGAGAGCGGCTCACGACGGGACGAAGTACCCGAAGGACCGCAAGGCAAAATGCCTCCAGACTCCACACGCGCAGGCTCAGCACCCTCAGGCTGTAGTGGGGTATCCCATAGGGGGTACAACCCAATTAGGGTTAGTACTTGTACCCACTTCTTTCACAGTTCATTCTTTCTCGTTCAATTCTCACATGGTAACAGAGCACATATGCTCCTGGCCTGTGGGCCCTACTACTGCTTTCGCTGCTACTCGATCTGTCGCACGCCCCATGGCGTGCGACCTAATTTTCATCTCTGGCGCGCGCCCCGAGGCGCGCGGCCCCGCTACCCCGTCGCGGCGCCCTGGGGAGCCGCGCACGACCCCTCACTGCCCCGTCGTGGCCCCAACTAGTCGCGCCGCCCTAGCGGCCGTGTCGCGCCGCCCTCGCGGCCCCAATCAGCTGCCCTAGCGGCCCCGTCACCTACCCCTGCGGCTTGGGCGGCTCTGGGTGCTAGTGAGTCTTCTGCTCCAGGTACAGGTGCGGCTGCTGCTCTAGGTGCTAGTGAGTCTGCTTCCTCAGGTGCTGGTGAGTCTGCGCTCTCAGGTACTGCGTCGGCTTCGGCCTCCCACACATTCACCCTTGACTCGGAGGCTTCTCACTCTTTCTTTCGAGACTGCACCACACTCACGCCACTTGGTCGGCCAGTTGCAGTCTCTCTGGCAGACCCCTCTTGGGGTCCTGTCCTTGCTCACTTCTCCACTCTCCTCCCGTGGCCGGCGGCCCCCTCTGGCACCCTGTCTGGTCTTTACCTCCCCTCGTTCTCTACAAACTTGGTGAGTGGTGCTGACCTACAGGATGCGGGGGTTCACCAGTTCACTCCTGCCAGCCAGCGGGTGACCCACTGCACGGACGCTCGGACGGGCCGACACTTGGCCACGTTTACACGTCGGCCGGAGTCGAGCCTGTACACACTGACCACTGCGTCCCCTCCAGCCACTGCGTCCGGTCACGTAGCTGCGTCGGGTCAGTTGTTTGCTGCAGCGTCCAGGTCTGGTCCTGAGTCTCCTGTCTCACGAGACTCTCCTCTGGCACCATCGCCTTGGTCACCCCTCCCTGCTTCGTCTCCGAAGCATGGCCTCCCGTGTCCTTGTTTCTGGTCTTCCCCGGTCCCTCCCTCCCCTTCCTCCGGTGCCTGCCCCTACCTGCGTCCCCTGTGTCGAGGGGCAGCAGCGGGCTGCCCCTCACTCCTCCCAGTTTCCTCCGACAGAGGCCCCGCTGCAGACGCTTCACATGGACGTGTGGGGCCCGGCCCGCGTCCGTGGACAGGGTCACGAGCGCTACTTCCTGCTGGTGGTTGACGACTACTTGCGTTACACCACAGTCTTCCCCTTGCGCAGCAAGGGTGATGTCACTGAGGTGTTGATCGATTGGATCCGCGCAGCTCGTCTCCAGCTCAGGCGGAGCTTCGGCTCGGACTTTCCTGTTCTGCGTCTGCACTCTGACAGAGGCGGAGAGTTTTCCTCTGGCCTTCTACGAGCCTACTGTCGTGCACGAGGCATCCGCCAGACCTTCACGCTTCCGGACTCTCCACAGCAAAATGGGATTGCTGAGCACCGCAGTGGCATGGTCATGGACGTCGCCCGTACGTCCATGATGCATGCGGCTGCCCCCCATTTCCTGTGGCCGTTTGCGGTCCGGTACGCGGCGCATCAGATCAACCTTCAGCCCAGGGTCTCCATGCCGGAGACCTCCCCTGCTTTGCTGTGGACGGGGAAGGTTGGCGATGCGTTTGCGTTCCGTGTCTGGGGATCTCGTGCGTTTG
Organism: Closterium sp. NIES-65; assembly: GCA_948144175.1. Lineage (NCBI taxonomy): Eukaryota > Viridiplantae > Streptophyta > Zygnematophyceae > Desmidiales > Closteriaceae > Closterium > Closterium sp. NIES-65. Next base: position 2,004,842 of record CANXME010000948.1, on the reverse strand, counting down.
TCCGCGACTTGTCTGCGGACAAGCTGTCCCCTCGTGCTGCTCCTTGCGTCTTCCTGGGTTTCCCCCCTGACGCGCCAGGGTGGCAGTTCTACCACCCCACCTCTCGCCGTGTTCTGTCCTCCCAGGACGTCACGTTCGACGAGTCGGTCCCCTACTACCGTCTCTTCCCCTACCGCACTCCGCCCCCCCCCCCGCCACCGCTCTTCCTTGTGCCAGGTCCCCCCCCAGTAGACCCCCTCCCCCCTCAGGGTCCTGCCCCTTCAGGTGTTTCCCAGGTAAACGCTGTTGAGCCTGTCGAGGTCGCTGGTGACTCTAGTGCTGCTGAGGGTGCTGAGCCTAGGGGTGCTGACTCTGGGGGTGCTGAGCGTGTGGGTGCTACGCCTGGGAGTGCTGAGCCTAGGGGTGCTGAGCCTGGGGGTGCTACGCCTGGAGGTGCTGAGCCTAGGGGTGCGGAGCCTGAGGGAGCTGGGCCTGCTCGTGTGGCGTCTGGCGGTGCTGTGCCTGGCGGTACTACGGGTGCTTCGTCTCGCCGGGAGCCACTCTCTCCACAGGAGCTGCGCGAGTGGTTTGCCCGGCGCTGGAGGCGAGCTGATGGAGCTGGAGGTGCTGCGGGTACTGGAGGTTCTACTGCTGCTGAGGGTCCTGGTGCCGCGGGTCCTGGAGGTGCACGTACTGGGAGTACTAGAGCTGCTCGGCCTGCGGGTACTTCCGGAGCTGGAGCTGCTGCGGGTGTTGGCGCGGAGGCTACTGCTCTCGGTCCTGAAAGCGGTCCTGCTGGGGGTGCTCCTGGTGCTGCTGGAGGTACTGGAGCTGGAGGTGCTGCTGGTGCTGGTGCTGCCGCTGGGGGTGCTGAGCCTAGGGGTGCTGTGCCTGAGGGTCCTGTGCCTGTGAGTGCTACACCTGGGGCTGCTGACCCTGGGGGTGCTGAGCTTGGAGGTGCTACGCCTGGAGGTTCTCCGGGTGCTTCGTCTCTGCGAGAGCCACTCTCTCCACAGGAGCTGCGCGAGTGGTTTGCCCGGCGCTGGAGCCTTGCTGCTGGAGCTGGAGGTTCTTCGGCTACTGAGGGTGCTGCTGTCGTGGGTCACGGAGGTGCTCGTACTGTCAAACCTGGAGCTACTGGGCCTGCGGGTTCGACTGGAGCTGGTGCTGCTAAGGGTGTTGGCGCTGAGACTACTGCTGGCGGTCCTGCTGGGGGTACTCCTGGGTGTTGCTAGAGGTTCTGGAGCTGCTGGAGGTGCTGCTGGAGCGGGTGCTCATGCTGGGGGTACTGGTGCTGTCCCTACTGTGTCTGCAGTCGCCGCGCGGCCTCGACCGTACTTCGTTCCACTCCTGCAGCAGGTTCTTGGTCTTTTGCCTTCTACTGGTCCTCCTCCTCCCTTAGAGTGTCCACAGCCTGTCCAGTCGCAGTTAGAGTTACAGCCGGCCTCCCCACTGCCTGCTCCTTCTCCCTACACTGGTCCTACTGGAGGTCTTGCTGAGCGTCGTGAGCCTGCGTCTCGCCCTGCGTCGCCTGTCCGTGCTGCTCGCACTAGTGGTCGTGGTTCGCGTCAGCGTCCTCCTACCGTCCCTAGCACGCACCGGATGTCTCTGCGTCCGTCCAGTGCTCCTCTGCGTGCCCCTTTGCCTTCTCCTCCTGCGTCCTCTCTTCCTGCTCTTGCCGACCCGGAGTCGGACTCTCTTTGTGCTGCCACTCCTACTGTCACGCGTCTCCTTGTTACTGTCGTCACTGTCCCTTCTTTCGAGTCCACTGCTGCGTCTGCCCTAGTTGCTGAGCTCGTCGACTTTGCTGCTCGCTGTCGCCTAGACTACGCTGCTAGTCTTGTCGCTGAGTCTGAGTCTGTCTGTCCTGCGTCCGTCGGGGGTGAGTGGGCCCTTGGCACGGACGTCATTGAGGACAGGCAGGAGGAGTTCCTGTGTCTTGCAGCTGCTTCACCTCATCTCGTGTCCGTACTGCTTACCCCTGAGGGAGACCCGGATGCACTTGACATCCTGATTCCGCGCTCTTACGCGGAGGCGATAGAGGGTCCCTACTCCTCTCAGTGGCAGGCAGCTATGGACACAGAGATGGCTTCCTGGAAGTCCACAGGCACCTATGTTGACGAGGTTCCCCCGCCTGGGGCAAACATCGTCAGTGGCATGTGGATCTTCAGGGTGAAGCGGCCGCCGGGTTCTCCGCCTGTCTTCAAGGCACGGTATGTGGCTCGTGGCTTCAGTCAGCGGCATGGAGTTGACTACTTTCAGACCTTCTCTCCCACCCCGAAGATGACCACTCTTAGGGTACTGCTGCACGTTGCTGCTCACCGTGACTACGAGCTGCACTCTCTCGACTTCAGCACAACTTTCTTGCAGGGCAGCCTGCACGAGGAGATCTGGCTGCGCCGCCCACCTGGCTTCACTGGGTCGTTCCCTCCTGGTACCCAGTGGAGTCTCCGGCGTCCAGTCTGCGGTCTTTGCCAGGCGCCACGTGAGTGGCACGACACACTGAGGACTACGCTCTTGGCTCTTGGGTTTGATCCTTCTACTGCCGACCCGTCGCTGTTTCTACGCACCGACACCTCTGTGCCGCTGTTCTACATCCTCATGTACGTCGACGACTTGGTCTTTGCCACAACTGACACTGCTGGACTCGCCTATGTGAAGTCCGAGCTGCAGAAGAGACACACGTGCATAGACCTGGGTGAACTGCGCAGCTACCTTGGCTTGCATCTCACCCGGGACAGAGCACGCCGCACCATTACCCTGACTCAGTCACATATGGTGCAGCAGGTCCTTCAGCGCTTCGGCTTCACGTACTCCTCGCCTCAGGCCACTCCTCTGCCTACTCGCCACTCGCTCTCAGCTCTGCCTTCGGATGAGTCCGTAGAGTCGAGTGGCCCGTATCCAGAGCTTGTTGGCTGCCTCATGTACCTGATGATCTGCACACGACCTGACCTTGCATACCCTCTTAGCATTCTTGCATGCTATGTTGCTCCTGGGAGACACAGACCAGAGCACATGGCTGCAGCGAAGAGGGTGTTGCGCTACTTGTGCAGTACGTCGGGCATGGGGCTAGTGCTTGGAGGGCGCAGTCCAGTGGTCCTCACTGGGCACGCAGACGCTTCTTGGGCTGACGACCAGGCTACGCAGTGGTCGTCACAGGGTTACACCTTCAGCCTTGGTTCCGGCTCTGTCTCGTGGCAGTCTACTCGCTCGTCTTCTGTTCTCGGCTCCAGTTGTGAGGCTGAGATCTACGCTGGGGCCATGGCTGCACAGGAGCTTCGCTGGCTCACCTACCTGCTGGCTGACCTCGGAGAGCCGCCTCGTTCTCCTCCAGTTCTGTACGTAGACAACAAGGCCATGCTGGCCTTGTGTCGAGAGCAGCGACTGGAGCATAGAACAAAGCACATTGCTCTTCGCTACTTCCTTGCTCGTGAGCTTCAGCAGCGTGGACAGTTGCGGCTTGCGTACGTGGCCTCTGAGGCCAACGCTAGTGATGTCTTCACCAAGGCACTTGCGCCTTGTGATCATCAGCTCTTCTGCACTCAGCTGGGTCTTGTCTCTGTCTTGCCTCACTTGCTCACCTCTTGACCTTTCGTGTACTCTTACATATATATATATACATGCTCTTGCTTGTCTAGCCTTATATATATACGTAATCCTGCATGTGAACTGGCCTTGTGGCCTTGAACTTGTGCTTGGAATGTGTGGTGACTTTGTGATCCACCCTGAGCTTGCTTTGCTTTGCTTTGCTTGACTGGTCTTGTGACCCCTTGTTCTCCCCCACTTTGCCTATGGGGGTGTGTAAGAACATTATAGCTTATGCTGTTGTGTAGGCTGTAGTGGGGTATCCCATAGGGGGTACAACCCAATTAAGGTTAGTACTTGTACCCACTTCTTTCATAGTTCATTCATTCTCGTTAAATTCTCACACTGGCTCCACTGTTTCGGCCGCCTGACGGACGCCTGGCTTACACATTTTCCTGACGCCATTGAGATCCCTCGCTGGGGTGATCTACTTAAGTCGGAAGTTGTTATCTTGTATCTTGATTATGATGCTATCCTTGCTGCTATGTATATTGTGTCTATGAGTGCTGAGGGTGACTGTTACCTATGCGTTCCTCCCGACCCGGGCATTGAGGCTGTTGCTCTAGGTGCTAGTAAGTCTGCTGCTCTAGGTGCTGGTGAGTGTGCTCTCTCAGGTACCGCATCGGCTCAGGCCTTGCACACGTTCACCCTTGACTCGGGTGCTTCTCGCTCCTTCTTTCGCAACTGCAACACACTCTCGCCGCTCAGTCGACCAGGGGCAGTCTCCCTGGCTGATTTCTCTTGGGGTCCGGTCCTTTCACACTGCTCCACGGTTCTGCCGTGTCCGGCGGTCCTGTCTGACTCTTTATCTGGCCTCCACCTCCCCTCCTTCTCCACGAACTTGGTGAGTGGAGCTGACCTTCAGGGCGCCTGGGTAGACCAGTTCACTCCTGGAGGTCAGCGGGTGACCCACTGTTCGTGCACTCGGACGGGCCGGCACCTGGCCACATTCTCTCGTTAGCCTGGGTCGAGCCTGTACACCCTGACTACCGTGTCTCCTCTCGTTGCTGCGTCTGGTCAGGTAGCTGCGTCGGGTCAGGTTTTTGTTGCAGCGTCCCGGTCTGATCCTGAGTCTGCCCCCTGCTCGTGTCGCCTCCAATCTTGCCAGACTCTTCTCTGGCACCACCGCCTTGGTCACCCCTCCCTGCCTCGTCTCCGAGGCATGGCCTCCCGTGTCCTTGTCACTGGTCTTCCCCGGTCTCTCCTTCCCCTTCCCCCGGGGCCTGCCCCTACCTGCGTTCCTTGTGTCGAGGGGTGAAAGTACTGCACTCACACCACTCACTGCACCTGTTGCAGTCTCCCTGGCTGACCCCTCGGGGGGTCCAGTCCTTGCACGGTCTACCACTGTGCTTCCTTGCCCAGCGGTCCCGTCTGGTTCGCTGTCAGGTCTCCACCTCCCCTTGTTCTCTACGAACTTGGTGAGCAACACTATCCTTCAGGACCACTGGGTTGATACCTTCACCCCTGGAGGACAGCGTGTGGCGATCTATACGTGCTCCAGGACTGGGCGACACCTGGCCACGTTCACGCTTGCGCCAGGGTCGAGGCTTTACACACCGACCACTGTGTCTCCCCAGGTCGCTGCTGCTGGTCAGGCGTCTTCGTCAGGTCAAGTAGACTCCCCTTGCTCGTGTCGCTCCCTGTCGCACCAGACCGTTCTCTGGCACCACCGTTTGGGCCACCCCTCCCTACCCCGTCTTCGTGACATGCACCGTCGCGTCCTTGTGTCTGGTCTTCCCCGGACCCTGCCTCCCCTCCCTGCTTCGCCTGCCCTTGCCTGGCTTCCTTGCGTTGAGGGGCGGCAGCACGCCGCTCCTCACTCCTCCTCGTTTCCTCCGACAGAGGCTCCGCTGCAAACTCTCCACATGGACGTGTGGGGCCCCGCCCGCGTCAGCGGACGGGGTGGAGAGCGGTACTTCCTGCTGGTTATTGACGACTACTCGCGTTACACCACGGTCTTCCCCTTGCGCACCAAGGGTGAGGTCCCTGCTGTCGTGATCCCTTGGATCTGAGTGGTTCGTCTTCAGCTACGCAAGAGGTTTCACATGGAACTCCATGTTTTGCGTCTGCACTTTGACAGGGGCAGAGAGTTCGCCTCCGACCTCTTGCGCGGCTTCTGTCAGGAGGAGGGCATCACCCTGTCTTACACGCTTCCAGGCTCACCACAGCAAAATGGGGTTGCTGTGCGCCGCATTGGCCTGGTCATGGAGATCGCTCGTACCTCCTTGATCCATGCGGCAGCTCCCCATTTTCTGCGGCCGTTTGCGGTGTGGTACGCCGCACAGCAGCTCAACCTCTGGCCCCGTGTCTCCGTTCCGGAGACCTCGCCCACACTGCGGTGGACGGGGGAGGTTGGTGACGCGTCGGTGTTCCGGGTCTAGGGTGCCCGTGCTCTTGTTCGCGATACGTCCGCGGACAAGCTCTCCTGCCGCACCCTTCTCTGTGTCTTCCTCGGATTTTTGACTGACGCGTCTGGCTGGCAGTTTTACCACCCCGCCTCTCGCAGTGTCCTGTCTTCTCAGGACGTCACCTTTGACGAGTCAGTCCCTTTCTACCGCCTCTTTCCCTACCGCACTACCCCTCTCCCTCCCCCGCCGCTCTTCCTCGCTCCAAGTCCCCCTCCGGTAGACCCCCTTCCCCCCCAAGGTCCTGCTCCTTCAGGTGTGTCTCAGGTAGACCCACCTCCCTTAGCTGAGCCTCTCAAGGTCACTAGCGACTCAGGTGCTGCTGAGGGTGGTACTGCTCGAGGTGCCGCATATGGAGGTGCTGACCCACGGTGTGAGGTGCTGGAGGGTGCGGGGCTTGAGGGTGCTGAGCCGGTGCGTGAGGTGCTGGAGGGTGCGGAGCCTGGGGGTGCTGTGCCGGTGCGTGAGGTCTTGGAGGGTGCAGAGCCTGGGTGCACTGAGCTGGAGGGTGCTGGACCGGTTTCTCGCCGGCCCCTTACACCATAGGAGCTGCGAGAGTGGTTTGCGGTTCGTCAGCGACTACGGAGGCGTCCTGGAGTTGGCGGTACTGCAGCTGGAGCTGGAAACACTCGTGCTGCTGACACCACAGGCCCTGGAGGTACTCGAGCTGCCAGGGCCGGTGGTGTTGGAGGAGGTCCTGCTGTAGACTCTGGTACAGGAGGTACCGTGTCTGAGGGTGCGGCTTCTGGAGGTACTAGAGCTGGAGACCCCGGAGCTACTGGTTCTGGTTCTGGGGGTGCTGCTGGTGGTGCTGCTGGTGCTGGAGCTGCTAGAGGTGCTGCTGGAGCTTCCGGTGGAGCTGGTGGAGCTGCTGGAGCTTCTGGTGGTGCTGCTATTAGTGCTGCTAGTGTTGGAACTACTGGAGGTGCTGCTGGAGCTGCCGGTGGAGCTGGTGGAGCTGCTGGAGCTGCTGGTGGTGCTGCTAGTGGTGCTGCCGGAGGTACTGCTAGAGCTGCCAGTGGACATGGTGGAGCTACTGGAGCTGCTGGTGGTTCTGCTGGTGGTGCTCTGGCTAGTTCTGGGGGTGCTGAGCGGCCGCGACCGTACTTCGTTCCGCTCCTTGAGCAGGTTCTTGGTCTCCCGCCTTCTCCTAGTCCACCCCCTTCCTTAGAGTGTCCACCGCCTGTCCTGTCGCCGTCACAGCTACAACCCACCTCCCTACTGCCTGCTCCGTCTCCTTACGCTGGTCCAACAGGAGGTCTTCCTGAGCGTCGTGAGCCTGCGTCTCGTCCTGCGTCGCCTGTTCGTGTTGCTCGCGCCATTCGTCGTAGTTCGCGTCCTCCTCCTGTCGCTGGGCCGCACCGCATGACTCTGCGTCCTTCCACTGCTCCACAGCGTGCCCCTCTGCCGTCTCCTCCTGAGTCCTCTCTTCCTGCCCTTGCTGACCCGGAGTCTGACTCCCTTCGTGCTGCTAGTCCCACTGTCACGCGTCTCCTGGCTACTGTTGTCACTGACCCTTCCTTTGAGTCTACTGCTGCGTCTGCGCTAGTTGCCGAGCTTGTCAACTTTGCTGCTCGTTGTCATCTAGACTAGGCTGCCAGTCTTGTTGCTGAGTCTGAGTCTGTCTGTCCTCCGTCCGTCGGGGGTGAGTGTGCCCTTGGCACGGACGTCCTTGAGGACAGGCAGGAGGAGTTCCAGTGTTTGGCTGCTGCTTCACCTCATCTTGTGTCCATGCTGCTTGCCCCCGAGGGAGACCCGGATGCACTAGACATCCCGACTCCGCGTTCTTACGCAGAGGCGGTTGAGGGTCCCTACTCCTCTCACTGGCAGGCAGCCATGGACGCAGAGATGGCTTCCTGGAAGTCCACAGGCACCTACGTCGACGAGGTTCCCCCACCTGGGGCGAACATTGTTGATGGCATGTGGATCTTCAGGGTGAAGCGGCCGCCGGGTTCTCCACCTGTCTTCAAGGCGCGTTACGTGGCTCGTGGCTTAAGTCAGCGGCAGGGAGTTGACTACTTTTAGACCTTCTCTCCCACCCCGAAGATGACCACTCTTCGGGTACTGCTGCACGTCGCTGCTCAGCGTGACTACGAGCTTCACTCTCTTGACTTCAGCACAACCTTTCTACAGGGCAGCCTGCACGAGGAGATCTGGTTGCGCCGCCCACCTGGCTTCACTGGGCCGTTTCCCCCTGGTACCCAGTGGAGCCTCCGGCGGCCAGTCTACGGTCTCCGCCAGGCACCTTGTGAGTGGCACGACACACTGAGGACTACACTTGCGGCTCTTGGGTTTGCTCCTTCAACTGCTGACCCGACGCTGTTTCTACGCACCGACACCCCGCTGCCGCCGTTCTACATCCTCGTATACGTCGACGACTTGGTCTTTGCTACTGCTGACACTGAGGCACTGACTCTAGTGAAGTCGGAGCTGCAGAAGAGACACACGTGCACAGACCTGGGTGAGCTGCGCAGCTATCTTGGTTTGCAGATCACTCGGGACAAAACATGCCGCACCATCACTCTGACCCAGTCACACATGGTGCAGCAGGTCCTTCAGCGCTTCGACTTCCAGTTCTCTTTGCCACAGTCCACTCCTCTGCCTACTGGTCACTCGCTCTCAGCTCTACCTTCGGATGAGTCCGTTGAGCCGAGTGGCCCGTATCCAGAGCTTGTGGGCTGCCTCATGTACCTGATGACCTGCATTCGTCCTGACGTCACTTACCCTCTTAGCATCCTGGCACGCTACGTTGCGCCCGGGAGACACCATCCAGAGCACTGGAAGGCAGCTAAGAGGGTGATGCGTTACTTGTGCAGTACATCAGTCATGGGGCTCGTGCTTGGAGGACGGGGTCCAGTTGTCTTCACTGGTCACGCAGACGCTTCTTGGGTTGACGAATTGGCTACGCAGCGGTCGTCACAGGGTTACACCTTCAGCCTTGGCTCCGGTTCTGTCTCTTGGCGGTCTATCTGCTCTTCTTCTGTTCTCAGCTCCAGCTGTGAGGCTGAGATCTACGCAGGGGCCATGGCAGGAGCTGCGTTGGCTCACCTACCTGTTGACCGACTTGGGCGAGGTGCCTCGTTCTCCTCCAGTTCCGTACGTCGATAACAAGGCAATGGTTGCCTTGTGTCGGGAACAGAGACTGGAGCACAGAACGAAGTACTTCGCTCTTCGCTACTTCCTTGCTCGGGAGCTGCAGCAGCATGGTCAGCTTCGTCTTGCCTATCTGCTATATATGTTTGGGCTGTAGTGGGGTAGCCAATATGGGGTACAACCCCTTTTAGGGTTTCGTATTTGTACCCATCTCTTTCATAGTTCATCCATTTCCTGCTTACTATCTTGACATAGTGCTCGCTGCCCATAGTCATTCGCACATGTGATCGGGCTGGTTAGACTTACGGGACAGTTGGTCACACACAGTCTCGCTGCTTCTCCTGTCTGAGCGACACCTGGTGCATAGATTTTGGCGACGTGGATGAGCTCCCCCGCTGGCTAGAGCTGCTTAGGCAGGGTGCAGATATCTTTGCTCTAGACTTTGACACTATCTTCATTGCCATGCATGCTTTGACTATTGGTACTAAGGGTGACTGTTACCTGTGTGTGCCTCCCGGCCCTAGTATAGAGGCTCTTGCTCTAGGTGCTGGTGCTTGGGTTGATACATTTACCCCTCGAGGACAGCGTGTGGCGATCTGCATGTGTGCACGGACGGGCCGTCACCTGGCCACGTTCACCCTTCGGCCTGGGTCGAGCCTATACACACTGACTACTGAGCCTCCTCAGGTAGCTGCGTCTGCATCCGGGTCAGGTCAGCTAGCAGCCCCCTGTTCTTATCGCCTCGTGTCGCAACATACTCTCCTCTGGCACCACCGCCTTGGTCACCCCTCCCTGCCATGCCTCCGTGGCATGCACTCCCGCCTCCTTGTCTGTGGTCTTCCCAGGTCTCTGCCCCCCCTCCCGCGCTCGCCTGCCCCGCCCTGTCTTCCCTGCGTCGAGGGGCAGCAACGCGCCACTCCTCACTCCTCCTCGTTCCCTTCGACAGAGGCTCCCCTGCAGACTCTCCACATGGACGTGTGTGGCCCAGCCCTCATCCAGGGACAAGGTCGCGAGAGATACTTTCTGCTGGTTGTTGACGACTACTCGCGTTACACCACGATCTTCCCCTTGCGTAGCAAGGGGGAGGTCCCTGACATCTTGATCCCTTGGATCCGTGCTATTTGTCTCCAGCTCCGCAAGCGGTTCGACACGCACCTTCCTGTCCTGCGTCTGCACCCTAATAGAGGTGGTGAGTTTTCCTCTGACCTCTTGTGGGACTTTTGTCGTGGGGAGAGCATCCTCCAGACGTTCACGCTTCCGGCATCTCCGCTGCATTGGCCTAGTCATGGAGGTCGCTCGTACTTCTATGATCCATGTGGCTGCTCCCCATCTTCTGTGGTTGTTTGTGGTCCGGTACACTGAGCATCAGCTCAAACTCTGGCCCCGTGTCTCCTTGCCGGAGACCTCGCCTAGACTGCGTTGGACGGGAGAGGTTGGCGATGCGTCGGCATTCCAGGTCCGGGGCTGTCGTGCCTTTGGCCGCGATACCTCTGCAGACAAGCTCTCCTCCCACGCCATTCCCTGCGTCTTCCTTGGCTTTCCCCCAGACACGCTTGGCTGGCAGTTTTACCACCCCACCGCGCGTCGTGTCCTGCCCTCTAAGGACGTCACGTTTGACGAGTCGGTTCCCTTTTACCGTCTCTTCGCCTAACACACTGCCCCTCTCCCCCCCTCGCCGCTCTTCCTCGCTCCAGGCCCCCCTCCGGTAGACCCCCTCCCCCCTCAGGGTCCTGCTCCTTCAGGTGTGTCTCAGGTAGACCCATTCCCCTTGGTTGAGCCTGTCAAGGTCACTTTAGCCAGTACAAGAGTGCTCAGACCCTGTACGACGCTATATTTGCACGCTACTCCTCCCCTGCCACTGCTGCACTAAGCCGCCTCATGCTACCGTACCTCTTCCCTGACCTTGGTGCCTTTCCCACAGTCGCTGACCTCATTACGCACCTCCGCACTAGTGACACTCGCTACCGCGCTGCGCTTCCTGCTGAGTTCTGCGCTAAGAACCCCCCCCCCCCATGTACATCACCCTCTACTACATAGTCACCCGGCTCCCTGACTCCCTTCGTGTAATCAGGGACCACTTCCTCTCAGTTTGCCCCACCACTCTCACCGTTGACCTCCTCGAGAAGGCCCTCCTAGCAGCAGAGAAGAGCATAGTCGCTGTAGGAGCCTCTCGTGGTGACCCTCGCACCCCCATCTTTGAGGGGTGTTCCCCCTCCCCCCTTTTGCCCTCTGTTGCCTCTACTGCTGCGGCCGACCTCGTTGGTTTCGAGTCGGTCGGCGCTGCGTTTGCCCCGAGCGGGAGACGCCGCACCGGCAAGGGCAAGGGGAGCAAGGGTGCTGGAGGGGCTGGCCGGGGTGGCGGAGGTGGCGGTGGAGGCAGTGGAGGGGGTGGGGGTGGTGGTGGGAGTGGTGGCGGGGGTGGAGGTGTCGGTGGCGGCAGTGGAGGCGAAGGCGGCGGCGGCGGTTGCGGTGGGAGCGGAGGTGGCGGAGGTGGCGGCGGTGGAGGCGGCGGCGGCGGAGGAGGTGGAGCTGGTCGGGGTGGAGCTGCGCAGAGGGTGACTTTGACCTTGACTTTGATGCTATCCTTGATGCCATGTATGCTGTGACTATTAGTGATGAGGGTGACTGTTACCAGTGTTTTTCGCACGACCCGGGCATTGAGACTGCTGCTCTAGGTACTGGTGAGGCTGCTGCTCTAGGTGCTAGCGAGGCTGCTGCTCTAGGTGCTCGTGCGTCTGCTCCCTCAGGTGCTGGTGAGTCTGCTCTCTCAGGTACTGCGTCGGCTTCGGCCTCCCACACCTTGACCATTGACTCTGGGGCTTCTCGCTCCTTCTTTCGAGACCGCATCACACTCACGCCGCTTGGCCGGCCAGTTGCAGTCTCTCTGGCAGACCCCTCAGGAGGTCTTGTCCTTGCTCACTTCTCCACTGTCCTCCCGTGTCCGGCGGCCCCCTCTGGCACCCTGTCTGGTCTTTACCTCCCCTCATTCTCTACGAACTTGGTGAGTGGTGCTGACCTACAGGATGCGGGGGTTCACCAATTCACTCCTACGAGTCAGCGGGTGACCCACTGCACGGACGCTCGGACAGGACGACACCTGGCCACGTTTACCCGTCGGCCGGGGTCGAGCCTGTACACACTGACCACTAAGTCTCCTCCAGTCACTGTGTCTGGTCAAGTAGCTGCGTCGGATCAGGTGTTTGCTGCAGCGTCCAGGTCTGGCCCTGAGTCTGCCCCCTGCTCGTGTCGCCTCCTGTCTCACGAGACTCTCCTCTGGCACCACCGCCTTGGTCACCCCTCCCTGCTTTGTCTCCGAGGCATGGCCTCCTGTGTCCTTGTCTCTGGTCTACCCCGGTCCCTCCCTCCCCTTCCTCCGGGGCCTGGCCCTACCTCCCTGTGTCGAGGGGGCGGCAGCGGGCTGCCCCTCACTCCTTCAAGCTTCCTACAACAGAGGCCCCGCTGCAGACGCTTCACATGGACGTGTGGGGCCCGGCCCGCGTCCGTGGACAGGGTCACGAGCGCTACTTCCTGCTGGTGGTTGATGACTACTCGCGTTACACCACAGTCTTCCCCTTGCGCAGCAAGGGTGATGTCACTGAGGTGTTGATCGACTGGATCCGCGCAGCTCGTCTCCAGCTCAGGCGGAGCTTCGGCTCGGACTTTCCTGTTCTGCGTCTGCACTCTGACAGAGGCGGAGAGTTCTCCTCTGGCCTTCTGCGAGCCTACTGTCGTGCACGAGGCATCCGCCAGACCTTCACGCTTCCAGACTCTCCACACAAAAATGGGATTGCTGAGCGCCGCATTGGCATGGTCATGGACGTCGCCCGTACGTCCATGATGCATGCGGCTGCCCCCCATTTTCTGTGGCCGTTTGCGGTTCGGTACGCGTCGCATCAGATCAACCTTCACCCCAGGGTCTCCATGCTGGAGACCTCCCCAGCTTTGCTGTGGACGAAGAAGGTTGGCGATGCGTCTGCGTTCCGTGTCTGGGGATCTCGGGCGTTTGTCCGCGACTTGTCTGCCGACAAGCTGTCCCCTCCTGCTGCTCCTTGCGTCTTCCTTGGCTTCCCCCCTGACGCGCCAGGGCGGAAGTTTTACCACCCCACCTCTCGCCGTGTTCTGTCCTCCCAGGACGTCACGTTTGACGAGTCGGTCCCCTACTACCGCCTCTTCCCCTACCGCACTTCGTCCCTCCCCCCGCCACCGCCCTTCCTTGTGCCAGGCCCCCCCCGGTAGACCCCCTCCCCCCTCAGGGTCCTGCCCCTTCTGGTGTGTCCGAGGTAGACGCAGTCGAGCCTGTCGAGGTTACTGGTGACTCTGGTGCTGCTGAGGGTGCTGAGCCAGGGGGTGCTGACTCTGGGGGTGCTGAGCGTGTGGGTGCTACGCCTGGGGGTGCTGAGCCTGAGGGTGCTACTACTGGGCGTGCTGAGCCTGGGGGTGCTGAGCTTGGGGGTGCTACCACTGGGGGTGCTGAGCCTGGGGGTGCTGGCCCTGTGGGTGCTACGCCTGGGGGTGCTGAGCTTGGGGGTGCTACGCCTGGAGGTGCTGAGCCTGGGGGTGCGGAGCTTGAGGGAGCTGGGCCTGCTCGTTTGGCGTCTGGCGGTGATGGGCCTGGAGGTTCTCTGGGTGCTTTGTCTCGGCGGGAGCCACTCTCTCCACAGGAGCTGCGCGAGTGGTTTGCCCGGCGCTGGAGGCATGCTGCTGGAGCAGAAGGTTCTTCAGCTGCTGAGGGTGCTGGTGCAGCGGGTCCCGGAGGTGCTCGTACTGGGAGTACTGGAGCTGCTGGGCCGGTTCGACTGGAGCTGGAGCTGCCGAGGGTGTTGGCGCTGAGGCTACTGCTGTCGGTCCTGGAGGCGGTCCTCTTGGAGGTGCTACTGGTGCTGCTGGAGGTACTGGAGCTGGAGGTGCTGCTGGCGCTGGTGCTTCCGCTGGGGGTACTGGTGCTGTCCCTAGTGTGTCGGGAGTTGCCGCGCGGCCTCGGCCGTACTTCGTTCCGCTCCTTCAGCAGGTTCTTGGTCTCCCGCCTTCTACTGGTCCTCCTCCTCCCTTAGAGTGTCCACAGCCTGTTCCGTCACAGTTATAGTTACAGCCGGCCTCCCCACTGCCTGCTCCTTCTCCCTACACTGGTCCTAATGGAGGTCTTGCTGAGCGTCGTGAGCCTGCGTCTCGCCCTGCGTCGCCTGTCCGTGCTGCTCGCACTAGTGGTCGTGGTTCGCGTCAGCGTCCTCCTCCTGTCCGTGGCACGCACCGGATGTCTCTGCGTCCGTCCACTGCTCCTCTGCGTGCCCCTTTTCCTTCTCCTCCTGAGTCCTCTATTCCTGCTGTTCCCGACCCGGAGTCGGACTCTCTTTGTGCTGCCAGTCCTACTATCACGCGTCTCCTTGCTAATGTCGTCACTGACCCTTCTTTTGAGTCCACTGCTACGTCTGCCCTAGTTGCTGGGCTCGTCGACTTTGCTGCTCGATGTCGTCTAGACTACACTGCTAGTCTTGTTGCTGAGTCTAAGTCTGCCTGTCCTCCGTCCGTTGGGGGTGAGTGTGCCCTTGGCACGGACGTCCTTGAGGACAGGCAGGAGGAGTTCCAATGTATGGCTGCTGCTTCACCTCATCTCGTGTCCGTACTGCTTACCCGTGAGGGAGACCCGGATGCACCAGACATCCGGACTCCGCGCTCTTACGCGGAGGCGATAGAGGGTCCCTACTCCTCTCAGTGGCAGGCAGCTATGGACACAGAGATGGCTTCCTGGAAGTCCACAGGCACCTATGTTGACAAGGTTCCCCCGCCTGGGGCGAACATAGTCAGTGGCATGTGGATTTTCAGGGTGAAGCGGCCGCCGGGTTCTCCGCCTGTCTTCAAGGCGCGTTACGTGGCTCGTGGCATCAGTCAGCGGCTGGGAGTTGACTACTTTCAGACCTTCTCTCCCACCCCAAGATGACCACTCTTTGGGTACTGCTGCACATAGCTGCTCACCGTGACTACGAGCCGCACTCCCTTGACTTCAGCACTGCGTTCTTGCAGGACAGCCTGCACAAGGAGATCTGGCTACGTCGCCCACCTGGCTTCACTGGGTCTTTTCTTCCTGGCACCCAGTGGAGCCTCTGACGGCCAGTCTACGGTCTCCGCCAGGCACCGCGTGAGTGGCACGACACACTCCGGACTACACTTACGGCTCTTGGGTTTGCTCCCTCTGCTGCCGACCCGTCGCTGTTTCTGCGCACCGACACTTCTTTGCCGCCGTTCTACATCGACGACTTGGTCTTTGCCACAGCTGACACTGGTGGACTCCCCCACGTGAAGTCCGAGCTGCAGAAGAGACACACGTGCACACACCTGGGTGAACTGCGCAGCTACCTTGGCTTGCAGATCACCCGGGACAGAGCACGCCGCACCATTACCCTGACTCAGTCACACATGGTGCAGCAGGTCCTTCAGCGCTTCGGCTTCACGTACTCCTCGCCTCAGGCCACTCCTCTGCCTACTCGCCACTCGCTCTCAGCTCTGCCTTCGGATGAGTCCGTAGAGTCGAGTGGCCCGTACCCAGAGCTTGTTGGCTGCCTCATGTACCTGATGACCTGCACACGACCTGACCTTGCATACCCTCTTAGCATTCGCGCACGCTATGTTGCTCTTGGGAGACACAGACCGGAGCACATGGCTGCAACGAAGAGGGTGTTGCGCTACTTGTGCAGTACGTCGGGCATGGGGCTTGTGCTTGGAGGGCAGAGTCCAGTGGTCCTCACTGGGCACGCAGACACTTCTTGGGCTGACGACCAGGCTACGCAGCGGTCGTCATAGGGTTACACCTTCAGCCTTGGTTCCGGCTCTGTTTCGTGGCGGGCTACCCGCTCGTCTTCTGTTCTCGGCTCCAGTTGTGAGGCTGAGATCTACGCCGGGGCCATGGCTGCACAGGAGCTTCGCTGGCTCATCTATCTGCTGACTGACCTCGGAGAGCCGCCTCGTTCTCCTCCAGTGCTGTACGTAGACAACAAGGCCATGCTGGCCTTGTGTCGGGAGGAGAGACTGGAGCACAGAACGAAGCACATTGCTCTCCGCTACTTCCTTGCTCGCGAGCTACAGCAGCGTGGTCAGCTGCGACTTGCGTACGTGGCCTCTGAGGCGAACACTGCTGATATTTTCACCAAGGCACTTGCGCCTAGTGATCGTCAGCGCTTCTGTACTCAGCTGGGTCTTCTGCTTACCTTGCCTCACTTGCTCACCCCTTGACCTTGTTTGTACTGTTGCATATATATATACACCTGCTCTTGCTTGTCTAGCCTTGTATATATAGTTAATCCTGCATGTGAACTGGCCTTGTGGCCTTGAACTTGTGCTCGGAATGTGTGGTGACTTTGTCATCCACCCTGAGCTTGCTTTGCTTTGCTTGACTGGTCTTGTGACCCCCTGTTCTCCCCCACTTTGCCTATGGGGGTGTGTCAAATTTATATGACATAGCTACTGTAGGCTATAGTGGGGTAGCACATATGGGGTACAGCTTTCTAGGGTTTGTACTTGTACCCAACTTTCCCTTAGCCATTTTCCATTCTCGTTCATTTTCTCAAACCTATAGCCTGATTTGATCAGGGTAGTTTTAGGCTAAGCCCGTGTCGGCTACTCTTTTGAGAGCTAAGTTTTTTATACTGACATAACAAAGTAGCACTCACAAGAGCGTCCTCGCTATCAGACAATTTTGTCTGTTTGTCTTAGAAATCAGACGATTTTTTCTCAGTTAATCTGATTTTCCTATATTTGATTTCGATTTCATCTGATTGGCTAGAAATCATTTTTTAGTTTCATCTGATGCATCAGAAACGTATTTTCTAATTCATCTGAAACCGAATCATGTTATAGCCTATAGTTTCAAGCATTTCCTGATCTGAGATGTCAACCAGACCTGCTATGATTGGGCGAAACATTTTCTGACAGGGCGAATCTCTTGTGTAAGGGCGAATCTGCTCTTGTGTTAAGGTAATTCTGTTGTGATTGGGCAAATATGCTGCTCTCTGACAGCGCAAAATTGTGATTGGACAAATTTGCTGTGCTCTAACATCACGAAACCACCGTGCCAGGGCGAATTTTCTGTCAGTGCTTTTTGGAATTGTCTGACCAATCAGACACAGAAGTAGCAAATTTCTGATGCATCAGACGGGCCCGAAGGGTTTTATGCCAGTGGTCACAAGCAACAATGCCTGTTTGTGCGGGTGTGGTACAGTTTGTCACCACGCGGAGTATGGCCTGATCCGCGGTAAAGAAGTTTCGGTATCAGCATAGTATAGCTCAGCGGACGAAAAACGCCGCCCAATTCCACGGTAGGGAAAGGACAACGCCCCTCCTCGGACTTGACTAACAACCAACGAACTCCGCGTGGAAAGCCCGAGCGAACAGGCTGGGCTCAGTGCCAGCGAGCCCTCGTGATTGACGACGACCTGACGACCTAGGTTTCCTCTGAGACAAACCCAAGAAGTATCTCTCAACGCTGGGCAAAAACCCAGCTCGTCACGTCGGGCCACGATTATCGCCACGCGGCCACGAATGTGTCAGAAAGTTATTCTCTAGCCTGTAGTGGGGTGCTCTATAGCGAGTACAACCCTTCTAGGGTTTGCTATTTGTATCTCCATTCCTGCTAGTGAACTCCATCTTTTGCCTAAACTCTTTCGTGCCTAGCTAGGGCTTTCCTAGCTATGGCTCCTCATTCTTGTTACTATCTTCACATGGTTTCAGAGCGGTTACGCTCTCGGCCTGTGGGTACTACTGCTTCCGCTGCTACACGCTCTGTCGCACGCCCCGTGGCGTGCGATTTGCACTCTGGCGCGCGCCCCAGGACGCGCGGCCCCGTTCTTTTCTGGGGCGCCGCCCCCGCTGCCCCGTCGCGCCGCCCAGGGGAGCCGCGCGCGGCCCCCGCCCGTCCGTTGCGACGACCTGGGGTGTCGCGCGCGGCCCCGTCGCCGCCCGCAACGGCCCCGTCGCCGCCTGCAGCGGCCCTGTCGTCGCCCGCAGCGACCCCGTCCCCGCCCGCCGCGGCCCCGTCGCCGCGGGCAGCGGCCCCGTCGCCGCCGCAGCGGCCCCGTCGCCGCCCGCAGCGGCCCCGTCGCCGCCGCAGCGGCACCGTCGCCGCCCGCAGCGGCCCCGTCGCCGCGGGCAGCGGCCCCGTCGCCGCCGCAGCGGCCCAGTCGCCGCCCGCAGCGGCCCCGTCGCCACTGCGGCCCCGTCGTCGCCCTCCCGCTGCCCCTTTGTGGCGCCCTGGGGAGCGGCGCGCGGCCCCTCGCTGCCCCGTGGTGGCGCCCTGGGGGCCGCGCACCGTTCTCCCTGTCGTCCCCCGCGTTCCTCCTCGTCACACCCGTTTTAGGGTTTGGGGGTGAGGAGTGTAGGGGTGGTGGTTGTGGGGGTGTCACTTGTGCATGTTGTACCCTTCTTCTCCTCTTTCGTCGTCTCCCACTACTGCAGCTGTCGCTGAGGGGGGTGGATGAGTGGGAGACTGGGGTTTAGGGTTTAAGGGGGGTGCGTGGGGGTGGAGCTAGGGTTTGAGCAGTGGGCGTGTGTCGAGAGTGTAGGGCAATTGGGGGAGGTTGAGTGGAGGCAGCAGTCTTGTCGTCAGCAGCAACAGCAGTTCGGAGGCTACAATCTCCGGTAGTCGCCAGTCGCCCGTGGGTCCGTTGCTCGTCTGCCGCTACTATTAGCCGCGGGGCCAGTTACTCCAGTAGTCCGGAGCGCTGTTCCGGTAGCCATTGAGCCAGCAGCTCGTCTGTGTGTCTGCAGCGTCAGCACTCGCCTCCCATCTTCTCTCCCCACAGCTCCTCCTCCTCCTCACTTGTCCGCTGTAATTAGCTCTAGTTTTACTTATCTGTGTAAACTCCTGCTCTATACCTGCTTTCTCACTGTGCTGATTACACCCCACTTTGGCTATGGGGGTGTGTCAGAAAGTTATTCTCTAGCCTGTAGTGGGGTGCTCTATAGCGAGTACAACCCTTCTAGGGTTTGCTATTTGTATCTCCATTCCTGCTAGTGAACTCCCTCTTTTGCCTAAACTCTTTCGTGCCTAGCTAGGGCTTTCCTAGCTATGGCTCCTCATTCTTGTTACTATCTTCACAGAATGGACGTCCGAGATCGCCCACAAGTTGGCGGGGCCACTGAGGTCTGCCACGACAGCCACGACGAGCCCACGTGGCACCAGTTGAGACGGGGTGCTTTGCGTGGGAAATATTCGCGCCAGGTAAGTGCCAGGTCGGCGTGTACCACGCGGCTTCCATTCGACGGTTGCCCCGATGCCCAAGGCACCATCACAACCGTTCCCTACTAAGGCTAGGTGCAACGGATCTTCAGGCGACGGGAATGTCGGCGTCGACCACACGAGCATCTTCGGGGTGCCACGCGTCAGTGCCAAAATCAGGACCACGCCACGTAGCGCACGCACGACCCAGCGTGTAACAGCCATGAAAATTGCCTCCTGGGCGACGCGCTTTTCGGAAACCAGCCATGCATGGCTGGTGGCACGTCGGACACGGCGCCGCCGCACGAGGGTTCATGCATAGCGGTGTCCTGCACAGGGAGTTGCGTGGAGAGCGGCTGATGCGGAGTCGCCCATGACCATACCCATCCGGGGACCCCGTGAAGGTCGCTCATTCTGCCTTCCACTCCAGGTTTGTTCCACCCACTATCTGGCACTTCGTTTTTTTTCTACTCCCTTTCGCACTCCTCGCGTGCAGGACAGTCACTCCGCCGACCAGACGTCGTAGTCGGCGTCGACACAGTGGCTAGAGAGACTGATAAGAGACGTCGCCGATACTTGTTTAGGAGATCGCCGAGTTTTAGGCACTTGCGAGAGAATTCGAGCGTGACGCCCGAGAAGCACATCGGATAAACACCGCCAACGGGACTCACTACCGCCAGCATTGGGCCGCCGCGATCCACGTTCACTGTAGATCAAACGCCTGAAATCACATGGCCAACGTCGACATGACAAACGGTCCTACCCCTGCGAGCCATGGGGGAGACGGCCGACCGGTGGAGTGTACAACGACCAGTAATCCATCGTCGACCCTGCCGCTGCTTTACGATCTCGACGCACTGTAACAAATCCCGGTAGGCGAGTTCACCAAGGACATTCCACCTGCGCCCATAGGGGAATTTATGAAACCACGCAAATCGACGGCACCGACAAATGCTGGGGAGGCCGGGACGTCGTCGGTGCCGACGAATGCTGGGGAGGCCGGACCGTCGTCGATGCCGGACGGAGCGGGCGATCAGAATGAGGAAAGTGACGACGCCTCATCGTGCAGCGATGATGACGACGAAGACAACCCACGTCCTCGACGTGGCGCAGGTCCGCACACGTTGGAAGAGAATCTCAGTGGGGAACGTGCGTTCATAGAGGACTTGTTGGACGAGGAAGAGCTTGAGGACCTGTCAAACATGGCGGTGCCACGAAAACAGTGGAAGGCAGCCGACTTCGTCGAGGAAGATATGGTCTACCGTGCGTCAACGTACTCGTGATGGAGGCAATGTGCCACCTGAAAACCCTGGAGGCTAAGAGCACGCTCAAGCAGTACACCTCTTGGATTTACCACTACAAGAGGTGGGCGGCGAAGATGCTGAAGGAAATACGCGACAAGCTTCTAGGTGAGGAAAGAACGAGGCACGTCGACAAAATCGGGCACTGGATCCACTGCAACAAGAGCAAGGATTGGGACAACGAGAAGGTGGTCAAATGAAAATACATTTGGCTGCACGGCCTGCGTGTCACTGAGACGCGACTGCGCGCCTACATCAAGTTCTTAAGGCGGGAGTACAAGATCAATGCCGAGACGAACGCGCCGGTGAAATCGAACACGGTGCACATGATCCGCGGCCGCATCAAGGCCTTCCAGATGGCGGAGAGGGTGGAGGCGACTCTCTACAAGGAGAAGGAGTTGGGCATCATGCGGGAAATCTCGGTGGTCTGGTCGGAGGTGCGGGTCATGGTCCGCACAAAAAATCAGAACGACGTCAGGTAAGTTGGCATACACACCCGAGCTCTGTCTCCTTTGATTTGTGGTCGACGACGCAAGACACATCTCTTCTTATTGCTTCGTTGACAAGAACTGCGCGGACCAACGACGCGGCACCATCGGCGACACATACACCGCCGAACAGTTCCGCCAGATCATGATGAGGGTGCTGCCAACCTAGGCGGCGTCGGCGTGGAACCCGCGGGCTGTGAGAATTACGAAGAATGAGATGACTAAGGGAAAGTTGGGTACAAGTACAAATCCTAGAAAGCTGTACCCCATATGTGCTACCCCACTATAGCCTACAGTAGCTATGTCATATAATCTAACACACCCCCATAGGCAAAGTGGGGGAGAACAAGGGGTCACAAGACCAGTCAAGCAAAGCAAAGTAAGCTCAGGGTGGATCACCAAGTCACCACACATTCCGAGCACAAGTTCAAGGCCACAAGGCCAGTTCACATGCAGAATTACATATATATATATATATATAAGGCTAGACAAGCAAGAGCAGGTGTATATATATATGTAACATTACAAACAAGGTCAAGGGGTGAGCAAGTTAGGCAAGACAGGCACAAGACCCAACTGAGTACAGAAGCGCTGATAATCACAAGGCGCAAGTGCCTTGGTGAAGATATCAGCAGTGTTGGCCTCAGAGGCCACGTACGCAAGGCGCAGCTGACCACGCTGCTGTAGCTCACGAGCAAGGAAGTAGCGAAGGGCAATGTGCTTCGTTCTGTGCTCCAGTCTCTGCTCCCGACACAAGGCCAGCATGGCCTTGTTGTCTACGTACAGCACTGGAGGAGAACGAGGCGGCTCTCCGAGGTGAGTCAGCAGGTAGGTGAACTGGTGGACTCCCCCATCCTGTAGGTCAGCACCACTCACCAGGTTCGTAGAGAACGAGGGGAGGTAGAGACCAGACAGGGTGCCAGAGGGAGCCGCCGGACACGGGAGGACTGTGGAGAAGTGAAACAGGACACGACCCCCACAGGGGTCAGCCAGAGACACCGCCACCGGCCGACTAAGCCGCGTGAGTGTGGTGCGGTCCCGAAAGAAGGAGCGAGAAGCCCCAGAGTCAAGGGTGAAGGTGAGGGAGGCCGAAGCCGACATAGTACCTGAGAGCGCAGACTCACCAGTACCTGAGGACGCAGACACACTAGCACCTAGAGCAGCAGTGTCGCAAGCACCAAGGGCAGCCGCCTCACCAGTATCTAGAGCAGCAGTCTCAATGCCCGGATCGGGCGGGAAACACCGGTAACAGTCACCCTCATCACTAATAGACACAGCATACATGGCAGAAAGAATAGCATCAAAATCAAGATCATAGATGGCAACACCCGCCCTAGACAGCTCGCCCCAGCGAGGGATCTCTGTGGCCTCCGGGACTTGGTGACGTCACGCGTCCGTCAGGCGGCCAAAGCAGCGCTGAGTGGGGTGCGCACCCCCACACTGCTCACCCGCACGGTCGCCGGTGCGCAGGACGTAGGTGCATGGACCAAAACCCCCACCCCGCTGGCGTGCAGTGTACCACTCACGGAGCTGCTGAAGGGACAGGGTCTCACGACCGCGCTGCTGCTGCTGGTGCGGACTACCACCGGAGCCACTCCTCTTCGTAGACCCGCGACCAGCTCCACCGCCACCCCCGCCGCCTCCGCCGCCTCCGCTACTACCGCCGCCTTCGCCACCTCCTCCACTGCCGCCACCTCCGCCACCTCCGCTCCCACCGCCACCGCCGCCGCCGCCTCCGCCTCCACTGCCGCCACCGACACCTCCGCCCCCACCTCCACTCCCACCGCCACCCCCACTCCCCCCGCCGCCTCCACCTCCACCGCCCCCGCTCGCTCCTCCAGTGCCCCTGCTCCCCTTGCCCTTGCCAGAGCGGCGTCTCCCGCTAGGGGCAGACGCCACACCGACCGACTCAAGACCAAGGAGGTCGGCCGCAGCAGCAGAGGCAACAGAGGGCAGAAGGGGGGAGGGGGAACACCCCTCAAAGATGGGGGTGCGCGGGTCACCACGAGAGGCCCCTACAGCGACCATGCTCTTCTCGGCTGCTAGGAGGGACTTCTCGAGGAGGTCAACAGTGAGAGTGGAGGGACAGACTGAGAGGAAGTGGTCCCTGACTACGCGAAGGGAGTCAGGGAGGCGAGTGACAAAGTAGTAGAGAGTGATGTACATGGGGGGGGGGTTCTTGGCGCAGAAGTCAGCAGGAAGCGTAGCGCGGTAGCGAGTGTCACTAGTGCGGAGGTGTGTAATGAGGTCAGCGACTGTGGGAAAGGCAGCAAGGTCAGGGAAGAGGTACAGTAGCATGAGACGGCTCAGTGCAGCAGTGGCAGGGGAGGAGTAGCGCGCAACTACAACGTCGTACAAGGTCTGAGCACTCTTGTACTGACTAAAGTGCGCACGCTCGGAGGTAGGGAGGTGGCGACGCACAGCAAGACGTGCAGCAGCGTCACGCGTGGCCCACTGGGAGCGAACAGTGGCGTCAGCATCAGCAGCAGGGGCAGGAGAGGCGCCAGGGGTGAGGTCAAAGAGAGAGAGACCGTCTGCCCTGTCGCACTGTAAAAACAGCTACAGGTCAACTACCCAGACGTCAAATTCAATGGCTCGACCCTCAGCGTCAAAAGTCAGGACACTAGGGGTAGCCATGACCACAGTAGACTAGCAGTGCAACAGTAGGGTGAGGGCAGTGCAGTGAAAGAGGCACTGTGCTCACCGGACGGGGCTGCTCGGGCGGCTCGGAGGTAGGGCGGCTCGGCGGCTCGGGGGCTCGGCTGCACGGTGGCTCGGCTGCTGAGCGGCTCGGCTGCAGGGCGGCTCGGCTGCTGGGCGGCTTGGCTGCAGGGCGGCTCGGCTGCTGGGCGGCTTGGTTGCAGGGCGGCTCGGCTGCTGGGCGGCTTGGCTGCCCGGCTGCTGGGCGGCTCGGCTGCTCGGCTGCTCAGCTGCTGGGCGGCTCGGCCGAGCTGCTGCAGGGCGGCGCGGCGGTCGGCTGCTCGGCGAGGTGAGGCGGCCCGGGCGGCTCAGGTGGCGGGCGGCGCTGCAGCAGGTGACGGGGCCACAGGGAAGGCGGCTGGGCCGCCGGTAAGGGCGGCGAGGCCGCAGTCGAGGGTGGCGGGGACCGCAGATGAGGGCGGCGAGGCCGCAGGTAAGGGCGGCGAGGCCGCAGTTGAGGGCGGCGGGGACCGCAGGTAAGGGCGGCGGAGACCGCAGGTGAGGGCGGTCGGGGCCGCAGGTAAGGGCGGCGAGGCCGCAAGGTCGGCGCGCGGGGTCGACGGACGGCGCAGAGGGCCGCTAGGGTGGCGCGAGGGGTCGACGGGCGGCGCAGGGGGGCCGCTAGGGCGGCGCGCGGGGTCGATGGGCGGCGCAGGGGGCCGCTAGGGCGGCGCGCGGGGTCGACGGGCGGCGCAAGGAGCTGCTAAGGCGGCGCGCGGGGTCGACGGGTGGCGCAAGGAGGGGCCGCTAGGGCGGCGCGTGGGGTCGACGGGCAGCGCGAGGGGCCACAATGTTGAAATCTAGGCATAGGTGGGCTTAG
The DNA here is from genome assembly GCA_948144175.1 of Closterium sp. NIES-65. Taxonomy (NCBI): domain Eukaryota; kingdom Viridiplantae; phylum Streptophyta; class Zygnematophyceae; order Desmidiales; family Closteriaceae; genus Closterium; species Closterium sp. NIES-65. The sequence continues at coordinate 1,980,267 of CANXME010000948.1, read as the reverse complement.
GAGCCGTAGTTTAGGTTCTTAGTAGATCGAGTTCTAGGGAAAGGAGAATGTCGAGAAAGTTGAGAGAGGAGAAAAGAGAAGTTCACTATAGGTTGGCAACAACATATAGCAAAGAAACAAAGAAGGTGCACCACCAAACAAAGTTTATAATAACTACACTAACTATAGCTACAGGCAGTTACAAATATATTCTGACACTCCCCCATCCACACTCCTTGACAACCCTAGCACCTCTCCCCCAGCTCCCCCACACCCTCACACCCACCCCCCCCCCCCAGCGGCAGCTGAAGCAGTGGGAGAGAAAGGAGGAGGAGGAGAAGGGGATCACACACACCCATCACCCCCATAGCCTCCGTTCCACGGCTGCACGCGCAGCAAGGAGACGAAGAAGGGGGGGGGGGGGGGGGGGGGGGGGGCAGGGGCAACAGAGCAGAACAGAGCGCACGAGGGCGCAGGCAGAGAAGATCGCACAAGGGCGCGGGCAGCAGCAGGGCGCACGAGGTGCGGGCAGCAGCAGAGCGCACGAGGGCGCAGGCAGAGCAGAGCGCACAAGGGCGCGGGTAGCAGCAGAGCGCACGAGGGCGCAGGCAGAGCAGAGTGCACAAGGGCGCGGGCAGCAGCAGGGTGCACGAGGGCGCGGGCAGCAGCAGAGCGCACAAGGGCGCGGGCAGCAACGGGCGGGAACGGGCAGCACAGGCACGGGCAGCAACGGGCGGCAACAGGCAGCACAGGCACGGGCAGCAACGGGCAGCACAGTCACGGGCGGCAACAGGCGGCAACAGGCAGCACAGGCACGGGCAGCAACGGGCGGCAACAGGCAGCACAGGCACGGGCAGCAACGGGCGGCAACAGGCAGCGCAGGCACGGGCAGCAACGGGTGGCAACGGGCGGCACAGGCACGGGCAGCAACGGGCGGCAACAGGCAGCACAGGCACGGGCAGCAACGGGCGGCAACAGGCAGCACAGGCACGGGCAGCAACGGGCACCACAGGCACGGGCAGCAACGGGCGGCAACGGGCAGCACAGGCACGGGCAGCAACAGGCAGCAACAGGCAGCACAGGCACACGCAGCAACAGGCTGCAACGGCCAGCACAGGCAACAGGCAGCACAGGCACGGGCAGCAACGGGCGGCAACGGGCAGCACAGGCACAGGCAGCAATAGGCAGCAACGGGCAGCACAGGCACAGGCAGCAACGGGCGGCAACGCGCAGCACAGGCACGGGCAGCAACGGGCAGCACAGGCACGGGCAGCAACGGGCGGCAACAGGCAGCACAGGCACGGGCAGCAACGGGCAGCACAGGCACGGGCAGCAACAGGCAGCACAGGCATGGGCAGCAACGGGCGGCAACGGGCGGCACAGGCATAGGCAGCAACGGGCGGCAACAGGCAGCACAGGCACGGGCAGCAACGGGCGGCAACAGGCAGCACAGGCACGGGCAGCAACGGGCAGCACAGGCACGGGCAGCAACAGGCGGCAACGGGCAGCACAGGCTCAGGCAGCAACGGGCGGCAACATGCAGCAATGGGCGGCAACAGGCAGCACAGGCACGGGCAGCAATGGGCGGCAACAGGCAGCACAGGCACGGGCAGCAACGGGCAGCAACGGGCAGCACAGGCACGGGCAACAACAGGCAGCAACGGGCAGCACAGGCACGGGTAGCAACGGGCAGCACAGGCACGGGCAGCAACAGGCGGCAACGGGCGGGACAGGCACAGGCAGCAACGGGCGGCAACAAGCAGCACAGGCAAGGGCAGCCGTACCGAGTCCAGGAGCGGCGGTGCATACAGCTGTGGGGTCGGCGCCGTGGGCTGCTGCTGGGGCGGCTGCTCCAGGCGCTGCTGCCGCTGGGGCGGCCGCTGCAGTGGCGGCGGCTCCAGGGGCTGCTGCTGTTGGGACGGCGGCTCCAGGGGCAGCTGCTGTTGCTGGGGCGGCTGCTCCAGGGGCTGCTGTTGCTGGGGCGGCTGCTCTAGGCGCTGCTGCTGCTGGGGTGGCCGCTGCAGTGGCTGCTGCTGTTGGGGCGGCGGCTCCAGGGGCTGCAGCTGCTGGGGCGGCTGCTCCAGGCGCTGCTGCTGCTGGAGTGGCCGCTGCAGTGGAGGCGGCTCCAGGGGCTGCTGCTGCTGGGGCGGCTGCTCCAGGGGCTGCTGCTGAGGTCCAGGGGCGGCGCTAGTGGAAGGTAGGCCCGCGCTCGGCTGCAACGCTGGCGCGGGCGCAGGTGAGGCAGAGGCGGTGGCCAAGGGGGAGGGCGCCGCGACGAGTAGGAACGACGCCCAAGGGGTGCCGCTACGAGTAGGGGCGACGCCCCAGGGGCGCCGCGACGAGCAGGGGCGGCGTCCAGGGGGCGCCGCGACGAGCTGTGGCGACGCCCCGTGGGTCCCGCAGTGGCGTTACGACGAGCAAGGCGACGCCGTGCGGGTCCTGCAGGGGCGTCGCGACGAGCAGGAGCGGTGACGCCCAGGTCCCGCAGGTGCGTCGCGACGAGCAGGAGCGGCGCCTCGCAGGGCGCCGCGAAGTGGAGGGTACGGGCAGGCAAAACAGGCCCGCGCGTGGACATGAGGCAGGCGCGCAGGCGGTGTGAAAGCAGGCCGCGCGCGGGGCAGGAAGACGCCGCGCGCGCAGGGCGCACGGCGGGCAGAAAACCGGCTCGGCGGCTCAGGCGGCTCGGTATATTCTGACACTCCCCCATAACTGCCTGCAGCAGAAGTTAATGCAGAGACACCCCCTGAAGGGGTACACCAAGCGCAGCAGAAGGAGAGGGCAAGTGAGGGCAAGTAAAGAATGTACTCTGTTCACCGCCCGTACTGCGCATCGCCGACCCACACCGCCCATTCGAAGTAGTTACATACGCCAGTGACATCGCCATCACAACTGGAGCCGAGAACAGAAGACGAGCGGGTAGCCTGCCACGAAACATAGCCGGAACCAAGGCTGAAGGTGTAACCCTGTGACGACCGCTGCGTAGCCTGGTCGTCAGCCTAAGAAGCGTCTGCGTGCCCAGTGAGGACCACTGGACTCTGCCCTCCAAGCACAAACCCCATGCCCGACGTACTGCACAAGTAGCGCAACACCCTCTTTGCTGCAGCCATGTGCTCCGGTCTGTGTCTCCCAGGAGCAACATAGCGTGCGAGAATGCTAAGAGGGTATGCAAGGTCAGGTCGTGTGTAGGTCATCAGGTACATGAGGCAGCCAACAAGCTTTGGGTACGGGCCACTCGACTCTACGGACTCATCCGAAGGCAGAGCTAAGAGCGAGTGGCAAGTAGGCAGAGGAGTGGCCTGAGGCGAGGAGTACGTGAAGCCGAAGCGCTGAAGGACCAGCTGCACCATGTGTGACTGAGTCAGGGTAATGGTGCGGCGTTCTCTGTCCCGGGTGATCTGCAAGCCAAGATAGCTGCGCATTTCACCCAGGTCTGTACACGTGTGTCTCTTCTGCAGCTCGGACTTCACGTGGGCTAGTCCAGCAGTGTCAGCTTTGGCAAAGACCAAGTCGTCGACGTACACAAGGATGTAGAACGGCGGCAAAGAAGTGTCGGTGCGCAGAAACAGCGACGGGTCGGGAGTAGAGGGAGCAAACCCAAGAGCCGCAAGTGTAGTCCTCAGTGTGTCGTGCCACTCACGGGGCGCCTGGCGGGGACCGTAGATTGGCCGCCGGAGGCTCCACTGGGTGCCAGGAGGAAAAGACCCAGTGAAGCCAGGTGGGCGATGCAGCCAGATCTCCTCGTGCAGGCTGCCCTGCAAGAAAGCAGTGCTGAAGTCAAGAGAGTGCAGCTCGTAGTCACGGTGAGCAGCTATGTGCAGCAGTACCCGAAGAGTGGTCATCTTCGGGGTGGGAAAGAAGGTCTGAAAGTAGTCAACTCCCTGACGGTGACTGAATTCACGAGCCACGTAACGCGCCTTGAAGACAGGCGGAGAACTCGGCGGCCGCTTCACCCTGAAAATCCACATGCCACTGACGATGTTCGCCCCAGGCGGGGGAACCTCTTCAACGTAGGTGTCTGTGGACTTCCAGGAAGCCATCTCTGCGTCCATAGCTGCCTGCCACTGAGAGGAGTAGGGACCCTCCATCGCCTCCGCGTAAGAGCGCGGAGTCGGGATGTCAAGTGCATCCGGGTCTCCCTCAGGGGTAAGCAGTACGGACACGAGATGAGGTGAAGCAGCAGCCAAACACTAGAACTGCTCCTGCCTGTCCTCAAGGACGTCCATGCCAAGGGCACACTCACCCCCGACGGATAGAGGACAGACAGACACAGACTCAGCAACAAGACTAGCAGCGTAGTCTAGACGACAATGAGCAGCAAAGTCGATGAGCTCAGCAACTAGGGCAGACGCAGCAGAGGACTCAAAGGAAGGGTCAGTGACATCAGTAGCAAGGAGACGCGTGACAGTAGGACTGGCAGCACGAAGAGAGTCCGACTCCGGGTCGGGAAGTGCAGGAAGAGAGGACTCAGGAGGAGAAGGCAAAGGGGCACGCAGAGGAGCAGTGGACAGACGCAGAGACATCCGGTGCGTGCTAGGGACAGTAGGAGGACGGTGACGCGAACCACGACCACTAGTGCGAGCAGCACGGACAGGCGACGCAGGGCGAGACGCAGGCTCACAACGCTCAGCAAGACCTCCAGTAGGACCAGTGTAGTGAGAAGGAGCAGGCAGTGGGGAGGCCGGCTGTAACTGTAACTGTGACGGGACAGGCTGTGGACACTGTAAGGGAGGAGGAGGACCAGTAAAAGGCGGGAGACCAAGAACCTGCTGAAGGAGCGGAACGAAGTACGACCGAGGCTGCGCGGCGAGTTCAGACACAGTAGGGACAGCACCAGTACTCCGAGCGGCAGCACCAGCGCCAGCAGCACCTCCAGCTCCAGTACCTCCAGCAGCACCAGTAGTACCCCCAGCAGGACCGCCTCCAGGACCGACAGCAGTAGCCTGAGCGCCAACACCCTCAGCAGCTCTAGCTCCATTTGTACCCGCAGGCCCATCAGCACCAGTACTCCCAGTACGAGCACCTCCGGGACGCATGGCACCAGCACCCTCAGCAACCAAAGAACCTCCATCTCCAGTAGCACGCCTCCAACGCCGGGCAAACCACTCGCGCAGCTCCTGTGGAGAGAGTGGCTCCCGCCGAGACGAAGCACCCGGAGAACCTCCAGGCATAGCACCGCCAGACGCCACACGAGCAGGCCCAGCTCCCTCAGGCTCCGCACCCCCAGGCTCAGCACCTCCAGGCGTAGCACCCCCAGGCTCAGCACCCCCAGGTGTAGCACCCCCAGACTTTGCACCCCCAGTCGTAGAACCCCCAGGCTCAGCACCCGCAGTCGTAGTACTCCCAGGCTCAGCACCCCCAGTTGTAGCACCCCCAGGCTCAGCACCCCCAGGCGTAGCACCCTCACGCTCAGCACCCCCAGAGTCAGCACCCCCAGGCTCAGCACCCGCAGCAGCACCAAAGTCACCAGCAACCTCCACAAGCTCAACTTCGTCTACCTAGGACACACCTGAAGGGGCAGGACCCTGAGGGGGAAGGGGGTCTACCGGGGGGGGACCTGGCACAAGGAAGAGCGGTGGCGAGGGGAGGGACGGAGTGCGGTAGGGGAAGAGACGGTAGTAGGGGACCGACTCGTCAAACGTGACGTCATGGGAGGACAGAACAAGGCGAGAGGTGGGGTGGTAGAACTGCCACCCTGGCGCGTCAGGGGGGAAGCCAAGGAAGATGCAGGGAGCAACACGTGGGGATAGCTTGTCCGCAAACAAGTCGCGGACAAACGCCCGAGATCCCCAGACCCGGAACGCAGACGCATCGCCAACATTCCCTGTCCACAGCAAAGCTGGGGAGGTCTCCGACATGGAGACCCTGGGCTGAAGGTTGATCTGATGCGCCGCGTACCGAACCACAAACGGCCACAAAAAATGGGGGGCAGCTGCATGCATCATGGACGTACGGGCGACGTCCATGACCATGCCAATGCGGCGCTTAGCAATCCCATTTTGCTGTGGAGATTCCGGGAGCGTGAAGGTCTGGCGGATGCCTCGTGCACGACAGTAGGCTCGCAGAAGGCCAGAGGAGAACTCTCCACCTCTGTCAGAGTGCAGACGCAGAACAGGAAAGTCCGAGCCGAAACGCTTCCTGAGCTGGAGACGAGCTGCGCGGATCCAGTCGATCAACACCTCAGTGACATCACCCTTGCTGCAGGAAGTAGCGTTTGTGACCCTGTCCACGGACGCGGGCTGGGCCCCACACGTCCATGTGAAGCGTCTGCAGCGGGGCCTCTGTCGGAGGAAACTTGGACGAGTGAGGGGTAGCACGCTGCCGCCCCTCGACACAAGGGACGCAGGTAGGGGCAGGCCCCGGAGGAAGGGGAGGGAGGGACCGGGGAAGACCAGAGACAAGGACACGGGAGGCCATGCCTCGGAGACGAGGCAGGGAGGGGTGACCAAGGCGGTAGTGCCAGAGGAGAGTCTCGTGAGACAGGAGGCGACACGAGCAGGGGGCAGACTCAGGACCAGACCTGGACGCTGCAGCAAACACCTAACCTGACGCAGCTACCTGACCAGACGCAGTGACTGGAGGAGACTTAGTGGTCAGTGTGTACAGGCTCGACCCCGGCCGACGAGTAAACATGGCCAAGTGCCGACCCGTCCGAGCGTCCGTGCAGTGGGTCACCCGCTGGCTCGAAGGAGTGAACTTGTGAACCCCCGCATCCTGTAGGTCAGCACCACTAGAGAACGAGGGGAGGTAAAGACTAGACAGGGTGCCAGAGGGGGCCGCCGGACATGGGGGGACAGTGGAGAAGTGAGCAAGGACAGGACACCCAGAGAGACTGCAACTGGCCGACCAAGCGGCGTGAGTGGGGTGCGGTCTCGAAAGAAGGAGCGAGAAGCCCCCGAGTCATGGGTGAAGGTGTGGGAGGCCGAAGCCGACGCAGAACCTGAGAGAGCAGACTCACCAGCACCTGAGGAAGCAGACGCACTAGCACCTAGAGCAGCAGTCTCGCTAGCACCTTGAGCAGCAGCCTCACCAGTACCTAGAGCAGCAGTCCCAATGCCCGGGTCAGGCGGAAAACACCGGTAACAGTCACCCTCATCACTAATAGTCACAGCATACATGGCAGCAAGAATAGCATCAAAGTCAAGGTCAAAGATAGCTACTCCCGCCCTAGACAGCTCGCCCCAGCGAGGGATCTCAGTGGCCTCAGGGAACTGGTGACGCCAAGCGTCCGTCAGGCGGCCAAAGCAGCGCTGGGTGGAGTGCGCACCCCCGCACTGCTCACCCGCGCGGTCGCTGGTGCGTAGGACGTAGGTGCACGGACCAGTACCCCCACCCCGCTGGCGTGCAGCGTACCACTCTCGAAGTTGCTGAGGGGGGGGGGGATCTCACGAGTGCGCTGCTGCTGCTGCTGGCGCTGACCACCACCGGAGCCGACCCTCTGCACAGCGCCACCCCGACCAGCTCCACCTCCTCCGCCGCCGCCGCCACCTCCGCCACCTCCGCTCCCACCGCCACCGCCGCCGCCGCCTCGGCCTCCACTGCCGCCACTGACACCTCCACCCCCGCCACCACCCCCACCGCCACCCCCACCCCCTCCGCCGCCTCCACCGCCGCCTCCACCGCCCCCGCTTGCTACTCCAGGGGCCCTGCCCCCCTTGCCCTTGCCAGGGCGGCGTCTCCCACTAGGGGTAGACGCCGCACTGACCGACTCAAGACCAACGAGGTCGGCCGCAGCAGCAGAGGCAACAGAGGGCAAGAGAGGAGAGGGGGAGCACCCCTCAAAGACAGGGGTGCGAGGGTCACCACGAGAGGCTCCTACAACGACTATGCTCTTCTTTGCTGCTAGGAGGTGCTCCTCGAGGAGGTCAACAGTAAGGGTGGTGGGGCAAACAGAGAGAAAGTGGTCCCTGACCGGGCGAAGGGTGTCAGGGAGCCAGGTGACTATGTAGTAGAGGGTGATGTACATAGGGGGAGGGTTCTTGGCGCAGAACTCAGCGGGAAGGGCAGCGCGGTAGCGAGTGTCACTAGTGCGAAGGTGCGTAATGAGGTCAGCGACTGTGGGAGAAGCTGCAAGGTCAGGGAAGAGGTACAGCAGGATGAGGCGGCTAAGTGCAGCAGTGGCAGGGGAAGAGTAGCATGCAACTACAGCGTCGTACAAGGTCTTAGCACTCTTGTACTGGCTAAAGTGCGCACGCTCATAGGTAGGCAAGTGGCGACGCACAGCAAGACGTGCAGCAGCATCGCGTGTGGCCCACTGTGAGTGAACAGTGGCGTCAGCATCAGCAGCAGGGGCAGGAGAGGCACCAGAAGTGAGGTCAAAGAGGGAGAGACCGTCTGCCCTATCGTACTGTAGGAAAAGCTGCAGGTCATCTATCCAGACGTCAAAGTCAATACCCCGACCCTCAGCGTCAAAAGCGAGGACACTGGGGGTAGCCATGACAGCAGCAGACTAGCAGCGCGAGCAGCAGGCTAAGGGCAGTGCAGTGGCAGAGGTGCTGCTCTTACCGGGCAGGCGAGAAGGACCGAGGCTCGCAAGCAGGAACGGGGCCGCGACCGCAGTGACAGGGTGTAGCGAACAGGGCGGCTCGGCGGCTCGGCAGTACCAGCGACTCGGCAGCAACGGCGGTTCGGGCGGCTCGGCGGCAACGGCGGCTCGGTGGCTCGGGCGGCTCGGCGGCTCGGGCGGCTCGACTGCTGTAGGGGCAGTGGCGGCTGCTGCAGGGGCAGCGGCGGCTGCTGCTCAAGGGACGGCGGTGGCCGCTGCTGAAGGGACGGCGGCGGCCGCTCCTGTAGGGACAGCGGCGGCCGCTGCTGCAGAGACGGCGGTGGCCGCTGCTGCAGGGGTGGCGGGTACTGCTGCAGGGGCGGCGGTTGCTGCTGCTGCGGGGATGGCGGCCGCGGCCGCTGTAGCGACTGCGGCTGCTGCTGCTGCTACTGAGGCGGCGACGGCGGGCCGAGAGAGGCCGCGAAGGGCGGCGGACGGGCCGTGAAGGGCGGCACGAGGGGCTGCGGAGCGCGGCGACCGGCCGTGAAGAGGCCGCGAGGGGGGGGGCCCTAAGGGCGGCACGAGGGGCCGCGAAGGGCAGCTCGAGGGGCCGTGGAGGTCGGCGACGGGTCGTAAGGGCGGCGCGAGGGGCCGCGAAGGGCGGCGACGGGCCGTGAAGGGCGGCGCGAGGGGCCGCGAAGGGCAGCGACGGGCCATAGGGGGCCGTAAGGGCGGCGCGAGGGGCCGTAAGGGCGGCTGGAAAGGCCTTCAGATGGGCCGCTAAGGGCAACGCGAAGGGGCCGTAAGGGGCCTAGAGAGGGCGCAACGGTAGGGAGGGCACGCGGGGCGCGACTCGGGCAGGAGCAAAGCGCGCTACGGGCAGGGAAAAAAAAAATCGATTGTGTGGGCCCTAGGAAGCGTTCCTACGAGGGAACCCGCTCTATACCATGTGAGAATTACGAGGAATGAGATGACTAAGGGAAAGTTGGGTACAAGTTCAAATCCTAGAAAGCTGTACCCCATATGTGCTTGAGAAGAAGTGAACGAGAATGAATGAACTATGAATGAAGTGAGTACAAATATGAAATCCTAATTGGGTTGTACCCCCTATGGGATACCCCACTATAGCCTACACAACAGCATGAGCTATAATGTTCTGACACACCCCCATAGGCAAAGTGGGGGAGAACAAGGGGTCACAAGACCAGTCAAGCAAAACAAAGCAAAGCTCAGGGTGGATCACAAAGTCACCACACATTCCGAGCACAAGTTCAAAGGCCAGAAGGCCAGTTCACATGCAAGATCATATATAGAGATATACAAGAGTCAAGCAAGCAAGAGCAAGAGTATATATAGGTGCAGGTACAAACAAGGTCAAGAAGTGAGCAAGTGAGGCAAGACAGGCACAAGACCCAGCTGCGTGCAGCAACGCTGATGATCACAAGGCGCAAGTGCCTTGGTGAAGACATCAGCAGTGTTGGCCTCAGGGGCCACGTACACAAGTCGCAACTGTCCACGCTGCTGTAGCTCACGAGCAAGAAAGTAGCGGAGAGCAATGTGCTTTGTCCTGTGCTCCAGTTGTTGCTCTCGACACAAGGCCAGCATGGCCTTGCTGTCTACGTACAGGACTGGAGGAGAACGAGGCGGCTCTCCAAGGTCGATCAGCAGGTAGGTGAGCCAGCGTAACTCCTGTGCAGCCATAGCCCCGGCGTAGATCTCAGCCTCACAACTGGAGCCAAGAACAGAAGACGAGCGGGTAGCCCGCCACGAAACAGAGCCGGAACCAAGGCTGAAGGTGTAACCCTGTGACGACCGCTGCATAGCCTGGTCGTCAGCCCAAGAAGCGTCCGCGTGCCCAGTGAGGACCACTGGACTGCGCCCTCCAAGCACTAGCCCCATGCCCGACGTACTGCACAAGTAGCGCAACACCCTCTTCGCTGCAGCCATGTGCTCTGGTCGGTGTCTCCCAGGAGCAACATAGCGTGCGAGAATGCTAAGAGGGTATGCAAGGTCAGGTCGTGTGCAGGTCATCAGGTACATGAGGCAGCCAACAAGCTCTGCATACGGGCCACTCGACTCTACGGACTCATCCGAAGGCAGAGCTGAGAGCAAGTGGCGAGTAGGCAGAGGAGTGGCCTGAGGCGAGGAGTACGTGAAGCCGAAGCGCTGAAGGACCTGCTGCACCATGTGTAACTGAGTCAGGGTAATGGTGCGCTGTGCTCTGTCCCGGGTGATCTGCAAGCCAAGGTAGCTGCGCAGTTCACCCAGGTCAGTGCACGTGTGTCTCTTCTGCAGCTCGGACTTCACGTAGGCAAGTCCAGCAGTGTCAGCTGTGGCAAAGACCAAGTCGTCGACGTACACGAGGATGTAGAACGGCGGCAGGGAGGTGTCGGTGCGCAGAAACAGCGACGGGTCAGCAGTAGAAGGAGCAAACCCAAGTGCCGCCAGCGTAGTCCTCAGTGTGTCGTGCCACTCACGTGGCGCCTGGCGGAGACCGTAGATTGGACGCCGGAGGCTCCACTGGGTACCAGGAGGGAAAGACCCAGTGAAGCCAGGTGGGCGACGCAGCCAGATCTCCTCGTGCAGGCTGCCCTGCAAGAAAGCAGTGCTGAAGTCGAGAGAGTGCAGCTCGTAGTCACGGTGAGCAGCAACGTGCAGCAGTACCCGAAGAGTGGTCATCTTCGGGGTGGGGGAGAAGGTCTGAAAGTAGTCAACTCCCTGCCGCTGACTGAAGCCACGAGCCACGTAACGCGCCTTGAAGACAGGCGGAGAACCCGGCGGCCGCTTCACCCTGAAGATCCACATGCCACTGACTATGTTCGCCCCAGGAGGGGGAACAGCGTCAACGTAGGTGCCTGTGGACTTCCAAGAAGCCATCTCTGCATCCATAGCTGCCTGCCACTGAGAGGAGTAGGGACCCTCCATCGCCTCCGCGTAAGAGTGCGGAGTCGGGATGTCTAGTGCATCCGGGTCTCCCTCAGGGGCGAGCAGTACAGACGCGAGATGAGGTGAAGCGGCAGCCAGACACTGGAACTCCTCCTGCGTGTCCTCAAGGACGTCCGTGCCAAGGGCACACTCACCCCCGACGGACGGAGGACAGGCAGACTCAGACTCAGCGACAAGACTAGCAGCGAAGTCTAGACGACAGCGCGCAGCAAAGTCGACGAGCTCAGTGACAAGGGCAGACGCAGCAGAAGACTCGAAAGAAGGGTCAGTGACAGCAGTATCAAGAAGACGCGTGACAGTAGGACTGGCAGCACGAAGAGAGTCCGACTCCGGGTCGGCAAGAGTAGGAAGAGAGGAAGCAGGAGGAGAAGGCAAAGGGGCACGCAGAGGAGCACTGGACGGACACGGAGACATCCGGTGCGTGCCAGGGACAGGAGGAGGACGCTGACGCGAACCGCGACCACTAGTGCTCGCAGGACGAACAGGCGACGCAGGACGAGACGCAGGCTCACGACGCTTTGAAAGACCTCCAGTCGGACCAGTGTAGGGAGAAGGAGCAGGCAAAGGGGAGGCAGGCTGTAGCTGTGACTGCGACAGGACAAGCTGTGGACCCGCTAAGGGAGAAGGAGGAGGACCAGAAGAAGGTGTAAGACCAAGAACCTGCTACAGGAGCGGAACGAAGTACGGTCGGGGCCGCGTGGCGACGCCAAAAACAGCAAGGACAGCACCAGTACCCCTAGCAGTAGCCCCTCCAGCAGCATCGGAACCCCCATTAGCACCTCCAGCAGTCCCAAAACCTCCCGCAGCACTAGGAGCACTGCCAGTCGGACCGCCAGGGACAATCTCAGCGCCAACACCCTCAGCAGCACCAGCTCCAGTCGAACCCGCAGGCCCAGCAGCTCCAGTACTCCCAGGACGAGCACCTCCGGGACCCGCGGCAGCAGCACCCTCAGCAGTCGAAGAACCTCCAGCACCTGCAGCACGCCTCCAGCGCTGGGCAAACCACTCACGCAGCTCCTGTGGGGAGAGTGGCTCTCGGCGAAACGAAGCACCCGGAGAACCTCCAGGCGAAGAAACTCCAGGCTCAGCACCCCCAGGCAAAGCACCTCCAGGCGTAGTACCTCCAGGCTCAGCACCCCCAGGCTCAGCACCCCCAGGCACAGCACCCCCAGGCGAAGCACCCCCAGGCTCAGCACCCCCAGGCTCAGCACCCCCAGGCTCAGCACCCCCAGGCACAGCACCCCCAGGCTCAGCACCCCCAGGCTCAGCACCCCAAGGCTCAGCACCTCCAGTCTCAGCACCCCCAGGCCCAGCACCCGCAGCAGCACCAGAGTCACCAGTGATCTCGACAGGCTCGACCGCGTCTACCTGTGACACACCTGAAGGGGCAGGACCCTGAGGGGGGAGGGGGTCGACCGGGGGAGAACCTGGTACCAAGAAGAGCGGGGGCGGGGGGAGGGACGGAGTGCGGTAGGGGAAGAGGCGGTAGTAGGGTACCGACTCGTCGAACGTGACGTCCTGGGAGGACAGAACACGGCGAGAGGTGGGGTGGTAGAACTGCCACGCAGGGGCGTCGGGGGGGAACCCCAGGAAGACGCAGGGAGCAGCGCGAGGGGACAGCTTGTCCGCAGACAAGTCGCGGACAAACGCTCGAGATCCCCAGACCCGGAACGCCGACGCATCACCAACCTTCCCCGTCCACAGCAGGGCTGGGGAGGTCTCCGGCCTGGAGACCCTGGGGTGGAGGTTGATCTGATGCGCCGCGTACCTGACCGCAAATGGCCACAGAAAATGGGGGGCAGCCGCATGCATCATAGACGTACGAGCGACGTCCATGACCATGCCAATGCGGCGCTCTGCAATCCCATTTTGCTGCGGTGAGTCCGGAAGCGTGAAGGTCTGACGGATGCCTCGCGCACGACAGTAGGCACGCAGAAGGCCAGAGGAGAACTCTCCGCCTCTGTACGAGTGCAGACGCAACACAGGAAAGTCCGAGCCAAAGCTCTGCATGAGTTGGAGACGAGCTGCGCGGATCCAGTCGATCAGCACCTCAGTGACATCACCCTTGCTGCGCAAGGGGAAGACTGTGGTGTAACGCGAGTAGTCGTCAACCACCAACAGGAAGTAGCGCTCGTGGCCTAGTCCACGGACGCGGGCAGGGCCCCACACGTCCATGTGAAGTGTCTGCAACGGAGCCTCTGTCGGAGGAAACTGAGAGGAGTGAGGGGCAGCACGCTGGCGCCCCTCGACACAGGGGACACAGGCAGGGCCAGGGCCCTGAGGAAGGGGAGGGAGGGACCGGGGGAGACCAGACACAAGAAGACGGGAGGCCATGCCTCTAAGCCAAAGCAGAGAGGGGTGGCCAAGGCGGTGGTGCCAGAGGAGGGTCTCGTGAGACAGACGGCGACACGAACAGGGGGCAGACTCAGGACCAGACCTGGACGCTGCAGCAAACACCTGACCAGACGAAGGGACTCTACCAGACTCAGCACCTGGAGGAGAAGCAGTGGTCAGTGTGTACAGGCTCGACCCTGGCTGACGTGTAAACGTAGCCAGGTGGCGACCTGTGCTAGCCTCTGTGCAGTGTGTCACCCGATGACGAGCAGGAGTGAACTGGTGGACACCCACATCCTGTAGGTCAACACCACTCACCAGGTTCGTAGAGAACGAGGGGAGGTAGAGACCAGACAGGGTGCCAGAGGGAGCCGCCGGACACGGGAGGACTGTGGAGAAACGAGACAGGACAGGACCCCCAGAGGGGTCAGCCAGGGAAACCGCAACCGGCCGACTAAGCGGCGTGAGAGTGGTGCGGTCCCTAAAGAAGGAGAGAGACGCCCCAGAGTCAAGGGTGAAGGTGTGAGAGGCCGAAGCCGACACAGTACCTGAGAGTGCAGACTCACTAGTACCTGAGAGCACAGACGCACTGGCACCTAGAGCAGCAGCCTCACTGGCACCTAACGCAGCAGTACCAATGCCCGGGTCGGGCGGGAAACACCGGTAACAGTCACCCTCATCACTAACAGTCACAGCATACATGGCAGCAAGGATAGCATCAAAGTCAAGATCAAAGATAGCTACACCAGCCCTAGACAGCTCTCCCCAGCGGGGGATCTCAGAGGCCTCCGGAAACTGCTGGCGCCAAGCGTCGGTCAGGCGGGCAAAGCAGTGGCGGGCGGTGTGGGTGCCCCCACACTGCTCACCCGCGCGGTCGCCGGTGCGAAGGACGTAGGTGCAGGGACCGAACGCCCCACCACGCTGACGCTGCGAGTACCACTCACGGAGCTGCTGAGGGGCGGGGACGTCGCGAGAGCGCTGCTGCTGCTGCTGCTGCTGCTGGCGCTGACCACCCCCAGTGCTGCTCCGCTGGGACGAGCCACTCCGATCACCTCCACCACCGCCACCCCCGCCTCCGCCGACACCGCCGCCACCGCCACCCTCGCCCCCGCCGCTCCCACCGCTACCTCCACCGCCACCTCCGCCGCCACCTCCGCCTCCACTGCCGCCACTAGTACCTCCACCCCCGCCACCACCTCCACCGCCATCCCCACTCCCCCCGCCGCCCCCACCTCCTCCGCCACCGCCCCCGCTAGCTCCACCCGCTCCCTTGCCCCCCTTGCCCTTGCCAGAGCGGCGCGTACCGCTGGGGGCAGACGCCGCACCGACCGACTCTAGACCAACGAGGTCGGCCGCAGCAGCAGAGGCGACAGAGGGTAACAGGGGGGAAGGAGAACACCCCTCAAAGATGGGGGTGCGGGGGTCACTACGAGAGGCCCCTACAGCGACTATGCTCTTCTCGGCCGCTAGCAGGGACTTCTCGAGGAGGTCGACAGTGAGGGTGGTGGGACAGACAGAGAGAAACTGGTCCCTAACAGCACGAAGGGACTCAGGGAGACGGGTGACTAGAAAGTAGATGGTGATGTACATGGGAGGGGGGTTTTCGGCGCAGAAGGCAGCAGGAAGCGCAGCTCGGTAGAGAGTGTCACTAGCACGAAGGTGGGTAAAGAGGTCAGCGACTGTAGGAAAGGCAGCAAGGTCAGGGAAGAGGTAAGGTAGCATGAGGCGGCTCAGTGTAGCAGTGGAAGGGGAGGAGTAGCGCGCAACTACAGCGTCGTACAAGGCCTGAGCACTCTTGCACTGACTAAAGTGTGCACGTTCAGAGCAAGGGAGGTGGCGACGCACAGCAAGACGTGCAGCAGCATCGCGTGTGGCCCACTTGGAGCGAACAGTGGGGTCAGCATCAGCAGGAGGGGCAGGGACAGCGCCAGAGGCAAAGTCAAAGAGAGAGATGTCATCTACTGAATCGCACTGCAAGTACAGCTGCAGGTCCTCGACCCAGACCGCAAAGTCAATGGCGCGACCCTCTGCGTCAAAGGCCAGGACACTAGGGGTGGCCATGATAGCAGCCGACCGTCTCACCAGAGAGGAAGGGTCGAGCAGCTCAGTAGGACAGCAACACGGCAGCTCAGCAACTCCGCCGGCCCAGGAGTAGCAGCAGCCCCACAGGACCCGGCGCTCGGCACCGTAGGCGGCTCGGGCGGCTCGGGCGGCTCGGGCGTTCAGCGGCACGGGTGACTCGGGCGGCTCTGCTGCTCGGGCGGCGCGCGCGGCTCGGGTGACGCGGGTGACACGGGCGGCGCGCGCGTCGTGACGGGCTGCTCACGGGCGGCTCACGGGCGGCTCACGGGCGGCTGCACGGGCGGCTGCACGGGCGGCACTGGCGGCTCACGGGCGGCACGACGGGCGGCTGCACGGGCGGCTGAACGGGCGGCTGAACGGGCGGCTGCACGGGCGGCCGCACTGGCGACTCACGGGAGTCCGAGGGCGGCTGCACGGGCGGCTGAGGGCGGCTGACGGGTGGCGCAGTGGCAGCTCACGGGCGGCTGTACGGGCGGCGCGTCGAACAGCCGCGGGCGGCTGTACAGCCGCGTGCAGTGCACGTGCAGCTCACGGGCAGCCGAGGACGGCGCACGGGCGGCGCGTCGGGCGGCGCACTGACGGCTCACGGGCGGCTGACGGGTGGCCCACGGGCGGCTCACGGGCGGCTCGTCGGGCGGCTAAGGGCGACGCGCGGACGGCGCGTGGGCTGCCTGGGGCCTAGCGAGCGGCGCGCGGGCTGATTAGGGCGGCGCGCGGGCCGCTTAGGGTGGCGCGCGGGCTGCTAAGGGCGGCGCGCGGGCTGCACAGGGCCTGGACGGGCGGCGCGCTAGCATCTAGGGCGGCGCGCTGGCAGCGTGAGGCCTGAACGGGCAGCGCGCGGGCGGCTAAAGGCCGGTCGCCAGAGTAAGAGAGAGCCCGGAGTGCGCTCCGGGCAGAAAAAAAGTTCGAAGTAGTGGTGGGCCCTAAGCACAGTTCCCACAGGGGAACCTGCTCGATACCATGAGAAGAAGTGAACGAGAATGAATGAACTATGAATGAAGTGAGTACAAATATGAAACCCTAATTGGGTTGTACCCCCTATGGGATACCCCACTATAGCCTACACAACAGCATAAGCTATAATGTTCTGACAGTGCTACCCCACTATAGCCTACAGCAGCTATGTCATATAAATCTGACACGGGCAACCACTCCTTCGAAGACGCTGTGGAGATTTCTTCTCGTGAAGGTGCTAACGCTACTCTCCCACCATAGTGTCCTGCGCGGGGCCAGCATCCGCGAAATCACACTCCCCGACATCTTCTTGTACCGACTGGCTAGCACCTCGTCGGTGAACCCGGAAAACCAGCCGGTCATCATGGTGATCGCCGCGCAGAACTCGAAGACGTCCAAGGATGCGCGTCTTCAGCAGAGCTACGTGGCGCGACACCTCGAAGCGGAGTTGTGCGCCGTCGGCGAGACTGGCCTGTGGCTGTACTTCATCCTCGACCAGATCCGCCAGCTTCACGGCGTCGACCTCATCCCGCCGGTGGACACCAGCGCGCACGAGCGTTGGTACAAGAAGCACCTGTTCTTCGCCCGCAACGAGGAGGAGCAAATGGAACTCCCTGCTGCCAGCCACCAGCGATGGACGAGGCAGATGTGGAAGACGAACGGTGTGTTCTGCAAGCGGAATGTCCACGCCGCTCGAGCAGGCGGGGCGCAGGAGCTGGCCATCGATGGTACGTCTCGCGCCGAGATAGCCAAGCTGGGTCACTGGGCGATCAACAAGATGACTCGAGCTTACATCACCGCCATTCCCGTTGGCGTGGTGATGAAGAAGGCCGGCTATTCGGGTGCCAAACAGGACTACTTCTTGGGTCGCTGGAGGGTGGAACCCGGCGACGAACTCTTGGCGCTCATCGCCGAGCACATCTTCCCGGGCATTGACGACCTGGTTAAGAAGGTATTTTAATCAACGCCGCCTACGTTACGACCTAGGGTTAGACCTTCGTTACGTTGCCTGCTTTAGGGTTTAGACCTAGTATCGTTCGACTGGCCAACTGTAATCACCCGCTTCTGTTGTCAAATTGCAAGCCTGAAGAACTTGCGAAAATGGGGTCCGAGGCCGACTTTGCCGTCGTGCATTTCTGGCGCACCCTCCAGATCATACGCCACATTGTCGCCGAAGACCTCGCTGTGAAACTCGTCCACACCCCTTGGCATCTGTACGTCCAATATTCCAAGCTCTACAGGATTCCCCTCTTCCAGCACTGGGCGAAGAGGGTCGAGAAGCTCGACACCGAGACAATAAAAAATTGCCGAGACCCGACCCTCATTCAGCCTGAGGTGAGCCATTGATCAAGTCGACGTCGCTTTAAGCCTATTGAACGCAACACCCCCTCACATTCTACGTCAATTGCCGACCATTGCAGGAGATATCTGTCCGCTTGGACGCCGAACACGCTGTCATGTCGCTCACCGAGACACTTAAGTACGAGAGGGAAAGGTTGGCGGTCCAGAAGATAGACCTCGAAGAGGATATCGAGAAGCGCGACGCGATCATCGCGACGCTGACGGCAGAGATAACCCGCCTCACCGAGGCACTACGCGTCTCAGAAGCAAGGAGGATGCCAGAGGCGCCGCCAGCTGCGAACGAGCAGTCACCGAGGGACAGTGGCTCCGAGTACTCGGCAAGCACGGGTTCTGGAGCCAAGAAACCCCCGAAACCCCCACAGACGGTCGAAGAGGCTAGTTACGAGCTCAACGTGGTGCAGCCTTGGCGGGATGCAACGACCGTGAGGGATGCATGGCACCTCTGGACCTCTTGCACCAGCGCCGACACCCGTCGTCTATGCGACAGGTTTGCAGAGCCGGGGTTCGTCGACCGCCACACCCTCCTCAAAAGCGCGACGCAGGGAGCACTCGAGAAGAGGGTGCGCCGCATGATGAAGGTCATTGATGCAGTGCGCCATCTTCGCTGGAGCCACGGCGAGGCCGACACAGAAGCCGTCGTCGCAGCACTTAACAAGATAGCGGCGCCTGGCATTGGGACCTTCTTGGATACCCTCACGGTGCTCAACGCTGACGCCGTAGCGATGTACTCCCAGCCGGGTAAGGGCGTCAAGGGGCTCGGCAAGAGGGAAGTTTCCAAGCTTCGTGTCGCCTGTGCGTTCCTGGCTCGCGGGCTGAAGCTGGAACAGTGGGTCGTCGACCTGTTCCCGGACACCTCGAAGGAGCAGATGAAGATGATGTTGGCCGACATGGCCCGGGAGGACGCTGTGCAGCTGCCTCTGACCAAGACGTCGACCAAGCGCAAGAAGACCGCGTAAATGCTGTCGGCAACATGTTACTGTGGGATGTTACTGTGGGGTTTTGCATGTTTTGCATGTTGTCGACTTGAATGACCGTTTTGACATTGCTTAATCAACCACATGTAGCATGATTGTGAGCTTCTCACATTGCAACTGAGCGGCGTCGCCCACACAACACGTACGGCCTACACCGAAATGCATTTGAACACCGACATATGAACATGACGCCACTAAAAGTTGGTTGGCAAAAGGCCGGGGTGCATGGACGCATAGTGTTCTGGCTCATCTAGTTGTTGAATGGTTTGTCTCACATCTGTGAAAGTGATGAGTAGTCTTAGGTGCCATAGCTAGGAAAGCCCTAGCTAGGCAAGAACAGTTTAGGCAAAGAGGGGATGCACTAGCAAGAATGAGGATACAAATAGAAAACCCTAGAAGGGTTGTACTCGCTATAGAGCACCCCACTACAGGCTAGAGCATAACATTCTGATACACCCCCATAGCCAAAGTGGGGTGTAATCAGCAGATCGAGCAAAGCAGAACAAGCTCAAGGTGGATCACAATGTCACCACAAATTCTGAGCACAAGTTCAAGAAGCAATAGTTTAAAGTTCACAATTATGAGCAAAGCTAGTGGTAGTCACAACGGGCAAGTGAAGAGGAGGAGGGACAGTGAGAGGAGAGGAGATAGGAGGTGACGGCTGAAGCTGCAGACA
The DNA here is from genome assembly GCA_948144175.1 of Closterium sp. NIES-65. NCBI lineage: Eukaryota > Viridiplantae > Streptophyta > Zygnematophyceae > Desmidiales > Closteriaceae > Closterium > Closterium sp. NIES-65. The sequence continues at coordinate 1,960,478 of CANXME010000948.1, read as the reverse complement.
CACGGGCAACAGGAGGCACACTGGCACAGCGGCTACCTGAACAACGCTCCGGACTACTGGAGTAACTGGCCCCGCGGCTAAAAGTAGCGGCAGACGAGCAACGGACCCACGGGAGACTGGCAGAGGTGGCTACTACTGGGCTACCGGAGCAACTCCCCAGACTACAGGTGCTGCTGGCGACACGACGACAACCTCCGTTCAACCTCCCCCAAACAGTCCCACCCCCCCTGACACACACCCCCTTCTTCACCCCCAGCTCCACTCCCCCTTCACCCCCCCTAGTACCACTCCGACGGCTCCAACAGGTCCACCCCCCCTCAGCAGGAGCTGCAGCACAGGGAGACGGAGCAGGAGGAGGAGCAGGGAACGGCACGCAGAAGCTGCACCCCCATACCCCCCACCCCCAAACCCTAATGCAGGAGATCGGGCAGTAGGAGGGGTGGGGCGCCATCAGAAGCACGGGGGACAGCGGGGAGGGAAGGGGCAGCGAGGAACGGGCCGCCCACGGGCTTGGCATAGCCCCCCAAACCGCGCGTAGGCAGCCTGAGCCGCGCGCGGGCCTGGCGCCGCCCGTACGGGCCGCGCGCTGGCCTGGCGCTGCCCGTACGGGCCGCGCGCAGGCCGTACGGGCCGCGCGCAGGCCACGACGGGCGACGGTGGGCGACGCGCGGGTCCCCGTCGCCCGTCGCAGCGCCTCCCGGGAGCAACGCGCGGCGTGACGGGGCAGAAACCCGCCGCGCGCCTCGGGGAGCACGGCGGGCAGAGAACCGCCGCGCGCCTCGGGGCGCACGGCGGGCAGAAAACCGCCGCACGCTCCGAGCGCGCGGCGGGATGAAAACCCTAATCTTGACGCCACGCACCACGGGGCGCGCGGCGGACAGGGCGTAGTAGTAGCAGCGGAAGCACTGAAGTGGGGCCCACAGGCCAGGAGCATATAGCTCTGATACCATGTGAAATTGAGGAGTAGTCTTAGGTGCCATAGCTAGGAAAGCCCTAGATAGGCAAGAACAGTTTAGGCAAAGAGGGGATGCACTAGCAAGAATGAGGATACAAATAGAAAACCCTAGAAGGGTTGTACTCGCTATAGAGCACCCCACTACAAGCTAGAGCATAACATTCTGACAACATCCTGCGTAAAGTCGACAATCACGCACACAAAAAAACAACTACACTAGCATCAAAGAGATCCAACAGAGGAAATTCAAAACAAAACGACATCGACAAAAATAGCACTGAATCCTAGCAAGCAGACCACCTATCACTCCAGCCGAACGCCGACTACGCTGCCGTGCTGTCCTTGCCCTTCCTCCCCTTCTTCCCCGTGCCGTCCTTGCCCTTCTTCCCCTTCGTCCCCTTCTTCCCCCTCTGACCCTTCCTCCCCCTGTTGTCAAGATCGGCCTTCATCTGCGCGACACACGGCACCGCAATACTCCTCTTTTTGAGCTTCGGGCCAGCGACGGGGCACATTCCCCAGAAAGCCATGGTCTCCACCATCGCTCTAGCGACCACCTCGGCATCGACTCCCGCATTGCCCCCTGGATAGACCCTCTGCAGGGCGAGACTCTGCAGCGCTGGCGCGACGTTGAAGGTGACCTCCCCCAGGGGGCGGTCCCGGGTGATCTCGGCGTTCAGCACCGCCGCCATGACAGTTTCGAATACTTTGGCGGTCTCGTTGCTCGCACCGGCTATAAGCGCAGCCGCCTTCCCTTCTTCCACAGCATCGGCCACCTTGGTGTCGTCGTTCTCGACGAAGCACCAGACGGCGCATGCGGATGCCACTAACGCCCATGCCGCCATCGCCGTCTTCTCCTCCTTGTCTCCCTCCTTCTTCGACGCGCTCGCAACGGTCTTCCCATACGCAACGCACATGGACACGCGACCTATCATGGCCGACATCATCGCCGCCGACTTTTCCTCTGGCACCCCCTCGACGGGGAACCACATCGCCGGCCATAGCGCGCCGTGGAGCGCATCGCCTGAGCTCTTGCACTCGTGATACGTGTCGAGGATATCATTGAGCCTGTCACGCAAGCACGTCAAACAGAACAAACATAAGTGACAACGACATTATCCATCTATCGACTTGGGGCCGAAGGGTATCCGACTTACCATGTCTTTGGAAGGAGCACACCCCGGTCCCACATCACCGTCCACATCCCTGTCGGCAAGATCTTGACCTCCTCCCACACCTTCCCCCACCTCTCCAACTCGGCAGTGTCCAAGCCGGTGAGCTCATCCATGAGCACCTTGCTCACGAAACCGTCGTAGACGACGAACGCGATGGAGTGCACATACGCAAGCTCCATCTTCTCGCTCGACTTGCCGATGTACCGATTAATGCCGTGCACCTTAATCTCGCCAACCCACCCTTGCCCATCGCCCGAGCTGTCGTGACGGATGCCATGACCCCTCCTCTCTTTCTCCTCCGCCTTCTCCTTCCCTTTTCCCATCGCCTTCACCTCCGACTTCTCCCGTGTTTTCCTCTGAGAGCCCGCCTTCCCCTTCCGTTTCGCCTTTCCCTCGCCGACAACATCATTGGTTGTTTTACAATCTTCCGAACCACCGGCGGGACTCGCCGGCTGCTCCGCATGTGCTGTGTCCGAAATGGTCAGTGTCCGGGGTTTGGCTGCATCCAGTTGGGCATATATGGCGGCGATATCCGCGTCGGGGGCGACCTCCTCAATTGGGCTGCCGCCTGTGGCAAGCGTGGCACGCACACCCTTCTCCGCCGCTTTCTCGACATCAGCCGCCACGGGAGTGGGTGCTGCGACATTCCCCGATGTCAGCGTCGCCCTAGAGCCAACTTCCTGCTGAGTTGGCGCAGTCGACCCTCGTGTGCCTAACTGTTTGCGCAGCAAAGCGGACTTAGGGTTTGCAGGAGTACGGGCGGCGACGGCCGGCGCTACACGTGGCACACTGGCAGATGGCTCGGCGACAGGGGGGGGAGGCTGTTGAGCAGCCCTGTGGCCCGCAAGGAGCCTGAGCTGGTCCTTGAGTGCGTTTGCAGCGGCCGCCCCTTTCCACGCGCGGCTATCCTTGTCGGCAGGCGGGACGTCGGCTGACGCGCTGGTCGGATGACGTGCACCCGCGGGAGGCTGTTTAGGAACCGCTGTTGCCTCCACTATCTTGGCATTCGGCCCGTTGCCAGTTTTGGCGGAAACGAGTGGGGCAGTTTTGGCGGTGGGGGTTTCCTTGTCGCTCAACCCCTTCCCTCCGCTCCCCTGAGCTCGTGGCTTCTCGACGACCAAAGTCGGAGCACTTGGCACGGCGGCGTTCTAGTCGGCGGGACCGCCAGCTGCACTCCCTTCTCCATGGCCCATGCTGGGCGATCCCACAGTAGCCCAGTGCCTCTTCAGGATGTCGACCACGGTCTTAGGTTGCTTTGCCGAGCTGTCTCCAGCTCCAGTGTCCCCAACTCCCTTGCTGCCTTCGCCGGGGATGCGGGACCCACCAGCTCCCTTGCTGCCTTCGTCGGCCACGCGGGACCCACCAGCTCCCTTGCTACGCTTCACGCTCGTGGCGTCTTCTCCGTCTCCCCCGCCTCCGCCGCCCCCTCTCTTCTGACCATGCTTCTGGGCCTCCTTTGGATGCGGTTGGTCGGCGTCGTTCACTGACGGCGACGACCCACGCCGAGCAGGCGCCACCGTGCTGACCACCTCGGTCATTATCTTCAATCCGGAGGCGAAAAACGACTGCTGCGTCCCCTCCGTCACCGCCTTCAGCACCTCCTCCTTGAAGGACTTCATTAACTCTTCCGGCAAGGCCTGCGCTGGGGCGATAGGCGGCGGCGGCTGCTGCACAACGAGGCGGGGAGCGACGTCGGCTGCAATGTTGGTCTGCGCGGCGCCGATGTATTTAATGACTATATCCTCCAAAAACTTCCTCGCCTCACCCACCTCATTTGTCACGTGCTCGGCCAATGCGTTCACCTGGGTCGCGCGTTCGACCGCCATTCTTCCGTTGGGGTTGTCAAGATGCTGCAGAATCTTGGCTGCAAGTTCGGCAAAGGACTTGCCAGCTTCAACTGCGCTGGCCATGTTGTCGGTGAGATTGTCGGTAATGGTCGTCGCCATGGTCGGCGTGGCGTCTTCGAGGCGCTTCGTCAAGTTTCGGTCGGTGTCGGCTACTTGAGCGGTCAAAGCCTTGAGCTTGTCGAGGACCCCAGCTAACGCCGACGCCAAGCTGTCGACCCGTCCCGTCTGTTCACCGAGCCGCCGTTCCAGTCGTGCATTGTCGGACCGCAGTCGTCTGTTCTCCGCTCGCAGCTGCTCGACGACGTCCAGCCGCGCCTGCCGACCAGCTGCGGTGGAACCGGGGTGACCGCTCGCCGCCTTCTTCTTCCTAGACCGCTCCCCCCCGTGAGTCACTTCCACGCCTGTCTGCTTCGTGGCCGCGGTGTTATCCCCTTCTCCTACGGCCTCGAGGTCTACACCTTCCTTCCAATCGCCAACCACGACATTCCCACTCCCCCCATGAGCCGCCTCCACGCCGACCTCCTCTTTCTCCTTTTTGAGATCCGCTGACATCGCACCCTTCCCCTCCCCTTCCTCCTTCTCAACGTCCGCCAACCTTTCACCCGTTTCCGCCGCTCCAGCAGCTACAACCTCCTCGTGTTCTTCCTCTTCTTCCACCTCCAATTCCACCTCTTCCTCCTGCTCCCCCTCTAGCTGCTTCTCTTGCTCCTGCTCCTTGTGCTCCACCTCCTCCTGCTTCTCCTGCTCCTCTTCCTCCTCCTCCCCTTCCAACTTCAACTCCGACTCCGACTCTGACTCCAAACGACCCTCCTCACGATCCTCCTCCGAGCCCCCCTCCTCCATACGATCCTCATCACGATCCTTGTCCTGGTGCTTCTCCTTGGTACCAGATATCCCCTTTCCAGCCTCCGCATCATCCCCGTCGACGCCGCCTCCCGGCTTTCCTATCGTGGTCCCACGCGCATCAGCAACGGTGCGGGCGATACCGACTGCTTGGAATGCTGAATGGACCTCCTCGCCGTCGTCGTCACAGGCGTCGGCAGCAACTCCGACCTGGCCCGCCCGTTTGCGCGCTACTAGCTTCTTGATCCATGCCACCATATCAGTCCGCAGCTTCTTCAACCCCGAAACGTAGACCTTGTCCATGCTGGTGGCACTGCGTCGAAGGCCACCGGTCAGGAGATCCATCCGCGCCCAGAGCAACGCGCTCATTGCTAGCAGACCGGAGCCAGCGTCCCCGTCCCGGACGGCGTTGGGCACTTTCTGCAAACAAGAGTGCAGAGAGCGAGGATGAGCACTGCGGTCGGCAACATAGGATGGCAAAATCGTTCGGAACTCACATCTCGCAGGGGGTGATCGCAGTCGGCGAGCCTCTCCTGCACCTCTTCTTCAGACGGCTTCGCCCACTCCCATTTCCTACCATCGCACCGCAGCTCGGCCATAACCGCCTCCCGGAAAAACCTGCATACGCATGGCACAGACGGTGGGTAAGCATGGGGCACGCTCCGCTGGGAGTTTGCATGCGACGACGATTACACTGTCGAGCTCACTTCAGCACGCGGATCGCCTCGTCGCGGTGCCATTCCTTCACAGTCTGCGGGTCGGCGTGCCGGATCGATGTCCTGATCTTCTGCCCCGATGCCTTCAACAAATCGCCGGGGTACAGAATAATCACGACGCTGCAATGTGATCCTGGGAGCGGTGCGATGCGGCACAGGCAAGGCATGTTGACGTCGCTCATAACAGGTCACCGACATAGGTTGCAGCACACACCAGGGCGACCCCGAACCAGCTCACCTCGAGAACAGTTGGATAACCGCTACGTCGGCGTCGAAGACAGTCGCAAAGCATGTGTGGTCGCCCTGACCCATCGCTGCCCGAAGCCGGCTGACTCCTATCGACCACAATCGCTCGTCGGCCGACGTCGCGCGCATACATGCGTGCCTGCACGTATGCATAGTACGAAGAAGTGAGTGACAGGGTGCACGGCACGACGGTGGATCACCCTCGCGGCGGTGTAATGAAGAGAGCCAAACGACTATGGCACAACCCAGCGCCGACACCGACCTAACACCGTACGTCGACGTCAACGACGTGGTCGACATGAACCCTAAACTCGTCGACCTAAACGACGGGTCGGATGGAACCCCTAAGCTCGACCAGCATGGAAGCCGGCGGAAGACGCCGACATCCACTTACTTGAGGCTGACTCCCAAGTAGCAGGTGTTAAACTCTAGGCTATGGTTTGTGAGAACGGTGTAGTCGTGTTCCTCAAACTTGGCAGTGAGTCCTCTACCGATGTTAAGATTCAGGGGGAAGTCCTGCAAGGTCGGCGCCGCTTCGGCGGCGTTCGGGTCGACCGCCATGGCGGGAAAGCAAGGATGCTACAGGCTAAGGGAAGAAACGGTGGGTGTATGGAAGGCGCAGAGCTGGGAAAAAAGACGAAAGAGAAACGAGAAGGCGAAAATGAGGGGCGAGACCACATCCCACAAAGAAAAGCGAGGCGGAGCCTCGCAGGCCCGGTTGAGCATCGTCCCAAGGTGTCGTTGTGCCTGGCTCGGCAGGGCTCACGCACATGTGCCGTGGTACAAGTGCACTTCGCCGCCGAGCCAGCAGGTCGACGTCACGTCCCCAAGCCTCCGTCGGCCAGGGGGCGCAAATTCGCATGCGCGAATTCGGTGCGACGTTTCGGCCGACACGTGTCGATTTCGCAGCGGGTCGCGAAAACATTGCGCCGCGATGCGTGCGAAGTCGAATGTCGCTCGAATTTCGGCGGTTACGAAATGTCGCATGCATTCGATGCGAATTCATGGGCGCACACGTGGCGCCACCGCAACGGGTCGCGAAATTGTCGAGCATCCCGATGGGAGCACCCGAGTTTCGCATGGACCTCGCTTGCGCGTCCGGGCAGGTCGCGAGGGTCACTAGGACTTTGCGGGCAGCGGGGACGGGAGGGTTGCCTTCGCGCGAGGGTAACTTTCCCTCGCGCGAGGGGGTCGCCACATCGCCGCCCCCACACGGTAACATGGGGCGCTGTTCACTCTCGGGGAAGGGTTGCGGGGCGGCGGTCGTGCGCCCGGCCCAGCCCTCGGCCAGGCTGGCGGGCCCGCACGCGCGTCAGTTGCCCGCCTCGTCACGCCCGGCTCCGACGACCCCCTCTAACGACCCAGGCAAATCGGCTCCGACGGCCGAATTGTGCTGGGATGTTCAGGGTATTCTACACCCTACCCTGACACCGTCAGGCTAACCATAAATCCAATATGTGTAAAAAAAAACATGCTCTTTTTGCAGAAGGGTAACTATCGTGAAATCCTGATTTTGGCAGGGAAATCTGTCAAACTCATATGCTATAGTCTATGTAGGCTGTAGTGGGGTAGACAATATGGGGTACAACACTTTTAGGTTTTCCTACTTGTACCCACCTGCTTGCTAGTTCATTCATTCCTTCCTCATTTCTTCACATGGTATAGAGCAGGTTCCATAGTGGGAACGCTTCCTTGGGCCCACCACTGAATTTTTTTTTGCTGACCGAAGCACGAGTCGCCCCTGCCCGAGGCGCGCCCCGTGGGCCGCCCTCTCGTCGCGTCCCCTGCCCTTAGCGGCCCTTCGCGCCCTTCTAGAGGCCCCCTCTCACGGCCCCTCGCGCCACCCCTAGCGGCCCCGTCGCCGCCCTTAGCGGCCCCGTCGCCGCCCCTAGCGGCCCCGTCGCCGCCCCTAGCGGCCCCGTCGCCACCCTTCGTGGCCCCGTCGCCGCCCCTATCGGCCCCGTCGCCACCCCTAGCGGCCCCGTCGCCGCCCTTCACGGCTCCGTCGCCGCCCCTATCGGCCCCGTCGCCGCCCCTATCGGCCCCGTCGCCGCCTCTAGCGGCCCCGTCGCCGCTCCTACCGGCCCCGTCGCCACCCTTCGAGGCCCCTCGCGGCCCCTTCGCGACCGCGTCCCCGCCCCTATCGGCCCCGTCGCCGCCCTTCGAGGCCCCTCGCAGCCCCTTTGCGGCCCTGTCGCCGCCCCTAGCAGCCCCGTCGCCGCCCATATCGGCCCCGTCGCCGCTCCTAGCGGCCCCGTCGCCGCCCCTATCGGCCCCGTCGCCGCCCCTAGCGGCCCCGTCGCCGCCCTTCACGGCCCCTTCAGCTGCCAAGCGGCCGACCCACCGAGCCGCCTAGCCGCCCAGCCGCCCAGCAGCCAAGCCACCGAGCCGCCGTCGAGCCGCTACTGTTCCTACCAGCGCGCACCGGCCCTTCCCACCCGTGTCAAACATTATATATGTTATGCTTGTGTAGGCTACAGTGGGTTAGCCTATAGGGGGTACACAATTCTAGGGTTTCCTACTTGTACTCATTTCTCTGCTAGTTCATTCATTCCTGTTCGCTTATTCTCACATGGTATAGAGCGGGTCCTTCTAAGGACCGTTTTTTTTTGGGCCCACCGAAGCGCGCCCCGAGGCGCGATTTTTTTAGCGACCCCTCGGGTCGCCTTTTCCCCTGCGGCTCAGCCGCCTCCATTGACGCGGCCCCGCCGCCCTCCCTTACGCGGCCCCGTCGCCGGCTCTCACGCGGCCCCGCCGCCGACTCTGTCGCGGCCCCGCCCCGGCCTTTACGCGGCCCCGCTGCCTGCTCTCACGCGGCCCCGCCCCGGCTCCTACGCGGCCCCGCCCCGGCCTTCACGCGGCCCCGCCGACGGCTCTGTCGCGGCCCCGCCCAGGCTCTTACGCGGCCCCGCCGCCTACTCTCGCGCGGCCCCGCCCCGGCTTTCACGCGGCCCCGCCGACGGCTCTCTCGCGGCCCCGCCCCGGCTCTTCCGTGGCCCCGTCCCGGCTCTTACGCGGCCCCTGCCCCGGCTCTTACGCGGCCCTGCCGCCGGCTCTCTTACGGCCCCGTCGCCGGCCCTGACGCGGCCCCTGCCCCGGCTCTCAAGCGGCCCCGCCGCCGGCTCTTTTGCGGCCCCGCCGCCGCCTCTGAAGCGGCCCCGCCCCGGCTCTCACGCGGCCCCGCCGCCGGCCCTCACGCGGCCCCGACCCGGCTCTCTTGCGGCCCCGCCGCCGGCTCTAAAGCGGCCCCGCCCCGGCTCTCACGCGGCCCCGCCGCCGGCCCTCACGCGTCCCCGCCCCGGCTCTCTCACGCGGCCCCGCCGCCACACCTGCAGCAGTCGGGCAGCAGTGCAGCCGAACCGCCCGGGAGCCGAGCCGCCCAACGCCCGAGCCGCCCAGTCGCCGAGCCGCCCGGGACCCGAGACGCCCTGCACCCGAGCCGCCCTGCCGCCGAGCCGCCCGGGAGCCAAGCCGCACTGCGCCCGAGCCGCCCAGCAGCCGAGCCGCCCGGGAGCCGAGCCGCTGTGCACCCGAGCCGCCCGGTCGCCGAGCCGCCCGGTCGCCGAGCCGCCCTGCCGCCGAGCCGCCCGGGAGCCGAGCCGCCCTGCACCCGAGCCGCCCTGCCGTCGAGCCGCCCGGGAGCCGAGCCGCACTGCGCCCGAGCCGCCCAGCAGCCGAGCCGCCCGGGAGCCGAGCCGCTGTGCACCCGAGCCGCCCGGTCGCCGAGCCGCCTTTCTGCAGAGCTGCACGACCTGCCCTGCCTGGTGAGCACAGTCCCACTGTCACTGCGAGCTCTTTCCCTACTGCTTGCACTGCGTCGCTGTCGTCGCCATGGCTACCCCTAGTGTCCTAGCTTTTGACGCTGAGGGTCGCGCCATTGATTTTGAGGTCTGGTTAGACGACCTGCAGCTGTTCTTACAGTGCGACAGGGCTGACGGCCTTTCTCTCTTTGACCTCACCTCTGGCGCCTCTCCTGCTCCTGCTGCTGATGCTGATCCCACTGTCCGCTCTCAGTGGGCCACCCGCGATGCTGCTGCACGTCTTGCTGTGCGTCGCCACCTCCCTACCTCTGAGCGTGCGCACTTTAGTCAGTACAAGAGTGCTCAGACCTTGTACGACGCTGTAGTTGCGCGCTACTCCTCCCCTGCCACTGCTGCACTGAGCTGTCTCATGCTTCCCTACCTCTTTCCTGACCTCTCTGCCTTTCCCACTGTCGCTGACCTCATTACGCACCTCCGCACTAGTGACACTCGCTACCGCGCCGCCCTTCCTGCTGAGTTCTGCGCTAAGAACCCACCCCCCATGTACATCGCTCTCTACTACGTAGTCGCGCGCCTCCCTGACTCCCTTCGCGTCGTCAAGGACCACTTTCTCGCAGTCTGTCCCACCACCCTCACCGTCGACCTCCTCGAGAAGGCCCTCCTCGCAGCGGAGAAGAGCATAGTCGCTGTAGGTGCTTCTCGTGGTGGCCCTCGCACCCCCATCTTTGAGGGGTGCTCTCCTTCCCCCTTGCTGCCCTCTGTTGCCTCTGCTGCTGCTGCCGACCTGCTTGGTCTTGAGTCGGTCGGCGCGGCGTCTGCCCCTAGTGGGAGACGTCGCTCCAGCAAGGGCAAGGGGGGCAAGGGCGCGGGTGGAGCTGGAGGGGGCGGTGGCGGTGGCGGCGGTGGCGGCGGAGGGAGTGGGGGTGGCGGCGGGACTAGTGGCGGGGGTGGTGGTGGTGGTGGCAGCAGCGGCGGAGACGGTGGTGGTGGTGCCAGCGGTGGTGGTGGAGGCAGCGGCGGAGGTGGAGGCGGCGGAGGTGGAGGCGGTGGAGGCGGCAGCGGAGGAGGCGGTGGTGGTGGAGGAGGTGGAGCTGGTCGGGGTGGTACCCAGCAGCGTAGCGGCGGTGGTGGTGGCCAGCGCTCGCAGCGGCAGCAGCAGCAGCGCTCGCGGGACATCCCTCCGCCTCAGCAGCTTCGTGAGTGGTACGCTAGGCGTCAGAGGGGTGGGGGTACTGGTCCCTGCACCTACGTTCTCCGTTCCGGCGACCGCGCGGGTGAGCAGTGTGGGGGTGCCCACACCACCCAGCGCTGCTTTGGCCGCCTGACGGACGCTTGGCGTCAGCAGTTCCCTGGGGCTAGTGAGATCCCTCGCTGGGATGAGCTTCTTAGGGCTGGTGTAGCGATCTTTGATCTTGATTTTGATGCTATCCTTGCTGCTATGTATGCTGTGACTTATAGTGAGGAGAATGAGGGTTACCGGTGTTTCCAGCCCGACCCGGGCATTGGTACTGCTGCGCTAGGTGCTTGTGAGGCTGCTGCTCTAAGTGCCAGTGCGTCTGCGCTCTCGGGTACTGGTGAGACTGCGCTCTCAGGTACTGCGTCGTCCTCGTCCTCCCTCACTTTCACACTTGACTCCGGGGCTTCTCGCTCCTTCTTTCGAGACCGCACTACCCTTACGCCGCTCGGCCGGCCGGTTGCAGTCTCCCTTGCTGACCCCTCTGGGGGTCCTGTCCTGTCTCACTTCTCCACTGTCCTCCCGTGTCCGGCTGCCCCTTCGGGCACCCTGTCTGGTCTGTACCTTCCCTCGTTCTCTACGAACTTGGTGAGTGGCGCGGACCTGCAGGATGTGGGGGTTCACCAGTTCACTCCTGCGAGTCAGCGGGTGACCCACTGCACGGAGGCACGCACAGGCCGACACCTGGCCACGTTCTCGCGTCGGCCGGGGTCGAGTCTCTACACCCTGACCGTTGAGTCTCCTCCTGTCCCGGCGTCTGGTCAGGTGGCTGCGTCAGGTCAGGTGCTTGCTGCTGCGTCCCGGTCAGGTCCTGAGTCTGCCCCCTGTTCTTGTCGCCTCCTGTCTCACGAGACTCTCCTGTGGCACCACCGTCTTGGCCACCCCTCCTTGCCCCGTCTTCGGAGCATGGCTTCCCGTGTCCTTGTCTCTGGTCTTCCCCAGTCTCTCCCTCCTCTCCCCTCCGGGCCAGGACCTTCCTGTGTCCCCTGTGTCGAGGGTCGCCTCCGGGCTACTCCTCACTCCTCCCACTTCCCCCCGACAGAGGCTCCCCTGCAGACGCTTCACATGGATGTGTGGGGCCCAGCCCCCGTCCGTGGGCAGGGTCACGAGCGCTACTTCCTGTTGGTGGTTGACGACTACTCGCGTTACACCACAGTCCTCCCCTTGCGCAGCAAGGGTGCGGTCACTGAGGTGCTGATCGACTGGATCCGCGAGGCTCGTCTCCAGCTCAGGAAGAGCTTCGGCTCGGACTTTCCTGTTCTGCGTCTGCACTCGGACAGAGGCGGAGAGTTCTCTTCTCGCCTTCTGCGGGACTACTGTCGTGCACGGGGGATCCGCCAGACCTTCACGCTTCCGGACTCACCACAGCAAAATGGGATTGCTGAGCGCCGCATTGGCATGGTCATGGATGTCGCTCGTACGTCCATGATGCATGCGGCTGCCCCCCATTTTCTGTGGCCGTTTGCGGTGAGGTACGCGGCGCATCAGCTCAACCTTCACCCCCGGGTCTCTCGGCCTGCGATGTCCCCAGCCTTGCTGTGGACGGGGAAGGTTGGCGATGCGTCTGTGTTCCGTGTCTGGGGATCTCGGGCGTTTGTCCGCGACTTGTCTGCGGACAAGCTGTCCCCTCGTGCTGCTCCCTGTGTCTTCCTTGGCTTCCCCACTGACGCCCCAGGGTGGCAGTTTTACCACCCCTCCTCTCGTCGTGTTCTGTCCTCCCAGGACGTCACGTTCGACGAGTCAGTCCCCTTCTACCGTCTCTTCCCCTACCGCACTCCTTCCCTCCCCCCTCCCCCGGACTTCCTTGTGCCGGTTCCCCCCCCCGGTAGACCCCCTCCCCCCTCAGGTTCCTGCCCCCTCAGGTGTGTCCCAGGTAGACGCCGTTGACCCGGTCAAGGTTACTGGTGACTCTGGTGCTGCTGCGGGTGCTGAGCCTGGGGGTGCTGACTCTGGGGGTGCTGTGCGCGGGGGTGCTGAGCCTGGGGGTGCTACTGCTGGGGGTGCTGGGCCTGAGGGTGCTACTGCGGAGGGTGCGGAGCCTGGGGGTGCTGAGCCGGGGGGTGCTGTGCCTGGAGGTGCTGGGTCTGGGGGTGCTGGGTCGGGAGCTGCTGAGCCTGGGGGTGCTGAGCTGGGAGCTGCTGAGCCTGGGGGTGCTGCGTCTGGAGCTGCTGAGCCTGGGGTTTCTCCTGCTGCTGTGTCTCACCGGGAGCCCCTCTCTCCACAGGAGCTGCGCGAGTGGTTCGCTCGCCGCTGGAGGCGTGCTGCTGAGTCTGGAGGTGCTGCTGGAGCTGGAGCTGGAGCTTCTTCGACCGTCGAGGGTGCGGGTGCTGCCGGTCCCGGAGCTGCTGGACCTGCGGGTCCTCCTGGAGCTGGAGCTGGTGAGGGCGTTGGTGCTGAGCCTACTGCTGTTGGTCCTGCCGCTGGAGGTGTGGGTGGCGCTGGTGCTGTCGCTGAGGGTGCTGGTGCTGTCCCTGCTGAGTCTGGAGCTGCCGCGCGGCCTCGGCCGTACTTCGTTCCGCTCCTGCAGCAGGTTCTTGGTCTTTCTCCTCCAGTAGAGGGTCCACCGCCTGTCCAGTCGCAGTCCCTGCTGGAGCCTTCCTCTCCACTGCCATCTCCCTCTCCTTACACTGGTCCTACTGGAGGTCTTGCTGAGCGTCGTGAGCCTGCGTCTCGTCCCGCGTCGCCTGTTCGTGCTGCTCGCGCTAGTGGTCGCAGTTCGCGTCAGCGTCCTCCTCCTGTCCCTGGCACGCACCGGATGTCTTTGCGTCCGTCCACTGCTCCTCTGCGTGCCCCTTTGCCTTCTCCTCCTGAGCCCTCTCTTCCTGCGCTTGCCGACCCTGAGTCGGACTCTCTTCGTGCTGCCAGTCCTATTGTCACGCGTCTGCTTGCTACTGTCGTCACTGACCCCTCTTTTGAGTCCACTGCTGCGTCTGCTCTAGTCGCTGAGCTCGTCGACTTTGCTGCTCGCTGTCGTCTCGACTACGCTGCTAGTCTTGTTGCTGAGTCTGCGTCTGTCTGTCCTCCGTCCGTCGGGGGTGAGTGTGCTCTTGGCACGGACGTCCTAGAGGACAGACAGGAGGAGTTACAGTGTCTAGCGGCTGCTTCACCTCATCTCGCGTCTGTACTGCTTGCCCCTGAGGGAGACCCGGATGCACTAGACATCCCGACTCCGCGTTCTTACGCGGAGGCCGTAGAGGGTTCCTACTCCTCTCAGTGGCAGGCAGCTTTGGATGCAGAGATGGCTTCCTGGAAGTCCACAGGCACCTACGTTGACGCGGTTCCCCCTCCTGGGGCGAACATCGTCAGTGGCATGTGGATCTTCAGGGTGAAGCGGCCGCCGGGCTCTCCACCTGTCTTCAAGGCACTGTACGTTGCTCGTGGCTTCAGTCAGCGGCAGGGAGTTGACTACTTTCAGACCTTCTCTCCCACCCCGAAGATGACTACTCTTCGGGTGCTGCTGCACATAGCCGCTCAGCGCGACTACGAGCTTCACTCTCTCGACTTCAGCACTGCGTTCTTGCAGGGTAGCCTGCACGAGGAGATCTGGCTTCGCCGTCCACCTGGCTTCACTGGGACTTTCCCTCCTGGCACCCAGTGGAGCCTCCGACGGCCAGTCTACGGTCTCCGCCAGGCACCGCGTGAGTGGCACGACACACTGAGGACTACGCTTGCGGCTCTTGGGTTTGCTCCTCCTACTGCTGACCCGTCGCTGTTTCTTCGCACCGACACTTCCCTGCCGCCGTTCTACATCCTCGTGTACGTCGACGACTTGGTCTTTGCCACAGCGGACACTGCTGGACTCGCCTACGTGAAGTCCGAGCTGCTGAAGAGACACACGTGCACAGACCTGGGTGAACTGCGCAGCTACCTTGGCTTGCAGATCACTCGGGATAGAGCACGCCGCACCATTACCTTGACTCAGTCACACATGGAGCAGCAGGTCCTTCAGCGCTTCGGCTTCACGTACTCCTCGCCTCAGGCCACTCCTCTGCCTACTCGCCACTCACTCTCAGCTCTGCCTTCGGATGAGTCCGTAGAGTCGAGTGGTCCGTATGCAGAGCTTGTTGGCTGCCTCATGTACCTGATGACCTGCACACGACCTGACCTTGCATACCCTCTGAGCATTCTTGCACGCTATGTTGCTCCTGGGAGACACAGACCAGAGCACATGGCTGCAGCGAAGAGGGTATTGCGCTACCTGTGCAGTACGTCGGGCATGGGGCTAGTGCTTGGAGGGCGGAGTCCAGTGGTCCTTACCGGTCACGCGGACGCTTCTTGGGCTGACGACCAGGCTACGCAGCGGTCGTCACAGGGTTACACCTTCAGCCTTGGTTCCGGCTCTGTCTCGTGGCGGTCTACTCGCTCGTCTTCGGTTCTCGGCTCCAGTTGTGAGGCTGAGATCTACGCCGGGGCCATGGCTGCACAGGAGCTTCGCTGGCTCACCTACCTGCTGACTGACCTTGGAGAGCCGCCTCGTTCTCCTCCAGTGCTGTACGTAGACAACAAGGCCATGCTAGCCTTGTGTCGAGAGCAGCGCTTGGAGCACAGAACGAAGCACATTGCTCTCCGCTACTTACTTGCTCGTGAGCTGCAGCAGCGTGGTCAGTTGCGACTTGCGTACGTGGCCTCTGAGGCCAACACTGCTGATGTGTTCACCAAGGCACTCGCGCCTTGTGACCATCAGCGCTTTTGCACCCAGCTGGGTCTTGTACCTGTCTTGCCTCACTTGCTCTCCTCTTGACTTCACTTGTACTGTGACATATATATATACCTGCTCTTGCTTGTCTAGTTTTATATATATGTCTGTACTCCTGCATGTGAACTGGCCTCTGGCCCTGCTCTTGTGCTCGGATTGTGTGGTGACTTTGTGATCCACCCTGAGCTTGCTTTGCTTTGCTTGACTGGTCTTGTGACCCCTTGTTCTCCCCCACTTTGCCTATGGGGGTGTGTCAAACATTATATATGTTATGCTTGTGTAGGCTACAGTGGGTTAGCCTATAGGGGGTACACAATTCTAGGGTTTCCTACTTGTACTCATTTCTCTGCTAGTTCATTCATTCCTGTTCGCTTATTCTCACAACCCGGACAGGTGAGAGCACTCCCTGTTAGACCACTGCTGTCATGGCTACCCCCAGTGTCCTTACCTTTGATGCTGAGGGTCGTGCTGTTGACTTTGAGGTCTGGGTCAATGACCTCCAGCTCTTCCTACAGTGCAATAGGGCAGACGCACTCTCCCCGTTTGATCTCCTTTCTGGTGCCTCTCCTGCCCTGCCTGCTACTGCTGACAGCACTTTTCTCTCACAGTGGGCCACACGCGATGGTGCTGCCCGTCTTGCTGTGCGTCGCCACTTACCGGCCGCTGAGCGTGCGCACTTTAGTCAGTACAAGAGTGCTAAGACCTTGTACAACGCTGTAGTTGCACGCTACTCTTCCCCTGCCACTGCTGCTCTTAGCCGCCTCATGCTGCCGTACCTGTTCCCTGACCTTGCTGCCTTTCCCACAGTCACTGACCTCATTACACACCTTCGCACTAGTGACACTCGCTACCGCGCTGTGCTTCCTGCTGAGTTCTGTGCCCAGAACCCTCCCCCCATGTACATCACCCTCTACTACATAGTCAACCGACTCCCTGACTCCCTTCACTTAGTCAGGGACCACTTCCTCTCAGTTTGCCCCACCACACTCACCGTTGACCTCCTCAAGGAGCGCCTCCTAGCAGAAGAGACGAGCAAAGTCGCTGTAGGAGCCTCTCGTGGTGATCACCCTACCCCCGTCTTTGAGGGGTGTTCCCCCTCCCCCCTCTTGCCCTCTGTTGCTTCTGCTGCTGCGGCCGACCTCGTTGGCTTCTAGTCGGTCGGCGTTGCATCAACCCCTAGCGGGAGACGCCGCACGGGCAAGGGCAAGGGGGGCAAGGACACAAGAGGGGCTGGCGGGGGCGGTGGAGGTGGCGGTGGAGGCAGTGGAGGGGGTGGGGGTGGTGGTGGGAGTGGTGGCGGGGGTGGAGGTGTCGGTGGCAGCAGTGGAGGCGGAGGAGGCGGCGGCGGTGGCGGTGGGAGCGGAGGCGGCAGAGGTGGCGGAGGCGGCGGTGGCAGCGGCGGCGGTGGAGCTGGTCCCGACTCTGCACAGAGGAGTGGCTCCGGTGGTGGTCAGCGCCAGCAGCAGCAGCACACTCGTGAGACCCCGTCCCCTCAGCAGCTTCGTGAGTGGTACGCTGGGCGTCAGCGAGGTGGGGGTACTGGTCCCTGTACCTACGTCCTCCGTACCGGCGACCGCGCTGGTGAGCAGTGCGGGGGTTCGCACTCCACCCTGCGCTGCTTCGGCCGCTTCACGGTCGCTTCGCGTCACCAGTTCCCTGAGGCCATTGAGATCCCTCGCTGGGGAGAGCTGTCTAGGGTGGGGGTTGCTATCTTTGATCTTGACTATGATGCTATTCTTGCTGCCATGTATGCTGTTTCTACTAGTGATGAGGGTGACTATTACCTGTGTGTTCCGCCTGACCCGGGCATTGAGGCTGTTGCTCTAGGTGTTGGTGAGGTTGCTGCTCTAGGTGCTAGTGCGTTTGCTGCCCCAGGTGCTGGTGAGTCTGCTCTCTCAAATACCACGTCGGCTCATGCCTTACACACCTTCACCCTTGACTCGGGTGCTTCCCGCTCCTTCTTTCGAGACCGCACCCTGCTTATGCCGCTTAGTCGGCCGGTTGCGGTCTCCCTGGCGGACCCCTCTGGGGGTCCTGTCCTTGCTAGCATCTCCACTGTCTTACCGTGTCCGGCAGCCCCCTCTGGCACCCTGTCGGGTCTCTACCTCCCCTCGTTCTCTACGAACTTGGTGAGTGGTGCTGATCTGCAGGATCAGGGGGTTGACCAGTTCACTCCTGCGAGTTAGCGGGTGACCCACTGTACGTGTGCTCGGACGGGCCGACACTTGGCCACGTTTACCCGTCGGCCGTGGTCCAGCCTGTACAAACTGACTACTGAGTCTCCTCCGGTTGCTGCGTCTGGTCAGGTAGCTGCGTCGAGTCAGGTGTCTGCTGCAGCGTCCAGATCTGGTCAGGAGTCTGCTCCCTGCTCGTGTCGTCTCCTGTCCCACCAGACTCTCCTTTGGCACCACCGCCTTGGCCACCCCTCCCTGCCTCGTCTCCGAGGCATGGCCTCCCGTGTCCTTGTCTCTGGTCTCCCCCGGTCCCTCCCTCCCCTCCCTCCGGGGCCTGCCCCTACCTGCGTTCCCTGCGTCGAGGGGCGGCGTCGTGCCGCCCCTCACTCCTCCGAGTTTCCTCCGACAGAGGCTCCCCTGCAGACTCTTCACATGGACGTGTGGGGCCCCGCCTGCGTCCGTGGCCAGGGTCACGAGCGTTACTTCCTGTTGGTGGTTAACGACTACTCGCATTACACCACGGTGTTCCCCTTGCGCAGCAAGGGTGACGTCACTGAGGTGTTGATCGACTGGATCCGCGCAGCTCGTCTCCAGCTCAGAGAGAGTTTCGGCTCGGAGTTTCTTGTTCTGCATCTGCACTCTGATAGAGGCGGGGAGTTTTCCTCTGCCCGTCTGGGAGCCTTCTGTCGTGCACACGGCATCCGCAAGACCTTCACGCTTCCGGCCTCTCCACAGCAAAATGGGATTGCTGAGCGCCGCATTGGCATGGTCATGGACGTCGCTCGTACGTCCATGATCCATGCGGCTGCTCCCCATTTTCTGTGGCCGTTTGCGGTTCAGTACGCGGCGCATCAGCTCAACCTTCAGCCCCGGGTCTCCTTGCCACAGACCTCCCCCACCTTGCGGTGGACGGGGAAGGTTGGCGATGCGTCTGCGTTTTGGGTCTGGGGATCTCGGGCGTTTGTCCGCGACTTGTCTGCGGACAAGCTGTCCCCCCGTGTTGTTTTCTGCGTCTTCCTTGGCTTCCCCCCTGACGCGCCTGGTTGGCAGTTTTACCACCCCACCTCGCGCCGTGTTCTGTCCTCCCAGGATGTCACCTTTGACGAGTCGGTACCTCACTACCATCTCTTCCCCTACCGCACTGCGCCCCTCCCCCCGCTGCTGCTCTTCCTTGCGCGAGGTCCTCCCCCGGTAGACCCTCTCCCCCCTCACGGTCCTGCCCCGTCAGGTGTGTCCCAGGTAGACGCAGTCGAGCCTGTCGAGGTAGCTGTTGACTCTGGTGCTGCTAGGGGTGTTGAGCCTGCGGGTGCTGGGTCTGGGGATGCTGAGCCTGGGGGTGCTGAGCCTGCGGGTGACGGGTCTGGGGGTGCTGAGCCTGGGGGTGCGGAGCCTGGGGGTGCAGAGCCTGGGGGTGCGGATCCTGTGGGTGCTGGGTCTGCTTCGTCGAGGCGGGAGCTTGTCTCTCCATAGGAGCTGTGCGAATGGTTTGCCCGCCGCTGGAGCCGTGCTGCTGGAGCTGGAAGTACTACTGTTGCTGCTGGTCCTGGAGGTGCTGGTACTGGCGGTATTGGAGCTGCTGGGACTGGGGGTGCTGCTGGGGCTGCTGGAGTTAGTCCTGCTAGAGGTACTGCTGAAGCTGCTGGCGGTGCTGGAGCTGACGGTCCTGCTGGAGTTCGTGCTGCTAGAGCTGCTGGAGCCGGAGCTGCTGGGGGTGTTGGCGCTGGTGGTTCTGCTGGCGCTGGTGCTTCTGAGGGTGCTGGAGTTGGCGCTCTTGGAGGTGGAGTTGCTCCTGGCGCTGGTGCTGCCGCTGGGGATACTGGTGCTCTTGCTGCTGGTTCTGGAGGCGCTGCGCGGCCGAGGCCGTAGTTCGTTCTGCTCCTTGAGAAGGTTCTTGGTCTCCCGCCCTCTACTGGTCCTGCTCCTCCCTTAGAGTGTCCACAGCCTTTCTGGTCGCGGTCACAGTTACAGCCCGCCTCCCCCCTGCCTGCTCCTTCTCCCTACACTGGTCCTACAGGAGGTCTTGTTGAGCGTCGTGAGCCTGCGTCTCGTCCTGCGTCGCCTGTTCCTACTGCTCGCACTAGTGGTCGTGCTCCGCATCCGCGTCCTCCTCCGGTCCCTGGCACACACCATATGGGACTGCGTCCTTCCACTGCTCCTTTGCGTGTCCCGTTGCCGTTTCCTCCAGAGTCGTCTCTTCCTACTCTTGCTGACCCGGAGTCTGACTCTCTTCGTGCTGCCAGTCCTAGTGTCACGCGTCTTCTGGCTACTGCTGTCACTGACCCTTCCTTTGAGTCCACTGCTGCGTCTGCCTTAGTTGCAGAGCTTGTCGACTTTGCTGCTCGCTGTCGTCTAGACTACGTTGCTAGTCTTGTTGTTGAGTCTGAGTCTGTCTGTCCTCCGTCCGTCGGGGGTGAGTGTGCTCTTAGGACGGACGTCCTTGAGGACAGGCAGGAGGAGTTCACGCTGCTGCTTTGCCTCATCTCGTGTCCACGCTCATTGCCCCTGAGGGAGACCCGGATGCACCAGACATCCCGACTCCTCGATCGTACGCTGAGGCGATCGAGGGTCCCTACTCCTTACAACGGCAGTTAGCCATGGACACAGAGATGGCTTCCTGGAAGTCCACAGGCACCTACGTTGACGAGGCTCCCCCACCTGGGGCGAGCATCGTCAGTGGCATGTGGATCTTCAGGGTGAAGCGGCCGCCGGGTTCTCCGCCTGTCTTCAAGGCGCGTTACGTGGCTCGAGGCTTCAGTCAGCGGCAGGGAGTTGACAACTTTCAGACCTTCTCTCCCACCCCGAAGATGACCACTCTTCGGGTGCTGCTGCACATAGCCGCTCAGCGCGACTACGAGCTTCACTCTCTTGACTTCAGCACATTTTTCCTGCAGGGCAGCCAGCACGAGGAGATCTGGCTGCGCCGCCCACCTGGCTTCACTGGGTCGTTTCCTCCTGGTACCCAGTGGAGCCTCCGGCGGCCAGTCTACGGTCTCCGCCAGGCGCCCCGTGAGTGGCACGACACACTGAGGACTACACTTGCGGCTCTTGGGTTTGCTCCCTCTACTGCCGACCCGTCGCTGTTTCTGCGCACCGACACCTCTTTGCCGCCGTTCTACATCCTCGTGTACGTCGACGACTTGGTCTTTGCCACTGCTGACGTTGCTGGACTCGCCCACGTGAAGTCGGAGCTGCAGAAGAGACACACGTGCACTGACCTGGGTGAACTGCGCAGCTACCTTGGCTTGCAGATCACCCGGGACAGAGCACAGCGCACCATTACCCTGACTCAGTCACACATGGTGCAGCAGGTCCTTCAGCGCTTCGACTTCACGTACTCCTCGCCTCAGGCCACTCCTCTATCTACTCGCCACTCGCTCTCACCTCTGCCTTCGGATGAGTCTGTAGAGCCGAGTGGCCCGTACCCAGAGCTTGTTGGCTGCCTCATGTACCTGATGACCTACACACGACCTGACCTTGCATACCCTCTTAGCATCTTGGCACGCTATGTTGCTCCTGGGAGACACCGACCAGAGCACATGGCTGCAGCGAAGAGGGTGTTGCGCTACTTGTGCAGTACGTCGGACATGGGGCTAGTGCTTGGAGGGCGACGTCCAGTGGTCCTCACAGGTCACGCAGACGCTTCTTGGGCTAACGACCACGCTACGCAGCGGTCGTCACAGGGTTACACCTTTAGCCTTGGCTCCGGCTCTGTTTCGTGGCGGTCTACCCGCTCGTCTTCTGTTCTCGGCTCCAGCTGTGAGGCTGAGATCTACGCAGAAGCCATGGCTGCACAGGAGCTACGCTGGCTCACCTACCTGCTGACTGACCTAGGAGATCCGCCTCGTTCTCCTCCAGTTCTGTACGTAGACAACAAGGCCATGCTGGCCTTTTGTCGGGAGAACATACTGGAGCACAGAACGAAGCACATTGCTCTTTGCTACTTTCTTCCTCGTGAGCTGCAGCAGCGTGGACAGTTGCACCTTGCTTACGTGGCCTCTGAGGCCAACACTGCTGATATCTTTACCAAGGCACTTTCGCCTTGTGATCATCAGCGCTTCTGTACGATGCTAAATCTTGTGCCTACTTGGCCTCACTTGCTCACTTCTTGACCTTGCTTGTACTGTGATCTTTCTATACATGCACTTGCTTGTTTACCTTTATATATGATCTTGCATGTGAACTGGCCTTGTGGCCTTGCTCTTGTGCTCGGACTGTGTGGTGACGTTGTGATCCACCCTGAGCTTGCTTTGCTTTGCTTGACTGGTCTTGTGACCTCTTGTTCTCCCCCAATTTGCCTATGGGGGTGTGTCAAACTCATGCTATAGTCGGTGTAGGCTAGAGTGGGGTAGACAATATGGGGTAGAACACTTTTAGGTTTTCCTACTTGTACCCACCTGCTTGCTAGTTCATTCATTCCTTCCTCATTTCTTCACATAATCTTGAAAAAGCGGCCGGCCCCCAGGGTAATCAGGGCGTTTTACCCTGATATTTTGGGCCCTGCGCCAGAGCCGCAGAAGCGATAAAAATTTCAAATGTCACCGCTAAGAGAAATGGTGACCACCGCCGCCGCCAAGTCACGTACTAATTAGGGGATTACATACTGCTCGACACACAGAATTTAAGACTGCTCGTCATACCAAAACTTCAACCGCAATACTGTGGACCATTCCAAACCAGCCACATGATCACCCCGGTTAGCGCCCATTCACTGTCGCCGATAGACTGGTACATCGGCCCATCGTTCCGCGTCAGCCTACTTCGCCCTTACTATCAGAATGTTATCTTATGCTCTAGCCTGTAGTGGGGTGCTCTATAGCGAGTACAACCCTTCTAGGGTCTGCTATTTGTATCCCCATTCTTGCTAGTGCAACCCTCTTCTCTCTTCTAACTTTCACATGCTATCAGAGCAGGTCGATCCCCTTGGATCGATCCTGTGGGTGGGCTTACCACCTCCTAGCTTCCGCTGCAACTCCTACCACTACACTCTGAGCCGCACGCCCCGTGGCGTGCGGCACTTTTTATTCCCGCCGTGCGCCCCGAGGCGCGCGGCGGTTTTCGGCCCGCCGTGCGCCCCGAGGCGCGCGGCGGTTCTCTGCCCGTTGTGCGCCCCGAGGCGCGCGGCGGGCTTCTGCCCCGTCGTTCGCCGCGTCGCCCTCTGGAGGCGCCGCGACGGGCGACGGGGACCCGTCGCGGCGCACCGAGGGCATGTGCAACGGCCCCGTTGCCCTACCGTCGACCCGGCCCCGTCGCCCTACATGCGCACCGGCCCCGTCGCCCTACCTACGGCCCGGCCACGGCCCCGTCGCCCTACGTGCGCCCCGGCCCCGTCGCCCTACCTGCGCACCGCGGCTCCTCATCGCCCTTCGTGGCGGCCCCATCGACCCGCGCGCGGCTCCCCGTCGCCCTTCGCGGCGGCCCCGTCGACCCGCGCGCCGCCCCCGGGGACCCGTGCGCCCGTCCCCGTCGACCCGCGCGTCGCCCTGCGGCCCCCCCTCACCGCACACCTGAGTTCACTTTCCGCACACCCGAGTTCGCTTCCCGCACGCTTGTGCACGCTTCGCGCACACCTGAGCTCGCTTACCGCACACTTAGGGTAGGGGGTAACGGGTATGGGGGTGGCGGTTGTGCGTGCCGTCCCCTTCTCCTCCTCCTCCTTCGTCTCCCACTGCTGCAGCTGTCGCTGAGGGGGGTGGATGTGTGGGAGACTGGGGTTTAGGGTTTAAGGGGGGTGCGTGGGAGTGGAGCTAGCGGTGTAGCAGCGGGTGCGTGCCAGGGGGAGTGGGATAGTGTGGGGAAGCTGTATGGAGGTTGCCGTCGTGTCGCCAGCAGCACCTGTATTCCGGGGAGTTGCTCCGGTAGCCCAGTCGTAGCCAGCTGTGCCAGCCGCCCGTGGGTCCGTTGCTCGTCTGCCGCTACTTTAGCCGCGGGGCCAGTTACTCCAGTATTCCGGGGCGTTGTTCCGGTAGCCGCTGTGCCAGTGTGCCTCCTGTTGCCCGTGTGTCTGCAACTTCAGCCGTCGCCTCCTATCTCCTCTCCCCTCACTCTCTCTCCTCCTCCTCACTTGCCCGTTGTGACTACCACTAGCTTTGCTCATTATTGTGAACCTTAAACTATTGCTTCTTGAACTTGTGCTCAGAATGTGTGGTGACATTGTGATCCACCTTGAGCTTGTACTGCTTTGCTTGCTCTACTGATTACACCCCACTTTGGCTATGGGGGTGTGTCAGAATGTTATCTTATGCTCTAGCCTGTAGTGGGGTGCTCTATAGCAAGTACAACCCTTCTAGGGTTTGATATTTGTGTCCCCATTCTTGCTAGTGCAACCCTCTTCTCTCTTCTAACTTTCACACTTACATCCTAACAAGCCAACTGCCTTGTCACTGCTGCCATCCATGACTCGCCCTGCATCGGAGCCGATCGTTGAGCCCGAGAAGGTTTTGAGCCATCAGATCCGACACCCCACAGGCATCATGAGGATCGCGTTCCTCGTTCGCTGGAAGGATCGCACGCCAACTTAGGATAGCTGGGTGCCCTTGGCCAACATCGAAAACCACCCTACTTTGCAAGTGTACTTGACGAGCCGGGGTTTCCACGATATACACGCCCTCGCGTAGCGGAGGGGGCTTCTTGAGGGGGGGGGAGGGGGGGGTGGGGGGGGGGGGGGGGGGTAGTGTAAGGAATTTTCTCGACAATCCTTACCGCGACCATCAACATCGCGTACAGCAGCAGCCGTTGTTCTCCCGTTACTGCTATCAATGGTGCTTCGCCAACTTTGCACGCACTGTTTCACCGAACCATGCACCGCTGGCCTGGCCGAGTTGGCCTATGCTTCGGGACTAGCCCGAACCTCGATGCTAGCCTAGCACTAGCTAGCTCGCATGCACCACATTAACGTTTGCATGTTTCGCATATAAGTATTCGCTCATGCCTTCTGTAAGGAAAATTCCTTTTCCTTACTTCGCATCCCTGCTCAACGCGTACATCACTGTAGCACCACAGTCAGCACCGTTACCACTCGCAACCCTCGCATCGACAATCCGCCCGCCACCTTCGCACATCGCACCCCGACCTCACGACTCGCTCATGCCTTCGCTCATTTGGACTCTTGCTTCGATAGTGCAATTCTCGTTCGTTCACTCAATTGCACTCGTAACACCTGGTATTCAGAGCCTACGATCTCCTCTCGGACCGCACCCACACCTTCGCTTCCCCACTATCTCAATTTTTTGGGCGGGGGTAGACGTCTCTCAGCGACACAGCACCGCCGCTCGTAGTGCTCTCTCGTAAGCACGCACGGCCACGACCGAGGCTCTCGCTGAGCTCGCCCGACACCCCCGCCATGGTCGAATTCACGCTCGCCACATTGACGCAGGAGCAGCTCGACCATCTAGTGCGCCAACTTGAAGATTCGGCGCTCGAAATTGCGACGATCACAGCGGAACGTGACTCCGCGCATCAGCAATCAACGATGAACACTCCAGCGCCACCACACGCACCGACAAATGCATCTGCACAATCAGACGAGCCGATCGTCATCTCGTCCGGCACACCAACACAAAACAACAGCGTGGGACAGCGCTCAGGCGCAGCCAGCGATGGCGCCGCCCAGCCGATGCCTGGCATGGGAGGAAACAGGGTCGCACCAAGCCCGCGGGAGCCTCGCGAAGCCCGACGACACGTGGAGTTCGCGGCGACAAGTGGCAAACAGACCATTATGGCACCAATGCCACTCAAGCCGCAACGCCCGCCCTGCTTCGACCCGAGCCAGCGTGGAGGTCCGACGGTTCAATCGTGGGTCTTCACGATGAACGTCTTCTTCGACGCGAATTACGTCGAGTCGGACGCACCGAAGGTTCGGTATGCCGTTTCGCTGCTAAGGGGCCCCGCCATGGACTGGTGGCGAGTCATCGTGACGTCGCCACACGCCTACGAGCCACCGTCGCAAGAGGAATGGCCCACGGGCCCAGGTGTCATCTGGAGTTCATTCTGCAAGACCGCCCAATACAGCACGTGGGATGCGTGGTGCGCAGGGCTTCGGGCGCGCTTCGAGGCGATCGCGGCTTCTATTTCGGCGCGCCAGAGATTGCGCACTTGGCGACAGCTTGGATCGGTTCAAGACTATACGAGTGGTTTTCTCGCATTATGCGAGCAAGTCGGCTACATGCACGAAGCGGAGCGGGTGGACCGTTACGTCGGAGGGCTGAAGCCGGACATCTTGCACGAAATCATGCTACGCGGGCTCTCGAACTTCAACGAGATTCTCGCGCTCACCGAGAAAATCGACATTTTACGCCGTCCGAGACTGGGGTCCTACTATGGACATCGTCCTCGGGGACCGATCGAGCACGCCACTGTACACGCTGTTGCGACGAATGAAGCTGCCGCGCTGTTTAAGGGGCGCTGCTTTGCTTGCAACAGGCCGGGACATCACAAGAGCGAATGCTCAGAGGAGCTAAGGCGCCGCGGAGCAGAGCAGGGGAGGGAGTCTCCAAAGCAGGGAAACGCCAGGAGTCAGTAGGAATTGGGCCGACTATTGACGAGACTGCCTGCTCACCCAACCCCACCGACCCTCACCGAGTCACAGTACCGATTCATGCTATCGATCGGACTCGGACGAATAAGGAGGGTAGCCCAGTACTGATCCACGGGAAAATACAAGGAGCGGAAGTGAAGATTTTTATCGACGGAGGAGCAAGCCACAGTTTAGTTAATACCGCAACCGCACGAAAACTGCAGCTGACACTTAGCCGTTGCTTACCGGAGATAGACGCACGCTTAGTCGACGGCACGCCACTGGCCATACGGGAAAAGGTAGAGAGAGTCAAAGTCCGCTGCGGGGGGAAATTTCGGGTTTACACAGGAAATGCTCGCAACAATACTGGATGGGCACGATATTTTACTGGGACGTGATTGGCTGCGACGGTATAACCCGCAAATTGACTGGACGACAGGTAGCTGCACCGTGCGAAGTAGTGGTAACTGGGTCGAGCTACCTCGCTGGAAGTCGCCCGAGTCTTCAACGGTACACGTGAACGCCATCACAATGAAACGGGCTGTCGCTGCTGGAGCTGACGTGTACGCAGTAGACATCGCAGAAGTAGAGGAACCAGAGCAGCCGAGTGATTTCAAGAAACTGCTGGCAGCCGTACCGCCCGAATTACAGGAACTGTTGAAACGATAACCCGGGATTTTCCCCGACGACTTACCGGAAGGGCTGCCACCTCAACGAGCACATGACCACCGAATCGAATTAGAACTGGGGGCACAGCCAACCGTACAGCGCCAGTTCAGACTGACACAGCCCGAGCTCGACGAACTAAGGAAGCAGTTAGATTACCTGTTAGAGAAAAAAATAATCAGACCGAGCTCGTCACCGTTCGCCGCACCAATACTATTCACGCCGAAAAAAGACGGGGGTTTTTGCATGTGTATCGACTACAGAGCACTGAACAGGGTAACAGCCAAGTCGCGGTACCCCATTCCCCGCGTCGAGGAACTGATCGACCAACAGCGAACAGCACGGGTTTTTTCGAAAATAGATTTACGGGGAGGTTACCATCAGATTAGGGTCGAACCATCGAACTGCGCCAAAACAGCTTTCAAGACTAGGTACGGGTCGTTCGAGTATACTGTGATGCAATTCGGGCTGACCAACGCACCGGCGACTTTTCAGATGACCATGAACGGGGCATTTAGGCCGCTCTTGGATAAATGTGTAATAGTTTACCTCGACGACATCCTAGTGTACAGTCGGGATAAGCAGCAGCACTTAGCAGATCTGGAAGCAGTGTTTAAGGTTTTAGACGAGCACAGATTACTTACCAAGGGTTCCAAGTGCGAGTTCTTCCACAATAGGTTAGAATGTTTGGGGCACGTTATTTCGGAGGCTGGAGTTGAAATCGACCCAAAGAAGCTGGATACGGTAAAAGCGTGGCATCCCCCGATGAACATCACGGAGCTGCAGAGCTTTTTAGGGTTATCTACGTCGGTTCGTCCCCGATATGGCACGGTTAACTGCCCCACTGACGGACTTACAGCGGAAGGGGGTCGCTTTTACGTGGGGGGAGAAAGAGCATGCTGCCTTCTCTGCCTTGAAAAATGTTCTCTGTTCCCCGCCCATCCTGCGCATCGCCGACCCACACCGCCCATTCGAAGTAGTTACCGACGCAAGCGATATCGCCATCGGAGCCATACTGCTACAGGATTTCGGCAATGGCCTACAGCCTATCGCATACGAGTCATGAAAACTGCATCCGCCCGAGAAAAATCACCCGATACACGACTGCGAAATGCTTGCGATCGTGCACGCGTTCAAAGTATGGCGCTGTTACTTGACTGGCGCGGACGTGACAGTACGGACAGACCATAAATCACTACAGTACCTTCGCGCACAGCCACACCTCAACCCACGACAGATTCGCTGGCTCGATTTCCTCGAGTCCAACTTTCACTACACGGTCACTTACAAAAAGGGAGCCTCGAACATCGCCGACGCACTGACCCGCCCCACTGCCCAGATCCACGCAATACTACTCGCACAGACAAGCCCGCTACTAATAGGCCTATTCACCCACGGGTACCAAACGGATCCATTCTTCACAGGAGGACATTCGCAGCAATTCGCAGTAGCAAAGGGAGCCTATTACGTAAAAACCGGGACTGGCCGCATTTGGGTGCCTGGGAATACACTGCTATGGGAATTACTGTTACAGGAGGCACACGATGGAGTTACCTCGGGGCATTTTGGAGTAGACAAAACATGGCAGCAGCTGCAGCGGTATTATTACTGGCCCGAAATGTTGACCGACGTACAACGACACGTGGCATCGTGTCCCACTTGTCAGCTCATGAAATCATCACGACAGCAGCCAGCGGGACAGTTGCAGCTGATACCACCCCCAGAGCATGCTTGGCAGCAGGTGACGATGGACTTCTCAAAGTCTAGCTTGACTTAGGAGCCATTGCTAGTTAGGTTCTTAGTAGTTTAGGTTTAGGGTTGAGGAGAGTGTCGAGAAAGTTGAGAAGGAGAAATGAGAGCCTTCACTATAGGTTTGCAACAACATATAGCAAAGGAACAAAGAAGGTGCATCACCAAACAAAGTTTATAATAGCTACACTAACTACAGCTACAGGCAGTTACAGATACATTCTGACACTCCCCCATAACTGCCTGCAACAGAAGCTAATGCAGAGACACCCCCTGAAGGGGTACACCAAGCGCAGTAGACGGAGAGGGCAAGTGAGGAGGAGGGACTATATGAGGAGAAGCTGCTGGCAGGTGAAGCTGCTGGCTCCAAGGCAGCTGCTTCCTGGAACCTTCCTCAATCCTCCAACTCCCCTTTCCACACTCCTCGACAACCCTAGCACCTCTCCCCTAGCTCCCCCACACCCTCACACCCACCCCCCCCCAGCGGCAGCTGCAGCAGTGGGAGAGAAAGGAGGAGGAGGGAAAGGGGATCACACACACCCATCACCCCCATACCCGCCACCCCCATAGCCTCCATTCCACGGCTGCACGCGCAGGAAGGAGACGAAGAACGGGGGGGGGGGGGGGGGGGGGGGGCAGGGCAGAACAGAGCGCACGAGGGCGTGGGTAGCAGCAGGGCGCACGAGGGCGTGGGCAGCAGCAGAGCGCACGAGGGCGCAGGCAGCAGTAGAGCGGCAACGGGCAGCACAGGCACGGGCACCAACGGGCGGCAACGGGCGGCAACGGGCGGCACAGGCACGGGCAGCAACAGGCAGCAACAGGCAGCACAGGCTCGGGCAGCAACGGGCGGCAACAGGCAGCACAGGCACGGGCAGCAACAGGCGGCAACGGGCAGCACAGGCACGGGCAGCAACAGGCAACAACGGGCAGCACAGGCACAGGCAGCAACGGGCGGCAACAGGCAGCACAGGCACGGGCAGCAACAGGCAGCACAGGCACGGGCAGCAACGGGCGGCAACGGGCAGCACAGGCTCGGGCAGCAACAGGCGGCAACGGGCAGCACAGGCACGGGCAGCAACGGGCGGCAACGGGCAGCACAGGCACAGGCAGCAACAGGCAACACAGGCTCGGGCAGCAACGGGCGGCAACAGGCAGCACAGGCACGGGCAGCAACAGGCGGCAACGGGCAGCATAGGCACGGGCAGCACAGGCACGGGCAGCAACAGGCAGCAACGGGCAGCACAGGCACAGGCAGCAACGGTCGGCAACAGGCAGCACTAGCACGGGCAGCAACGGGCGGCAACAGGCAGCACAGGCACGGGCAGCAACAGGCAGCACAGGCACGGGCAGCAACGGGCGGCAACGGGCAGCACAGGCTCGGGCAGCAACACGCGGCAATGGGCAGCACAGGCACGGGCAGCAACGGGCGGCAACAGGCAGCACAGGCACAGGCAGCAACAGGCAGCAACGAGCAGCACAGGCACAGGCAGCAACGGGCGGCAACAGGCAGCACAGGCACGGGCAGCAACATGCAGCACAGGCACGGGCAGCAACGGGCAGCACAGGCACAGGCAGCAACGGGCGGCAACAGGCAGCACAGGCACGGGCAGCAACATGCAGCACAGGCACGGGCAGCAACGGGCGACAACAGGCAGCACAGGCTCGGGCAGCGATCAGGCGGCAACGGGCAGCACAGGCACGGGCAGCAACAGGCAGCACAGGCACGGGCAGCAACGGGCGGCAACAGGCAGCACAGGCACGGGCAGCAACAGGCAGCAACGGGCAGCACACGCGCAGGCAGCAACGGGCGGCAACAGGCAGCACAGGCACGGGCAGCAAAAGGCACGGGCAGCAACGGGCGGCAACAGGCAGCACAGGCACAGGCAGCAACAGGCAGCAACGGGCAGCACATGCACGGGCAGCAACAGGCAGCAACAGGCAGCACAGGCACGGGCAGCAACGGGCGGCAACAGGCAGCACAGGCACGGGCAGCAATGGGCAGCAACGGGCAGCACAGGCACGGGCAGCAACAGGCAGCAACGGGCAGCACAGGCACAGGCAGCAACGGGCGGCATCAGGCAGCACACGCACGGGCAGCAACAAGCAGCACAGGCACGGGCAGCCGTACCGAGTCCAGGAGCGGCGGTGCATACAGCTGTGGGGTCGGCGCCGTGGGCTGCTGCTGGGGCGGCTCGCGGGGTCTAGGGGCGGCTGCTGTTGCTGGGGCAGCTGCTCCAGGCACTGCTGCTGCTAGGGCGGCCGCTGCAGTGGCGGCGACTACAGGGGCTGCTGCTGTTGGGGCGGCGGCTCCAGGGGCTGCTGCTGCTGGGGCGGCTGCTCCAGACGCTGCTGCTGCTGGGGCGGCCGCTGCAGTGGCGGCGGCTCCAGGGGCGGCTGCTGTTGGGGCGGCGGCTCCAGGGGCTGCTGCTGCTGCTGGGGCGGCTGCTCCAGGGGCTGCTGCTGAGGTCCAGGGGCGGCGCTAGTGCAAGGTAGGCCCGCGCTCGGCTGCAACGCTGGCGCGGGCGCAGGTGAGGCAGAGGCGGTGGCCAGGGGGGAGGGCGCCGCGACGAGTAGGAACGGCGCCCAAGGGGTGCCGCTACGAGTAGGGGCGACGCCCCAGGGGCGCCGCGACGAGCAGGGGCAGCGTCCAGGGGGCGCCGCGACGAGCAGTGGCGACGCCCTGCGGGTCCCGCAGTGGCGTCACGACGAGCAAGGCGACGCCGTGCGGGTCCTGCAGGGGCGTCGCGACGAGGAGGAGCGGTGACGCCCGGGTCTTGCAGGTGCGTCGCGACGAGCAGGAGCGGCGCCTCGCAGGGCGCCGCGAAGTGGAGGGTACGGGCTGGCAAAACAGGCCCGCGCGTGGACGTGAAGCAGGCGCGCAGGCGGCGTGAGGGCAGGCCACGCGCGGGGTAGGAAGACGCCGCGGTGCCCGCCGTGCGCCCCGAGCACACATCGGGTAGAAAATCGTCGTGCGCAAAATACGCCGCGCGTCCGAGGCGCGCGGCAGGACGATAGGCAGCGGAAGCAGGAAGGCAGCATGAAGACGTTACCTGCTCTGAATACCATCTCAAAGTCTAGCTTGACTTAGGAGCCATTGCTAGTTAGGTTCTTAGTAGTTTATGTTTAGGGTTGAGGAGAGTGTCGAGAATGTTGAAAAGATGAAATGAGAGCTTCACTATAGGTTTGCAACAACATATAGCAAAGGAACAAAGAAGATGCACCACAAAACAAAGTTTAAAATATCTACACTAACTACAGCTACAGGCAGTTACAAATATATTCTGACAGGACTTCGTCACGGGGTTACCAGCTGGGGCGAGTGGGAACGACGCGATCCTGGTCGTCGTCGATTGACTGACGAAAATGGCACATTTCGCAGCCTGCAAAAAATCAATCACAGCCGAAGAAACAGCACGCCTCTTCATCTCCACCGTCGTTCGACTGCACGGGATACCAGCCGCGATCATCAGCGACCGCGACATGAAATTCACCAGCAACTTCTGGCGGAACCTATGGCAGCAGTTCGGCACACGACTGCAGTTCAGTTCATCATACCACCCCGAAACCAACGGACAGACAGAACGGACAAATCAGACCATGGAACAGCTCATCAGGGCCACGTGTGACGACCCGACCACGTGGGAACAGCAACTGCCACTAATCGAATTCGCGTACAACAACTCGCCATCCGCCACGACCCAACAGTCACCATTTTAGCTAAACTACGGACAAGACCCGACAGTACCCACGACCCCGAATCCCGACAACCCAGTACCACGAGCACAACAGTTCGCCGAAATATCACAAGCAGCACGGACCCGGGCAGTAGACGCAATAAAAAAATCGAACATCATCGCTAAAAGCAACGCCGACCGCCACCGCAGACCCGTCACTTACCAGCCCGTCGACTTAGTTTTACTTGACACTCAGAACCTCCGACTGCCCATCACCCCGAAACTCCGGGCCCGATACTGCGGGCCATTTCGCATAAGCCACATGCTTATACCCGTCACCGCCCACCTCCTCCTCCCTGCTGACTGGTACGTCAGCCCCTCATTCCACGTCAGCCTACTTCGCCCTTACGTCCCGTCCACGAGCCAACTGCCACGCAATCGATCGGCCAGCATGACAAGACCACCAACTGAACCAATCATCACCCCCGAGAAAATCCTGAGGCACGGAGTTCGCGACCCTCGAGGAGCCCAAAGGATCGAGTTCTTACTCCGTTGGAAGGACCGTACACCCACCAAAGACAATTGGGTTCCACTGGACAGAATCGAAAACCACCCCGTCCTCACCGAGTATCTGCGCAGCCGAAATTTCAGGGATGTACATGCACTTTCGTAAGGAGGACCTCCTTAGGGGGGGGGGGGGGGGGGAGGGGGTAGTGCAAGGAAAATTCCTTTTCCTTACTTCGCATCCCTGCTCAACGCGTACATCACTGTAGCACCACAGTCAGCACCGTTACCACTCGCAACCCTCGCATCGACAATCCGCCCGCCACCTTCGCACATCGCACCCCGACCTCACGGCTCGGCGGGTAACCCGCGCTCCGGGCCTCCGCTTCGACACTTTTTCCCAACCTCAGTCCCATGCCCGTCGCGCGACAACCACAGTCCATTCCCGTTACCACTGTAGTTTCGTTATATAGTATTCTTCGCTCATGCCTTCGCTCATTTGGACTCTTACTTCGATAGTGCAATTCTAGTTAGTTCACTCAATTGCACTCGTAACACCTTCTCTCATACGTTGTACTCGTTTGACACCTAGTGCAATCCTCGCTTTCTCGTTCCATTACACCCGTAAGAGATGCACACAAATCAGTGTCACTATGGCTGGGCGAGCTCTAGGAATAAACAGACGGGCATCGTACACAGGTCAGGGCGTACATTTCCAGTTCATGCTTCGTGGCTCAGGACTGTTTTACACGGTGGAAAGCGGTTTCCGGGGTTTAGATATACGACCTGACCACGCCGTTAGGCGCCAGCCTGTCGGGGCGCGCTGAGCTGATCCCTATGACTTCTGGAAGTGTGCTCAACTGGTGAACACTTGAACACTTTCAGCTTGCACCAAAGCAATTTGGTGTCCAAGCCTGCGGCCCTTCGATGTAGCGAGGAGAGGGTAACCATTTTTGTGTGCATTTTTTTCGCTGCGTTTGGTCATTCGCAGCGATGGAGCGTGGCCGTCGTGAGCGACCGGCGCCGATCGCCGTCGTGCCCGTTATTCTCGTTATTGCGTGCATGGCAAGACAAATACGAGCAGCATCGAACGACCCTAGGGAAGCAGCAGCGAGTGCAGCAGCGGCAGGGGCGGAACTAGGAGCGGAAGCGACACGGAAGCTACCACTGGCGGAAGAATGCGCGGGCGGAGCCGGAGCAATGACGCGCGCACTTGGGAGAGCGGGCACCGGCGCGGATACCGCACGCAATGGATCCCGCGAGGGATGGGGGGACATGAACGCGGGCGAGGGTACGCGGTACCCGGTGGAGCCGCGGAGGGGCGTAGTGACGCGCGGGGGAAGGCAAGCGGGGCGCGGCGGAAAGCAAGCGGGGCGCGGGGGAAGGCGCGCGGGGCGTATCCTCCTGCATGAGATGGAGGAAGGCGGGGCGGTGGTTGGGCGCGTGGCGGCCCTGGAAGACGAGCTCAATGTCGCCGCGGGGGGAGCCGTGGGGGGGCCAGCGGTGGCGGGGGGAGCCGTGGCGGGGCCAGCGGTGGCGGGGGGAGCCGTGGCGGGGGAAGTGGTGGCGGGGGGGGAACAAGCGTCGCAGCAACCCGCGTTGCAGGCTGCTGCGCCAGCCGCACAAGGCACTAGTGAGAATGGAAGCGTGGCAGGTGCTGGCGCGGCCGTGGAATCAGTGGGAGGAGGGGAGAGAGGGGGTGAGCGAGGAGAGGCGGGAGACGGCTGGAAAGGGGATGAAGGAAGAATGGAGGGGGGTGGGACTGACAGAGGGAGTGCTGCTGCTGCTGCTGGGACCATCAAGCTTGACTGGTACGGCCATTGTGAGCATCACGG
Organism: Closterium sp. NIES-65; assembly: GCA_948144175.1. Lineage (NCBI taxonomy): Eukaryota > Viridiplantae > Streptophyta > Zygnematophyceae > Desmidiales > Closteriaceae > Closterium > Closterium sp. NIES-65. The sequence continues at coordinate 1,925,894 of CANXME010000948.1, read as the reverse complement.
GCATCACGGGCTTCAACCCCACTTCTCTCACGACTCTCTGGAAACGCTGTTGTGATTTCTGGGTTTTCCGGCCCTTATGCTTGCCAGCATTCTCATTCCAACACTCTCCCCTTCGACCCACGCAATTCCTGTCACACAAGAAACTCACAAACCACTCTTAAATCCTTCACAAGCCACTCTCAAACCACTCCCCAGTACCGTTCCAACCATCCCCTCTCTCTTCCCCTCTTGCCTCCGCAGGACCCGCCCCCTGACCATGAAGCAGAGGGTAGAATCGGACCAGCGCAAGGTGGACAGGGGGGTGTGCAGCGGTACAGTGCGGTACGACAACCAGTACAGCAAGGGGCACATGGCATGGATACCGCTCCCGGGGCGATACGTGCTCATGGATTGCCATCGCAACCAGGTGGGTCAAGTCAAGCAAGGGCACTGCATGGCCTATGGCCAATGCCGTATGGGTTACTGGCCATCGCCAAGTGCGTACGGGCTATGGAATAAGGTCTAGGTACTTGGATCTAGGGTCTCTAGGGTCTAGGATAACGGGTTAGGGGAGTGGGCTGGGCTAGGGGCTGTGTTACCCTTGCGTGCACTCTTTCTCCATGCAACCCCCACCACACCACCGCCTCCTGCTGCCTCCCAAATTCCTCGCCAGGCTCTCTCGCTCTCGCTCTTGCCTTCTCTTCCTTCCCTTACCCCCCATCGATGACTTTCAAAATATCAATGTGCCCTTCCGCTAGTTCATCCATTCAGACATCTGTTCACCAAGGCCATTTGGACCCACCGCATGCATGCATTTGAACAACCCCCGCTTCAGGGCCCCCTCTCAAACCAGTCCCCCAGGCCTTTCTCTTGCTGCTCTCTGTCTCTTCCCCCACGCGTGGGACTCTGGCCCCCGTGTGGCATGGCATGGCAGCTAAGAGCAACATGTGCGGTGCATCCGCTATTGCCCCGGGCATTACACTTGCCGCTCTCTGCCTCTCTCCCCCGCGCACGCACACCCGTCGCAGTTGCCATCCCATCCCTGGTGTGCCCATCCCCTGCCCTCCCATCTTGATGTTCCAGCTGAGCAATCGGGTGCGGTGCATCCGCAACTACCTCACGCTCTCAGGCTACCTCAACCGCACGCTCGTCGTGCCGCTGCATGCCGCAGACGCCAGTACCGGCGGCAAGACCGGCAGCAGCAGCAGCACGGCGCCTGTTGCTGACTCGCACGGCAACAGGTTGAGCTACGACCGGCGTGTTTTCTTCGACGTAGCGCACGCGCAGCTGTGCTTCGGACCCACCACCGTCATGACTCCACTGCAGGTGCTGCACTTGCAGGGGGACGACGGCACTCTCGGCACGGGTGCTGCCGGCGTCCCTGATGCTGCGGATTGGACCAGTGCTGCTGGTGGGGCCGACGCTGCTGGTTCCGCCACAGCAAGTGCTCTGGACGGGAACACAGGCAGCTCTGGCGTTACAGCGGCTGCTGCGCCTGCGCCTACGGCACCTACCAGAGATGCCGAGGCAGCAGGTGCAGCTGGGGGGTTGTTGATCAGCCAAGCCACAGGGGTCGATGGCTCCACGCTGCGTGATGCCCTGCGTGTGGACCAGGTAGTGTGTCTCACAGGCCCGTGCTACAACCAGCAGGGCATGGGCGAACCAGACCACCTGCCAGACCTGGCCCATATCACCTTCTCCCCCACACTCACCTGGACTTATGCCAATCTCTCCGCCAGCCATCCGATTAACAGCACCGATGCTGCTTACATCGACTCGCTCCTCCTCCCCTCCTCTCCCTCCTCTCCCTCCTCTCCCGCCCCCTCCCTCGCCTCATCTTATATGGTGACCTTTGGCGATTTGGGATCAACAATGATGGATGCGTCTAGGAGTCCCCAGGGAGAGTACATGAACGGTCTAGATGTTCCCTTCTTCAGCCTGCAGGGGTGCAACAATCGCCTAGCCATTCAGCCACATCCCGCTGTGCTTGCTGCTGCAGACGCGTTTGTGAGGAGCGTTGTGCTGGGAGGAAGAGCGAGGGAGTGGGAGGGTGCTTCTGGGGATAACAGCAGCGACAGCTCAGTCGTAAATAGCAGCACCAGCAGCGGCAGTGGGAGTGGGAGTGGGAGTGAGAGTGGGCGGTACATGGCAGTGCACTGGAGGCGCGGCGATATGATGAGTCAGTACAAGAAGGCGGGGCATGTGAGTGCGCAGCAGGCGGGGCTGTGTGTAGCGCACAAGATGCAGCGCTCCTACAACACCACTGCCCTCTTTCTTGCCACAGACGCCAGTGCTGATGAGGTGAGTCAGGGTGACTGACTAAAGAGTCGACTCGAAAGGCATGTGATTGCGCAGCAGACGGGGCTGGGCTGTATGTGGCGCACAAGATGCAACGCTCCTACAATACAACACCACTGTCCAGTTGACTTTTGAGTCGACTCAAAAGTTCCTCGCCACAGGCGCTGATACCAACGAGGTGAGAGTCAGGGCGTCCCACGAGGTGTGACTATTTAGTTGATGTGGAAGGCATGTGACTGCACACTGCACAGCAGGCGGGGCTGTGTGGGGCACACAAGATGAGCAGCGATCCCACAACTCTCCAGCAACACCACTGCTCTGTTTCTTTGCCACTGACGCCAGTACTGACGAGGTGAGCCGGCCGATGGGGTGGGGGGATGTGAGCAGGTGGGCAGGCGTGGAGGGGATGGGAGGAGTTGAGGTGGGCGAGCTGTGGGGAGGTAATGGAAGGAGGGTGGGATTTTTTTCTTCTTCTTTCTCACCCTGACTGTGATTGTGGTGCGAGAGTGCATAGCGTGTGCTGCATCATGTGCATTCCTGTTTGCAACAAGTTGGAATTTCACTTTAGTTGACACCACCGGCCGACGCTAGCTTGCAAGCAGTCGTTCCAGTATGGACATGCTTCTTCGTTTCCACTTCTTTTGCCTGCTTTGACTGGTCCCACAAACCCATTCATCAATCGCTTTTTCTCCGCTCCTCTACACTTTCCATGCTCTCTCTTGCACTCAAACCCTCCTCATCTCCGCGTTTCTTTCTCAAACCCCTCTCTTCTGTTCTGCTCGCCTTCCACCACTGCTAGATCTCTGAGTTGGAACAATCCATCCAATCAGTCATCCCAGGCCTGCAGTTGTTCCAGCTGCCTCAAGATTTCACAGCACAGGCATGGGCAGACATGCTCCTGCCCTTCCATTTCGAGCACTTGACCACAGTCAGGGCGACACTAGACAAGGCCGTATGCGCTATGGCTGATGTGTTTCTCGGGACAAAAATATCCTCTTTTTCACAGGACATTTTCAGGATTAGGTCGGGTCTCCGCTTCAATGCATGCGATGATTCCACAGTTTGCGCTGATGAGACGAGCTATAAAACATGAATAAATTGCCCATTTCGGGCTGTGATGTACGGTATGACTAGTACCTATGACTAGGAAAGTCTTTCCATCGCCGGCCCTGATCTGATCGCAACAGTTGAAAACAAACGGAGGAGAGCATACCGTGGATCTGGTTTAGGGCATGGCAAAGCCTCATAGAAAACAATGTTATCCACATCGCAAGGACTACCGTACCGTCATACCCCGGATATACCCCCATGGGGGGCAATAATAAAGCAGGTTTTTTTAGGGGGGTGGGCTTATAATCGAGTAAATTTATAAGCGCCGGCGTATATAAAATGACATATATGTTTTTATATATTTTTGAACACCAAACTGTAGATCTCGTGCTTGCCCTTTCAATCGAGTCGAAGTTACATGGGGTCGTCTGTGAAATTCTCGCGCGCGCAGGGAGGTACACCCAATCTGACTCACATCCAGCTCCTGACAGCTCATGACAGCTCCTGCTGACTGGACCCGAATCCAGTGCAGGGTCCGAATGTGAAGGGAACCGAATCTGCAAAACATCTGCCTGCTAAAGTAGAAATCGTTAAAGTGTTTTGAAAACATTTCAAAATTTTAAGTTTACGTGCGCTTATAATAAAACAAGTTTTTTCAGGGGGTGCGCTAATAATCGAGCAGGGGATATAAGCGCCACACGCCAATTAAAAGCGCCAGGCGCTTATCCGAGGGTGGCGCTTATATCCGGGGTATGACGGTATGTTACCCTTCTTCCAATGTCACATCCGCACATCCTCTCCACTTCCTCCCCTTGTCCTTCGTCCCCACGTGCTCAGTCTTTCCCATCTTCCCCCACACAACATGCACTTGTTTCCCACAAAACCCCACCTCCACCACCCCTTCCTCCGACACCCCACTACCATACACATCCACCTGCCTCAGAGCCCTCGCCTCTCTGAGCGACTCCGACAGTGACTTGAGCACCACACACTTCCTCAACTGAAGCACTTATAAGTGCAGCAGCAGGCCTAGGGTGGGCGGGAGGGAGTGCAGCGGCTAGCAATGGCTGAAGCAGGCCACTCGGAGTGCAGGCAGGGAGGATAAGGAGCCAGGAAGGTGCGTGACTGAGCCGCAGTCGGCAATTTTGAGGCGGGTTAGGCGGGGCAACAGGCCAAAGGTCTCAGGAAGGGAGGAGAATTTCGGGCAGTCAAATATGCTGAGGAATGTCAGGGCGGGCAGGGAGGAAAAAGAATCGGGCAGATGGTGGAACTTCTTGCAAGAGTCGACAGAGAGGCGCTGCAGGGAGCATAGCGAGCCGAAGCCAGCAGGCAGGGTGGTGAGATCATCACAGTAAGTGAGGGTGAGTGTGAGCAGGCGAGGGAGGAGGCAGAAGGAGGGAGGCAGGCTGAAGTCGTAAGAGCAAAAAACCGAGGAGACCTCCTCAAGGGAAGACAAGCCGGCCAGAGTGTCACGAAGAAAATAATTTGATCCACCATCAATGCTCAGCTTCTTCAGAGCTCTCAAGTGGCCAAACCCCGGGGGTAGAGTTTCCAGACCGCGGCACCAGTAAACAGTCAGCTCTTCCAGGCGAGACAGCTTCGAAATCGCCCCAGGCAGGTGCTCTAGGTTTCCGGTATCGAGGAACAGGCGGCGAAGGGAGGTCAGGGTCACAGAGGGACTACGGAATCCCGTCTATCGAGTAGCAGCCACTCAGCTCCAGCCATTCCAAGGCTGCCAGCTGGCCCAGATCTTCCAGGAGCGACACACGGGTGTGGATATCGCTGTCGCACTCTATGCGCAGCGTGCGGAGGGCGCGCAGGGGGGCAAAGCCAGGCAGGGGGGAGGGAAGGTGTATGTTGTGGAGGCGGAGGTGTGTGAGAGAGGTGAGGTCCGTGAGGAAGGGAAGAAAGCGCGCGGTCGTAAGAGACGGACATATTGTACTTGCTGTAGTGTAGCTTCAGCGATCGCAGGCACAGGGCGAGGCGGGAGAGAGATTGCGGGAGGCCGAGCCAGTTGCCACGCAGGGAGAGCGAGTGAAGGTTGGTGAGATGGCCTAGGTCGGAGGGCAGGGAGACGGAGGAGTAGAGGCCGTCAATGGAGAGGTGCGTGAGGGAGAGCAGCGAGCACAGATGCGGAGAAATCGTGCCTCTTCTCCAGCCGTCCCCGAAGCTGGCCACACGGAAGCTGAGATGCTCCAGACACGGGCCAAGTGACGAGTGGTTGTGGTAGGCCGTTTCTCCTCCACCTGTTGCTGCAAGTGCAGCTGCTGCGGCTACGGGTGTGGCCGTGGATGCTGCGGCGGCGGTAGCAGAAGAATCAGTCCGTGCTGTGTGTGCCAAGTCGTCAGCTTCCACCCACAGGACGTACCCCACCTTCACGTATGCCAGCGACGGCAGTGCGAAGAGCGCTTCAGGAAAGCGCTCCTCATACATGTCGCTTGACACCTCGAGCCGCTCCAAAGATACGAGCGCGCTTAGCGGCTCGAGGGACACGATGGATTCGACACTCCTGATGGTTAGATGGCGCAATGCGGTTGCAAAGGGCAGGTTGGGTGGGAGCGACTTGAGCTTCAAGCAGGCGCTGATGGTGAGATGTGTGAGGGAGTGCACGGACGCGAGCTGGAAAGCGCCCATGTTGGCGCACGAATCCAGGGCTACGTGTTCGAGATTCGCCCATTTCTCGCATGCGTCTGGGAATGCATCGGTGAAGTTTCGCAGCTCCAGTCGCCGCATCTGCTGCAGCGCGCCGACGTGAGGCGAGAAGCGATCGACCTGCCACGAGCCGTCGACGTGGAGAGAGGTGAGCGAGGCGAGATCGCCGAGCGAATCCGGCAGGCGCCGCATTTCCTTGCAATTCGTAAACGAAAGGTGCTCCAGGCTCTTTAGCCGGCCGAAGATTTCGGGCAGCTGCTGCAGCAACGGGCAGCTCAGGTAAAGTTCTTGCAAGGCAGACAGCTGGCACATCTCGTCGGGCAGCGAGCGGAGAACCTTGGAGCACAGGCGGAACACGCGCAGGGACGACAGCGACGCGACTGTAGCAGGAAGCTTCGTCGTGTGGCCGAGACACTCGCGCAGCGAGAGCTCTTGCAGGCGCGACGAGGCGACGCGGAAGAAATTCTCAAGAAATTTTGTGTCGATTCGAAAGTGGGAAGTTCCGGTGAAACGGGGAGGGGCGATGCTGAGGCGGGACAGGTGAGGGCGCGCGGAGAGCAGGCGAGACAGGAACTCCGCCCCTTCTTCCGCCTGCTCTGGCGCCCTCGGAGGTCGCGCGTCGGCCCCCATACTCCTCCCCCCCTCTCTCCCCCCCCCCCCCCCCCTCAGGTCGCCTCAACAGGCGTCGGGAGGGGCGACCTGGGGGGGACCGTGCGTCGGAGCAGCCGCCCTTGGTGCAACCGCCTCTGGCCCCTGGAGCAGCCACCCCTGGCCCCTGGAGCAGCCGCCCCTGGTGCAGCCGCCCTTGGCCCCTGGAGCAGCCGCCCCTGGTGCAGCCGCCCCTGGACCTCAGCAGCCGCCCCTGGCCCCTGGAGCAGCCGCCCCTGGACCCCGCGACGCCGCCCCTGGACCCGGTGCCGCCGCCTCCCTGTGCTGCCCATTGCCGCCCATTGCTGCCCGTTGCTGCTCCCCCCCCCCCCCCCCCCCCCCCCCCCCCCCCCCCCCCCTTCTTCGTCTCCCTGCTGCGCGTGCAGCCGTGGAATGGAGGGTATGGGGGTGGCGGGTATTGGGGTGATGGGTGGTATGTTTCCCTTTCCCTCCTCCTCCTTTGTCTCCCACTGCTGCAGCTGCCGCTGAGGGGGGTGGATGTGTGGGAGCCAAAGGCGTGGTGCTAGGGGGTGGGGTGTGAGTGAACCTAGGGAACAGCAAGGGGTGTGTGAAAAGGGGGTTGGGATAGTTTTGGGGAGGTTGAAGGGGGTGGCTGCCGTGAAGCCTGCAGCTCCAGTCGCCCGTGAGACCGTTGCGCCCGTCGCCCATGAGCCCGTTGCGCCAGTCGCCCGTGAGCCCGTTGCTCCTGTCGCCCGTGACTCCATTGCTCCTGCCGCTCAGAGTTAGCCACGGAGCCAGTTACTCCAGTAGCCCGTGTGCCAGCTGCTCCAGTTGCCAGTGTGCCAGTTGCTCCAGTTGCCCGTGTGCCAGTTGCTCCAGTTGCGCCGTGTGCCAGCAGCTTCAGCTGCCGCCCACTACCTCCTCTCCTCTCATAGTCCCTCCTCCTCCTCACTTGCCCTCTGCGATAGCCTCTAGCTTTGCTTACATTTGTGAACTTTAAACTGTTGCTTCTTGTACTTGTGCTCAGAATGAGTGGTGACATTGTGATCCACCCTGAGCTTGCTTTGCTTTGCTTGTTGTGCTGATCATACCCCAATTTGACTATGGGGGTGTGTCAGAATGTTATGTTTGTCTAGCCTGCAGTGGGGTACTCAATAGTGAGTACAACCCAATTTAGGGTTTTCTATATGTACTCAAGTACTCGCTAGTGAAACCATCACTTCTCTCATCATTCCTATTCTCACAGGGTGTGCAGATGGAGTTAGCGGGTGAGACGCCTTCACCTTTCCTGTCAGGCCTGGTCAAATCAAGGAAGGTGAGGACGGAGGTCAGCGAGCTGTGTTTCAAAGGTCGGCGGTATAAGGGCGCAAGAGAGGTGCTGATGGCTGCATCAACATATTTCAAGGAAGCATATGAGGCCCCTCTCCAGGAGAGTCTTACCGAACCGTGGCCGATAGAGGAGGGGTGCACTCTACGGGACTCTGACAGGGCTCAGCTCAGTCGGGGGTGGACGGAGCAGGAGGTAAAGGCGGCGCTCAAAGGTCTCCCATCAGGAAAGGCTCCTGGACAGGATGGGTTGCCGAAGGAGTTTTTCGAGCGTAACTGGGACCTGCTGGGGCCGGCGGTGCTGAAGGAGATACGAGCGTTTGAGCTGTCGGCGGAACTCTCGGAAACTTTCACTACTGCAGTCACAATTCTCCTGCACAAAAAAGGTGACAAGGAGTCAATAGGCAACTACCGCCCGATTACTCTGCTGAGTTTTTTCTACAAGCTGCTCGCGAAGGTGTTGGCAAATAGGATTAAAGTGGCCTTACCGCGGGTGATCTCCCCGAACCAGTTCGGCTTCCTCCCCGGCAGAAGCTTGAAGGAAGCAGTATCACTGGTAGCAGACGTGATTGACGCAGCGGCGGAAGGAGATGAGGACTGGCTACTTCTTCTCGTGGACTTTCAAAAAACGTACGACTCGGTGTCTCAAGAGTACCTGTTCAAGACACTGAGGGACATGGGTTTCCCCGACAAATTTATAAAGTGGGTGAAGGGTCTTCATGATGGTGCTGCCACGAGGCTCCTACTCAACGGCTGGTTGGGGGATCGAGTGGAGATGCTCAAGGGAGTGCGGCAGGGGTGCCCGCTCGCACCGTACTTGTTTCTTTGCGCCGTCGAGCCACTCTGCCAGGAGGTGGAGAGGAGAGGGCTTGGAGTAAGGAAAAGAGGAGTGGCTGGGGAGTTGGCGCATGTCGGTTATGCTGACGATACTACACTGGTGCTGAAAGGAAAGGAGCAGGTGGTCAAGGCGAAGTCCCTGCTAGACGACTTTGCTGCGATCTCGGGGTTAATGATAAACAGAGAGAAAACGATACTGATGCCGCTGGGGATTAACAGGAGACGAGTGCAGCCGGACGACTCACCTTTCAATTGGGCGACAAAAGACGTACCAGAGCGGCTGCTCGGAGTGTGGATTACGTCTGGGGGGTCGCCGGTGCTGGCTTGGGATAAAGCTTTCGAGAAGGTGAGCGCGGTGTTGAGCTGCTGGGCATCGAAACACCTGAAGACTTCGGCGAGAGTCACCATCATAAAATGCTACGCGATGCCGATTCTTCTTTTCCAAGCGCAGATTTACGCTCCACTGCACGACATATGGAAGAAGGTGCAGCGGCTGATCCACAGCTTCATCACAGACGGCAAGTCACTATTTGACAGGCACTTTTTCTTGTGGAGCTATGAGCTGTCATGCAGGGAGCGGAAGGAGGGGGGGTTAGGGGTTATCGACCCAAAGCACAGGATCAACGGCATGGTTATTCAAAACCTTGGAAAGGCAGTAGCGGAGCAGGATCCAATGAGAAATTGGTTGTGGGAGAAGGCGGCGGGATTCCCTCTCGGTCTGGCGACGATTTACGCACACCCGGCGGTGATGAAACACCGGAGGAAGGGCGGGGTCAGGTGGAAGGCGACTCTCAGGGCCTTGTGGGACTCCAAGATTGTCACGGTGGGGGAGCCTGAGAACAGATGGGACGCGGAAGGCGAGAAGCTGCTCTTCAACCGGAATTTTTTTTTCAGTGGCAAGTCGCCTTTCGGAGGACAGAAAGGATCACTCTGCCTGGAGAACGTCAAACTAGGCGACCTGGTTAAAAAAGGAGGTGATGGTAGTAGGAGTTTAAAGGATGAGGCTACTTTGGAAAGAGAGTTGGGCGGAGAGGACCAACGGAAATGGGCAGTCAAGGCTTGGGAAGCAACACCACAGGAATGGAGGGACATGGTGCTGAAAACCCTAACGGCGGAGGAGGTTTTTATGGCCGCCAGGCTGGTGCAGACGGCATCTTACCGGCCGGGCAAATTTTTCTACTACAGACTAGAATATGCAAGAGATGGGGTACTATACGGTACGAGAGTTTCGGTTGACAAGAAGAAACACATAAGCCAGATCGAGTACGCCAGCATGACGGACATCAATTTCCTGCGGGCTACCCCTATGGTGGTGATGGAGGGGAAGGTACGGGGTGCTCTTGGTGCTCCAAGGATGCGGCTGCTACGCTCACAAATATGTGGCAAAGGAGAGCGTGCCGAGCTGAAACAACTGCGGAAGGCGATGAAACCCCCGGTGTCCCAGCCGAAGCAACACCTGCAGTGGGAGGAACTGCTGGGGAAGAAGGTGGACTGGAAAAGGGCTATCCGAGTCCGGGACTCCCTCTCGACCCCAAGCAGGGCAAGAGAAATCATCCTACGGATACACAGTAACAATCTTCAAGTGGGGGAACGCCTCCCTTTCCTGGGGGCACGGGCGAGATGCATACACTGTGGGGCAGTGGAGTCGCAGAATCACTGCCTTTTCAGCTGCCCGTCAATACAACCTGTGGTCGGAATGATGAAGGCGGCAGTGCAGTGGATGAACCCTGGCAGGGAGGTGGAGTCCCTTGGTGACATGCTTTTCCAGGAGAGCGGCACGTCGACGGGTTTTCCAGAAGCAGCGCTAATCTCCTCCACAGCGCACCAAATCTGGTTGGAGAGGTGTAATGCAGTTTTCAGGGGGAGCCGCTTCCAGCCAAAAAGAGCCCTGCGGTGGATTGCTGTCAGCTTCACGAGACATTTGAAAATCTACAGTCGGGCGCGGAAACGGGAGGCAAACAAGCCCGGGATGAGAAGGAAAGGGGAATGGTGCCATCTGGACGCTGACGAAGCGAGTGTCATGCGCAGGCTATTTGATTTGGAGGCCTCAATGACGTGGAGATCGGGTTTCAAAGCAGTATGGGATGATAGGGGGATAGCCTTTCAGCCACAGTAAAAGAGATAAGGGGGGTGGGGTTACAATAGTAACTTTCTACACTCTCCTAGCTCCAGTTACGACTGAGGATAAGTGTATGCATGTTGTATAGTTACATCCACCAAAAAAAAAAAAAAAAAAAAAAAGATAAGCAACGTGTACAAATCAAAACAAACGTATCGTGTGATCGCCCTGGTGGTAACCAAAATGCCTACCTGGTTAACATTATTACCTGAGTGGTAATGAACAGTGCATTTCGAAATCCAAATTGGTAACTGATCATTTCAACCGTAGTGTATACCGTACGTACATACTATAACTCAGCAAAACGGTAATCGTTAAGAGAAAATGGTTCTTGTTGTAATAGATGTACATGTATAAATTGAACATGTGAGTCTAAAATGAAAACAATAAAGGCTATATACATCTATTGACAGATTATTGTTGCGCTATATTCTAGAAACCAAAATCTCCCATGAAAATATGTGTACATATGTGTGATACTAGGGATACTATATAAATATATTGTGAAAGAACAAGGAATGATTGCATTGAGCAGCATGAGGAGTACAAGTAGGAAACCCTAAAGTGTTGTACCCCATATGAGCTACCCCACTAGACGAAGCACCCAGAGAACCTCCAGGCCCAGCACCACCAGACGCCACACGAACAGGTCCAGCTCCCTCAGGCTCCACACCTCCAGGCGTAGTACCCCCAGGCTCAGCACCCTCAGGCTCAGCACCCCCAGGCGTAGCACCCCCAGGCTCAGCACCCCCAAGCTCAGCACCCCCAGGCTCAGCACCCCCAGGCTCAGCACCCCCAGGCTCAGCACCCCCAAGCTCAGCACCCTCAAGCTCAGCACCCCCAGGCGTAGCACCCTCAGGCTCAGCACCCCCAGGCGTGGCACCCACACGCTCACTACCCCCAGGCTCAGCACCCTCAGCAGCACTAGAGTCACCAGTAACCTCGACAAGCTCGACTGCGTCTACCTGGGACACACCTGAAGGGGCAGGACCCTGAGAGGGGAGGGGGTCTATCGGGGGGGGACCTGGCACAAGGAAGAGCGGTGGCGGGGGGAGGGACGAAGTGCGGTAGGGGAAGACGTCAAACGTGACGTCCTGGGAGGACAGAACACGGCGAGAGGTGGGGTGGTAGAACTGCCACCCAGGCGTGTCAGGGGGGAAGCCAAGGAAGACGCAAGGAGCAGCACGAGGGGACAGCTTGTCCGCTGACAAGTCGCAGACAAACGCCCCAGATCCCCAGACACGGAACGCAGACGCATCACCAACCTTCCCCGTCCACAGCAAAGCTGGGGAGGTCTCCGGCCTAGAGACCCTGGGGTGAAGGTTGATCTGATGCGCCGCGTACAAAACCGCAAACGGCCACAGAAAATGGGGGGCAGCCGCATGCATCATGGACGTATGAGCGACGTCCATGACCATGCCAATGCGGCGCTCAGCAATCCCATTTTGCTGCGGAGAGTCCGAAAGCGTGAAGGTCTGACGGATGCCTCATGCACGACAGTAGGCACGCAGAAGGCCAGAGGAGAACTCTCCGCCTCTGTCAAAGTGCAGACGCAGAACAGGAAAGTCCGAGCCGAAGCTCTGTCTGAGCTGGAGACGAGCTGCGCGGATCCAGTCGATCAACACCTCAGTGACATCACCCCTGCTGCGCAAGGGGAAGACTGCGGCGTAACGCGAGTAGTCGTCAACCACCAGCAGGAAGTAGCACTCGTGACCCTGTCCACGGACGCGGGCTGGGCCCCACACGTCCATGTGAAGCGTCTGCAGTGGGGCCTTTGTCGGAGGAAACTAGGAGGAGTGAGGGGCAGCCCGCTGCCGCCCCTCGACACAAGGGACGCAGGTAGGGCCAGGCCCCGGACGAAGGGAAGGGAGGGACTGGGGAAGACCAGAAACAAGGAAATGGGAGGCCATGCCTCTGAGACAAAGCAGAGAGGGGTGACCAAGGCGGTGGTGCCAGAGTAGAGTCTCGTGAGACAGGAGACGACACGAGCAGGGGGCAGACTCAGGACCAGACCTGGACGCTGCAGCAAACACCTGACCCGACGCAGCTACCCGACCAGACGCAGTGACTGGAGGAGACTCAGTGGTCAGTGTGTACAGGCTCGACCCCGGCTGACGTGTAAACGTGGCCAAGTGTCGGCCTGTCCGAGCCTCAGTGCAGTGTGTCAGCCGCTGACTTGCAGGAGTGAACTGGTGCACTCCCCCATCCTGTAGGTCAGCACCACTCACCAAGTTCGTAGAGAACGAGGGGAGGTAAAGACCAGACAGGGTGCCAGAGGGAGCCGCCGGACACGGGAGGACAGTGGAGAAGTGAGCAAGGACAGGACCAAGCGGCGTGAGTGTGGTGCGGTCTCGAAAGAAGGAGCGAGAAGCCCCTGAGTCAAGGGTGAAGGTGAGGGAGGCTGAAGCCGACGCAGTACCTGAGAGAGCAGACTCACCAGCACCTGAGGACGCAAACACACTAGCACCTAGAGCAGCAGCCTCGCTAGCACCTAGAGGAGCAGCCTCACCAGTACCTAGAGCAGCCGTCTCAATGCCCGGATCGGGCGGGAAACACCGGTAACAGTCACCCTCATCACTAATAGTCACAGCATACATGGCAGCAAGAATAGCATCAAAGTCTAGGTCAAAGATAGCTACTCCCGCCCTAGACAGCTCACCCCAACGGGGGATCTCAGTGGCCTCTGGGAAATGGTGACGCCGAGCGTCCGTTAGGCGGCCAAAGAAGCGCTGGGTGGAGTGCGCACCCCCACACTGCTCACCCAAACGGTCGCCGGTGCGTAGGACGTAAGTGCACGGACTAGTCCCCCCACCCCGCTGGCGTGCAGCGTACCACTCACGGAGCTACTGAGGAGGGGGGATGTCACGAGTGCACTGCTGCTGCTGCTGCTGGCGCTGGCCACCACCGGAGCCGCCCCTCTGCGCAGCGCCACCCCGACTAGCTCCACCTCCTCCGCCTCCGCCTCCTCCTCCGCCGCCACCTCCGCCACCTCCGCTCCCACCGCCAGCGCCGCCTCGGCCTCTGCCTCCACTGCCGCCACCAACACCTCCACCCCCGCCACCACTCCCAACACCACCCCCACCCCCTCCGCCGGCTCCACCGCCACCTCCACCGCCCCCACCAGCTTCTCCAGCGCCCTTGCCCCCCTTGCCCTTGCTTGTGCAGCGCCGACCAACTCAAAACCAATGAGGTCGGCCGCAGCAGCAGAAGCAACAGAGGGCAAGAGGGGGGAGGGAGAACACCCCTCAAAGACGGGGGTGCGGGGGTCACCACGAGAGGCAGTGGTCCCTGACTACGCGAAGGGAGTTAGGGAGCCGGGTGACTATGTAGTAGAGGGTGATATACATGGGTGGGGGGTTCTTGGCTCAGAACTCAGTAGGAAGCGCAGCGCGGTAGCGAGTGTCACTAGTGCGGAGGTGCGTAATGAGGTCAGCGACTGTGGGAAAGGCAGCAAGGTCAGGGAAGAGGTACGGTAGCATGAGGCGGCTCAGTGCAGCAGTGGCAGGGGAGGAGTAGCGTGCAACTACAGCGTCGTACAAGGTCTGAGCACTCTTGTACTAACTAAAGTGCGCACGCTCAGAGGTAGGCAGGTGGCGACGCACAGCAAGACGTGCAGCAGCATCGCGCGTGGCCCACTGTGAGCGAACAGTGGCGTCAGCATCTGCAGCAGGGGCAGGAGAGGCACCATAGGTGAGGTCAAAGAGAGAGAGATCGTCTGCCCTATCGCACTGTAGGAAAAGCTGTAGGTCATCTACCCATACGTCAAAGTCAATGGCCCGACCCTCGGCGTCAAAAGTGAGGACACTAGGGGTAGCCATGACAGCAGTAGACTAGCAGCTCGAATAGTGGGGTAAGGGCAGTGCAGTGACAGAGGCGCTGCTCTTACCGGACAGGGCGGCTCGGGCGGCTCGGGCGGCTCGGCAGCTCGGCAACTCGGCGGCTCGGGCGGCTCGGGCGGCTCGGCAACTCGGCGGCTCGGGCGGCTCGGGCGGCTCGGGCGGCTCGGGCGGCTCGGCAACTCGGCGGCTCGGGCGGCTCAGGCGGCTCGGCGACTCGGGCGGCTCAGGCGGCTCGACAGCAACTGCGGCTCGGCGACTCGGCGGCTCGGGCGGCTCGGGCGGCTCGGCGGTTCGGGCAGCTTGGGCGGCGCGGGTGACTCGGTAGCTTGGGCAGCTCGGGTGGCGTGCGGCTTGGCGGTGATGGTGGGGCCGCGTGGGGACGGTGGCGGGGCCGGCAGAGACGGCACCGGGTCCGCACAGGTACGCGGCACGGCCGGGAAGGTAGGCGCCGGGGCCGCAGGTAGGCGACGGGGCCGCAGGTAGGCGACGGGGCCGCAGGTAGGCGAAGGGGCCGCAGGTAGGCGACGGGGCCACAGGTAGGCGACGGGGCCGCAGGTAGGCGACGGGGCCGCAGGTAGGCGACGGGGCCGCAGGTAGGCGACGGGGCCGCATGTAGGCGACGGGGCCGCAGGTAGGTGACGAGGCCGCAGGTGGGCGACGGGGCCGCAGGTGGGCGACGGGGCCGCAGATAGGCGACGGGGCCGAAGGTAGGCGACAGTGCCAGCAAGGGCGGGGCCTGGTCGGGAAGGGCGGCCTCAGGGCCACGGGGTAGGCGACGGGGCCGCAGGGCGGCGGATCGGGGCCGGGAAGACAGCGCGAAGGGGCCGCAAAGGCAGCGCGACGGGGCCGCGAAGGCGGCGCGACGGGGCCGCGAGGGCGGCGCGACGCGCCGAGGTGGCGAAGGCGGCGCGACGGTGCCGCAAGAGCGGCGCGACGCGGCCGGGCCGTAAGGGCGGTGCGACAGGGCCACTAGGGGCCGAGAGAGAGGGGAGCGCGACTCGGGCAGGTGCAGAGTGCGCTCCGGGCACGAAAACTGAAACGAGAATGAATGGACGATGAAAGAGTTGGGTACAAGTACTAACCCTAATTGGGTTGTACCCCTTATGGGCTACCCCACTACAGCCTACACAAATGCATAAGCTATAGTGTTCTCACAAGTGAGGCCAAGTAGGCACTAGACCTAACAAAGTACAAAAGCGCTGATGATCACAAGGCGGAAGTGCCTTGGTAAAGATATCAGCAGTATTGGCCTCGGATGCCACGTAAGAAAGGCGCATCTGACCGCGCTGCTGCAGCTCACGAGCAAGGAAGTAGCGAAGAGCAATGTGCTTCATTCTGTGCTCCAGTCTGTGCTCCCGACACAAGGCCAGCATGGCCTTGTTGTCTACGTACAGAACTGAAGGAGAACGAGGCGGCTCTCCTAGGTCAGTCAGCAGGTAGGTGAGCCAGCGTAGCTCCTGTGCAGCAATGGCCCCTGCGTAGATCTCGGCCTCACAGCTAGAGCCGAGAACAGAAGACGAGCGGGTAGACCGCCACGAGACAGAGCCGGAACCAAGGCTGAAGGTGTAACCCTATGACGACCGATGAGTAGCCTAGTCGTCAGCCCAAGAAGCGTCTGCGTGACCTGTGAGGACCACTGGACGTCGCCCTCCAAGCACTAGCCCCATGCCCGTCGTAATGCACAAGTAACGCAACACCCTCTTCGCTGCAGCCATGTGCTCTGGTCGGTGTCTCCTAGGAGCCACATAGCGTGCCAAGATGCTAAGAGGGTATGCTAGGTCAGGTCGTGTGTAGGTCATCAGGTACATGAGGCAGCCAACAAGCTCTGGGTACGGGCCACTCGGCTCTACGGACTCATTCGAAGGCAGAGCTAAGAGCGAGTGGCGAGTAGACAGAGGAGTGGCCTGAGGCGAGGAGTACGTGAAGCCGAAGCGCTGAAGGACCTGCTGCACCATGTGTGACTGAGTCAGGGTAATGGTGCGCTGTGCTCTGTCCCGGGTGATCTGCAAGCCAAGGTAGCTGCGCAGTTCACCCAGGTCTGTGCACGTGTGTCTCTTCTGCAGCTTGGACTTCACGTAGGCGAGTCCAGCATTGTTAGCAGTGGCAAAGACCAAGTCGTCGACGTACACGAGGATGTAGAACGGCGGCAAAGAGGTGTCGGTGCGCAGAAACAGCGACGGGTCGGCAGTAGAAGGAGCAAACCCAAGAGCCGCAAGTGTGGTCCTCATTGTGTCGTGCCACTCACGGGGCGCCTGGCGGAGACCGTAGACTGGCCGCCGGAGGCTCCACTGGGTACCATGAGGAAACGACCCAGTGAAGCTACGTGGGCGGTGCAGCCAGATCTCCTCGTGCAGGCTGCCCTGCAAGAAAGCTGTGCTGAAGTCAAGAGAGTGAAGCTCGTAGTCGCACTGAGCGGCTATGTGTAGCAACACCCGAAGAGTGGTCATCTTCAGGGTGGGGGAGAAGGTCTGAAAGTAGTCAACTCCCTGCCGCTGACTGAAGCCTCGAGCCACGTAATGCGCCTTGAAGACAGGCGGAGAACCCGGCGGCCGCTTCACCCTGAAAATCCACATGCCACTGTCGATGTTCGGCCCAGGTGGGGGAACCTCGTTGACGTAGGTGCCTGTGGACTTCCAGGAAGCCATCTCTGCGTCCATGGCTGACTGCCACTGTGAGGAGTAGGGACCCTCGATCGCCTCAGCGTACGATCGAGGAGTCGGGATGTCTGGTGCATCCGGGTCTCTCTCAGGGGCAATCAGGGTGGACACGAGATGAGGCAAAGCAGCAGCAAAACACTGGAACTCCTCCTGCCTGTCCTCAAAGACGTCCGTGCTAAGAGCACACTCACCCCCGACGGACGGAGGAGAGACAGACTCAGACTCAGCAACAAGACTAGCAGCGTAGTCTAGACGTCAGCGAGCAGCAAAGTCGACAAGCTCAGCAACTAAGGCAGACGCAGCAGTGGGCTCAAAAGAAGGGTCAGTGACAACAGTAGCCAGGAGACGCGTGACAGTAGGACTGGCAGCACGAAGAGAGTCAGACTCAAGGTCAGCAAGAGTAGGAAGAGAGGACTCTGGAGGAGACGGCAACCGGACACGCAGAGGAGCAGTGGAAGGACGCAATGCCATCTGGTGTGTGCCGGGGACCGTAGGAGGACGCGGACGCGGAGCACGACCACTAGTGCGAGCAGCATGAACAGGTGACGCAGGACCAGACGCAGGCTTACGACGCTCAGCAAGACCTCCAGTAGGACCAGTATAGGGAGAAAGAGCAGGCAGGGGGGAGGCGGGCTGTAACTGTGACCGCGACTGGACAGGCTGTGGACACGCTAAGGGAGGAGCAGGACCAGTAGAGGGCGGGAGACCAAGAACCTGCTTAAGGAGCGGAACGAAGTACGCCCTCGGCCGCGCAGCGCCTCCAGAACCAGCAAGGACAGCACCAGTACCCCCAGCGGCAGCACAAGCGCCAGCAGCACCTCCAGCTCCAACAGCGCCAACTCCAGCACCCTCAGAAGCACCAGCTCCAACACCCCCAGCAGCTCCAGCTCCAGCAGCTCCCGCAGCTCCAGCAACACCAACTCCAGTAGGACCTTTAGCTCCAGTACCGCCAGCAGCGCCAGCAGTACCTCCAGCAGGACTCCCAGTCCCAGCAGCTCCAGAACAGCCAGGACGAGCACCTCCAGGACCAGAAGCAACAGTAGTACCTTCAGCTCCAGCAGCACGGCTCCAGCGCTGGGCAAACCAGTTGCGCAGCTCCTGCGGAGAGAGTAGCTCCTGCCTCGACGAAGCACCGCCAGAGGCCACACGAGCAGACCCAGCACCCCCAGGCTCCGCACCCCCAGGCTCAGCACCCCCAGGCTCCGCACCCCCAGACTCAGCACCCCCAGGCTCAGCACCCCCAGACTCAGCACCCCTAGGCGCAGCACCCCTAGACTCAGCACCCCCAGGCCCCGCACCCCCAAACCCGGCACCCACAGGCTCAGCGCCCCTGGCAGCACCAGAGTCAACAGGTACCTCGACAGGCTCGACTGTGTCTACCTCGGACACACCTGACAGGGCAAGATCCTAAGGGGGGGAGAGGGTCTACCGGGGGAGGACCTGGCGCAAGGAAGAGCGGCGGCAGGGGGAGGGGCGCAGTGCGGTAGGGGAAGAGACAGTAGTAAGGCACCGACTCGTCAAAGATGACGTCCTGGGAGGACAGAACACGGCGCGAGGTGGGGTGGTAAAACGCGCCAACCAGGCGCGTCAGGGGGGAAGCCAAGGAAGACGCAGGGAACAACACGGGGGGACAGCTAGTCCGTAGACAAGTTGCGGACAAACGCCCGAGATCCCCAGACACAAAACGCAGACGCATCGCCAACCTTCCCCGTCCACCGCAAGGTGGGGGAGGTCTCTGGCAAGGAGACCCGGGGCTGAAGGTTGAGCTGATGCGCCGCGTACTGAACCGCAAACGGCCACAGAAAATGGGGAGCAGCCGCATGGATCATGGGCTTACGAGCGACGTCCATGACCATGCCAATGCGGCGCTCAGCAATCCCATTTTTCTGTGGAGAGGCCGGAAGCGTGAAGGTCTGGTGGATGCCCTGTGCACGACAGAAGGCTCCCAGACGGGCAGAGGAAAACTCCCCACCTCTGTCAGAGTGCAGACGCAGATTAGGAAAGTCCAAGCCGAAACTCTCTCTGAGCTGGAGACGAGCTGCGCGGATCCAGTCGATCAACACCTCAGTGACGTCACCCTTGCTGCGCAAGGGGAACACCGTGGTGTAACGCGTGTAGTCGTCAACCACCAACAGGAAGTAACGCTCGTGACCCTGGCCACGGATGCGGGCGGGGCCCCACACGTCCATGTGAAGAGTCTCCAAGGGAGCCTCTGTCGGAGGAAACTCGGAGGAGTGAGGGGCGGCGCGCTGCCGCCCCTCGACGCAGGGGACGCAGGTAGGGGCAGGCCCCAGAGGTAGGGGGGGGAGGGACCGGGTGAGACCAGAGACAAGGACACGGGAGGCCATGCCTCGGAGACGAGGCAGGGAGGGGTGACCAAGGCGGTGGTGCCAAAGGAGAGTCTGGTGGGACAGGAGACGACACGAGTAGGGCGCAGACTCAGGACCAGGCCTGGACGCTGCAGCACACACCTGACTCGATGCAGCTACCTGACCAGACGCAGCAACAGGAGGAGACTGAGTGGTCAGTGTGTACAGGCTCGACCCCGGCTGACGGGTAAACGTGGCCAAGTGTCGGCCCGTCCGAGCACACGTACAGTGGGTCACCCGCTGACCTGCAGGCGTGAACTGGTCAACCCCCCGATCCTGTAGATCAGCTCCACTCACCAAGTTCGTAGAGAACGAGGGGAGGTAGAGACCTAACAGGTTGCCAGAAGGGGCTGCCGGACAGGGTAAGACAGTGGAGAAGCGAGCAAGGATAGGACCTCCAGTGGGGTCTTCCAGGGAGACCGTAACCGGCCGACTGAGCGGCGTAAGCGTTGTGCGGACTCGAAAGAAGGAGCGGGAAGCACCCGAGTCAAGAGTGAAGGTGTGTAAGGCCTGAGCCGACGTGGTACCTGAGAGAGCATACTCACCAGCACCTGGGGCAGCAGACGCACTAGCACCTAGAGCAGCAGCCTCACCAGCACCTAGAGCAGCAGCCTCAATGCCCGGGTCAGGCAGAACACACAGGTAACAGTCACCCTCATCACTAGTAGGCAATGCATACATGGCAGTGAGGATAGCATCATAGTCAAGAGTATAGATATCTACCCGCAGCCGAAGCAGCTCCACCCAGTCGGGGAGCTCAGCCGCGTCGCCAAACTCCGTACGCCAGGCGTCGCTCAAACGGGCGAAGCAGCGGGACTCTGCGTGACCAAGCGTCCCGCAAGGCTGACCAGTCCGAGCACCAGTGCGAATGACGTACGTACAGCGAGCAGTACCCCGTGACCCGTCACGCTGAGCGTACCACTCACGAAGCTGCTGGGGCGAAAGGACCACGCGCGGACGACGCTGAAGCTGCACCTGGCCACTACAAGCAGCTGCCGAACTACTTACTCCAGGACGACTCCCACTACGGCCACCCCGACAACTCCAACTAGCGTACCACTCACGAAGTTGTTGGGGGGTGAGGGACTCACGCGGGCGACGCTGCAGCTGCACCTGGCCACGACAAGCAGCTGTGGAACTACTCACTCCAGGACGACTCCCACTACGGCCACCCCGACAACCCCAACTAGCGTACCACTCACGAAGCTGTTGGGGGGTGAGGGACTCACGCGGGCGACGCTGGAGCTGCATCTGGCCACGCCAGGAGTAGTAGTAGCAGTAGAAAGAGCAGTAGCAGCAAGCGCAGCAGTAACAGCAGTACGGGCAGGGCAGTGCTCACCAGTGGCGAGAAGGGCAGGCGTACGACGGCGGTAACGGCGAGGCCGCTACCACTGTAGGGCGAGAGCTCCGCGGCAGCTGCGGGGGTGGCTGCTTGAGGGGCGGCTGCTGCAGGGGCGGTTGCTGCAGGGGCGGCTGCTGCAGTGGCGACTGCTCCAGGGTCTGCTGCTCCAGGGGCGGCTGCTGCAGGGGTGGCTGCTGCTCCAGGGGCGGCTGCTGCAGGGGCGGCTGCTGCAGTGGCGGCTGCTCCAGGGGCGGATGCTCCAGGGGCGGCAGCTGCAGTGGCAGCTGCTCCAGGGGCGGCCGCTGCAGTGGCGGCTGCTCTAGGGGCGGCTCGGCTACTGGGCGACTCGGCCGCTCGGCTGCTGGACGGCTCGGCGGCTCGGCTGCTCGCTAGGGGCGGCGACGGGGCCGGTTAGCGGCGGTGAAGGGGCCGCTAGGGGCGGCGACGGGGCCGCGTAGGAAGGGGAGCGGCGACTGGGCCGCTAGGGGCGGCGACGGGGCCGCTAAGGGTGGCGCGAGGGGCTGTGAGAGGGGCCTCTAAGAGAGCTCGACAGAAGGGCGGCCCACAAGGCGACAGGGGCGGCTGCTCTAGGGGCGGCTCGGCTGCTGGGCGACTCGGCCGCTCGGCTGCTGGACGGCTCGGCGGCTCGGCTGCTCGCTAGGGGCGGCGACGGGGCCGGTTAGCGGCGGTGAAGGGGCCGCTAGGGGCGGCGACTGGGCCGCGTAGGAAGGGGAGCGGCGACTGGGCCGCTAGGGGCGGCGGCGGGGCCGCGTAGGGGCGGCGACGAGGCCTCGTAGGGAGGGAGGCGGCGAAGGGGTTGCTAGGGACGGCGACGGGGCCGTGTAGGGGCGGCGACAGGGCCGCGTAGGGAGGGAGGAGGCGACGGGGCCGCTAGGGGCGGCGACGGGGCCGCGTAGGGGCGGCGACGGGGCCGCTAGGGGCGGCGACGGGGCCGCGTAGGGGCGGCGACGGGGCCGCGTAGGGGCGGCGACGAGGCCGCTAGGGGCGGCGACGGGGCCGCCTAGGGGCGGCAACGGGGCCGCGTAAGGAGAGAGGCGGCGACGGGGCCGCTGGGGGCGGCGACGGGACCGCTAGGGGCGGCGACGGGGCCGCGTAGGGAGGTGAGCGGCGACGGGGCAGCTAGGGGCGGCGACGGGGCCGCATAGGGGCAGCGACAGGGCCGCTAGGGGCGGCGACGGAGCCGCGTAGGGGCGGCGACGGGGTCGCGTAGGGAGGTGAGCGGCGACGGGGCCGCTAGGGGTGGCGACGGGGCCGCGTAGGGGCGGCGTCGGGGCCGCGTAGGGAGGAAGGCGGCGACGGGGCCGCTAGGGGCGGCGACGGGGCCGCGTAGGGGCGGCGACGGGGCCGCGTAGGGAGAGAGGCGGCTACGGGGCCGCTACGGGCGGCGAGGGGGCCGCTAGGGGCGGCGACAGGGCCGCGTAGGGGCGGCGACGGGGCCGCATAGGGAGCGGAGCGGCGACGGGGCCGCTTGGGGCGGCGACGGGGCCGCGTAGGAAGGGAAGCGGCGACGGGGCCGCTAGGGGCGGCGACGGGGCCGCTAAGGGTGGCGCGAGGGGCTGTGAGAGGGGCCTCTAAGAGAGCTCGACAGAAGGGCGGCCCACAAGGCGCGCCTCGGGCAGGAACGACTGGCGCTCCGGTCAGAAAAAAAAGTTTCAGTGGTGGGCCCAAGGAAGAGTTCCCACTAGGGAACCTGCTCTATACCATGTGAAAGAACAAGGAATGATTGCATTGAGCAGCATGAGGAGTACAAGTAGGAAACCCTAAAGTGTTGTACCCCATATGAGCTACCCCACTACAGCCTACACAGACTATAGCATATAAGTTTGACATATATCACTTGGGCTATGATGCTATAACGGAATAAATATATTTATATAATATCACAAGTATGAAGGTTATCTAAACATCATACTTATAAGCTTTTTGGGGTTCCTAAACTATAATTGAACAATAACCTGTTACAAACGGAGAGCAATGTGCTTCGTTCTGTGCTCCAAGCGCTGCTCTCGACACAAGGCCAGCATGGCCTTGTTGTCTACGTACAGCACTGGAGGAGAACGAGGCGGCTCTCCAAGGTCAGTCAGCAGGTAGGTGAGCCAGCGAAGCTCCTGTGCAGCCATGGCCCCGGCGTATATCTCAGCCTCACAACTGGAGCCGAGAACCGAAGACGAGCGAGTAGACCGCCACGAGACAGAGCCGGAACCAAGGCTGAAGGTGTAACCTTGTGACGACCGCTGCGTAGCCTGGTCGTCAGCCCAAGAAGCGTCCGCGTGGCCGGTAAGGACCACTGGACTCCGCCCTCCAAGCACTAGCCCCATGCCCGACGTACTGCACAGGTAGCGCAATACCCTCTTCGCTGCAGCCATGTGCTCCGGTCTGTGTTTCCCAGGAGCAACATAGCGTGCAAGAATGCTCAGAGGGTATGCAAGGTCAGGTCGTGTGCAGGTCATCAGGTACATGAGGCAGCCAACAAGCTCTGCATACGGACCACTCGACTCTACGGACTCATCCGAAGGCAGAGCTGAGAGTGAGTGGCGAGTAGGCAGAGGAGTGGCCTGAGGCGAGGAGTACGTGAAGCCGAAGCGCTGAAGGACCTGCTGCACCATGTGTGACTGAGTCAAGGTAATGGTGCGGCGTGCTCTGTCCCGAGTGATCTGCAAGCCAAGGTAGCTGCGCAGTTCACCCAGGTCTGTGCACGTGTGTCTCTTCAGCAGTTCGGACTTCACGTAGGCGAGTCCAGCAGTGTCCGCTGTGGCAAAGACCAAGTCGTCGACGTACACGAGGATGTAGAACGGCGGCAGGGAAGTGTCGGTGCGAAGAAACAACGACGGGTCAGCAGTAGAAGGAGCAAACCCAAGAGCCGCAAGCGTAGTCCTCAGTGTGTCGTGCCACTCACGCGGTGCCTGGCGGAGACCGTAGACTGGCCGTCGGAGGCTCCACTGGGTGCCAGGAGGGAAAGTCCCAGTGAAGCCAGGTGGACGGCGAAGCCAGATCTCCTCGTGCAGGCTACCCTGCAAGAACGCAGTGCTGAAGTCGAGAGAGTGAAGCTCGTAGTCGCGCTGAGCGGCTATGTGCAGCAGCACCCGAAGAGTAGTCATCTTCGGGGTGGGAGAGAAGGTCTGAAAGTAGTCAACTCCCTGCCGCTGACTGAAGCCACGAGCAACGTACCGTGCCTTGAAGACAGGTGGAGAGCCCGGCGGCCGCTTCACCCTGAAGATCCACATGCCACTGACGATGTTCGCCCCAGGAGGGGGAACCGCGTCAACGTAGGTGCCTGTGGACTTCCAGGAAGCCATCTCTGCATCCATAGCTGCCTGCCACTGAGAGGAGTAGGGACCCTCTACGGCCTCCGCGTTAGAACGCGGAGTCGGGATGTCTAGTGCATCCGGGTCTCCCTCAGGGGCAAGCAGTACAGACGCGAGATGAGGTGAAGCAGCCGCTAGACACTGTAACTCCTCCTGCCTGTCCTCTAGGACGTCCGTGCCAAGAGCACACTCACCCCCGACGGACGGAGGACAGACAGACGCAGACTCAGCAACAAGACTAGCAGCGTAGTCGAGACGACAGCGAGCAGCAAAGTCGACGAGCTCAGCGACAAGGGCAGACGCAGCAGTGGACTCAAAAGAGGGGTCAGTGACGACAGTAGCAAGCAGACGCGTGACAGTAGGACTGGCAGCACGAAGAGAGTCCGACTCAGGGTCGGCAAGCGCAGGAAGAGAGGACTCAGGAGGAGAAGGCAAAGGGGCACGCAGAGGAGCAATGGACGGACGCAGAGACATCCGGTGCGTGCCAGGGACAGGAGGAGGACGCTGACGCGAACTGCGACCACTAGCGCGAGCAGTACGAACAGGCGACGCGGGACGAGACGCAGGCTCACGACGCTCAGCAAGACCTCCAGTAGGACCAGTGTAAGGAGAGGGAGCAGGCAGTGGAGAGGAAGGCTCCAGCAGGGACTGCGACTGGACTGGCGGTGGACCCTCTACTGGAGGAGAAAGACCAAGAACCTGCTGCAGGAGCGGAACGAAGTACGGCCGAGGCCGCGAGGCAGCTCCAGACTCAGCAGGGACAGCACCAGCACCCTCAGCGACAGCACCAGCGCCACCCACACCTCCAGCGGCAGGACCAACAGCAGTAGGCTCAGCACCAACGCCCTCAGCAGCTCCAGCTCCAGGAGGACCCGCAGGTCCAGCAGCTCCGGGACCGGCAGCACCCGCACCCTCGACGGTCGAAGAAGCTCCAGCTCCAGCTCCAGCAGCACCTCCAGACTCAGCAGCACGCCTCCAGCGGCGAGCGAACCACTCGCGCAGCTCCTGTGGAGAGAGGGGCTCCCGGCAAGACGCAGCAGCAGGAGAAACCCCAGGCTCAGCAGCTCCAGACGCAGCACCCCCAGGCTCAGCAGCTCCCAGCTCAGCACCCCCAGGCTCAGCAGCTCCCGACCCAGCACCCCCAGACCCAGCACCTCCAGGCACAGCACCCCCCGGCTCAGCACCCCCAGGCTCCGCACCCTCCTCAGTAGCACCCTCAGGCCCAGCACCCCCAGCAGTAGCACCCCCAGGCTCAGCACCCCCGCGCACAGCACCCCCAGAGTCAGCACCCCCAGGCTCAGCACCCGCAGCAGCACCAGAGTCACCAGTAACCTCGACCGGGTCAACGGCGTCTACCTGGGACACACCTGAGGGGGCAGGAACCTGAGGGGGGACACAGCAAGGCTGGGGACATCGCAGGCCGAGAGACCCGGGGGTGAAGGTTGAGCTGATGCGCCGCGTACCTCACCGCAAACGGCCACAGAAAATGGGGGGCAGCCGCATGCATCATGGACGTACGAGCGACATCCATGACCATGCCAATGCGGCGCTCAGCAATCCCATTTTGCTGTGGTGAGTCCGGAAGCGTGAAGGTCTGGCGGATCCCCCGTGCACGACAGTAGTCCCGCAGAAGGCGAGAAGAGAACTCTCCGCCTCTGTCCGAGTGCAGACGCAGAACAGGAAAGTCCGAGCCGAAGCTCTTCCTGAGCTGGAGACGAGCCTCGCGGATCCAGTCGATCAGCACCTCAGTGACCGCACCCTTGCTGCGCAAGGGGAGGACTGTGGTGTAACGCGAGTAGTCGTCAACCACCAACAGGAAGTAGCGCTCGTAACCCTGCCCACGGACGGGGGCTGGGCCCCACACATCCATGTGAAGCGTCTGCAGGGGAGCCTCTGTCGGGGGGAAGTGGGAGGAGTGAGGAGTAGCCCGGAGGCGACCCTCGACACAGGGGACACAGGAAGGTCCTGGCCCGGAGGGGAGAGGAGGGAGAGACTGGGGAAGACCAGAGACAAGGACACGGGAAGCCATGCTCCGAAGACGGGGCAAGGAGGGGTGGCCAAGACGGTGGTGCCACAGGAGAGTCTCGTGAGACAGGAGGCGACAAGAACAGGGGGCAGACTCAGGACCTGACCGGAACGCAGCAGCAAGCACCTGACCCGACGCAGCCACCTGACCAGACGCAGGGACAGGAGGAGACTCAACGGTCAGGGTGTAGAGACTCGACCCCGGCCGACGCGAGAACGTGGCCAGGTGTCGGCCTGTGCGTGCCTCCGTGCAGTGGGTCACCCGCTGACTCGCAGGAGTGAACTGGTGAACCCCCACATCCTGCAGGTCCGCTCCACTCACCAAGTTCGTGGAGAACGAGGGAAGGTACAGACCAGACAGGGTGCCCGAAGGGGCAGCCGGACACGGGAGGACAGTGGAGAAGTGAGACAGGACAGGACCCCCAGAGGGGTCAGCAAGGGAGACCGCAACCGGCCGGCCGAGCGGCGTAAGGGTAGTGCGGTCTCGAAAGAAGGAGCGAGACGCCCCGTAGTCAAGTGTGAAAGTGAGGGAGGACGAGGACGACGCAGTACCTGAGAGCGCAGTCTCACCAGTACCTGAGAGCACAGACGCACTGGCACCTAGAGCAGCAGCCTCACAAGCACCTAGCGCAGCAGTACCAATGCCCGGGTCGGGCTGGAAACACCGGTAACCCTCATTCTCCTCACTATAATCCACAGCATACATAGCAGCAAGGATAGCATCAAAATCAAGATCAAAGATCGCTACACCAGCCCTTAGAAGTTCATCCCAGCGAGGGATCTCACTAGCCCCAGGGAACTGCTGACGCCAAGCGTCCGTCAGGCGGCCAAAGCAGCGCTGGGTGGCGTGGGCGCCCCCACACTGCTCACCCGCGCGGTCGACGGAACGAAGAACGTAGGTGCAGGGACCAGTACCCCCACCCCTCTGACGCCCAGCGTACCACTCACGAAGCTGCTGAGGCGGAGGGATGTCCCGCGAGCGCTGCTGCTGCTGCCGCTGCGAGCGCTGGCCACCACCACCGCCGCTACGCTGCTGGGTACCACCTCGACCAGCTCCACCTCCTCCACCACCACCGCCTCCTCCGCTGCCGCCTCCACCGCCTCCACCTCCGCCGCCTCCACCTCCGCCGCTGCCTCCACCACCACCGCTGGCACCACCACCACCGTCTCCGCCGCTGCTGCCACCACCACCACCACCCCCGCCACTAGTCCCGCCGCCACCCCCACTCCCTCCGCCGCCACCGCCGCCACCGCCACCGCCCCCTCCAGCTCCACCCGCGCCCTTGCCCCCCTTGCCCTTGCTGGAGCGACGTCTCCCACTAGGGGTAGACGCCGCGCCGACCGACTCAAGACCAAGCAGGTCGGCAGCAGCAGCAGAGGCAACAGAGGGCAGCAAGGGGGAAGGAGAGCACCCCTCAAAGATGGGGGTGCGAGGGTCACCACGAGAAGCACCTACAGCGACTATGCTCTTCTCCGCTGCAAGGAGGGCCTTCTCGAGGAGGTCGACGGTGAGGGTGGTGGGACAGACTGCGAGAAAGTGGTCCCTGACGACGCGAAGGGAGTCAGGGAGGCGCGCGACTACGTAGTAGAGAGCGATGTACATGGGGGGTGGGTTCTTAGCGCAGAACTCAGCAGGAAGGGCGGCGCGGTAGCGAGTGTCACTAGTGCGGAGGTGCGTAATGAGGTCAGCAACACTGGGAAAGGCAGAGAGGTCAGGAAAGAGGTAGGGAAGCATGAGACGGCTCAGTGCAGCAGTGGCAGGGGAGGAGTAGCGCGCAACTACAGCGTCGTACAAGGTCTGAGCACTCTTGTACTGACTAAAGTGCGCACGCTCAGAGGTAGGGAGGTGGCGACGCACAGCAAGACGTGCAGCAGCATCGCGGGTGGCCCACTGAGAGCGGACATTGGGATCAGCATCAGCAGCAGGAGCAGGAGAAGCGCCAGAGGTGAGGTCAAAGAGAGAAAGGTCGTCAGCCCTGTCGCACTGTAAGAACAGCTGCAGGTCGTCTAACCAGACCTCAAAATCAATGGCGCGACCCTCAGCGTCAAAAGCTAGGACACTAGGGGTAGCCATGGCGACGACAGCGACGCAGTGCAAGCAGTAGGGAAAGAGCTCGCAGTGTCAGTGGGACTGTGCTCACCAGGCAGGGCAGGTCGTGCAGCTCTGCAGAAAGGCGGCTCAGCGACCGGGCGGCTCGGGTGCACAGCGGCTCGGCTCCCGGGCGGCTCGGCGGCTGGGCGGCTCGGGCGCAGGGCGGCTCGGCTCCCGGGCGGCTCGGCGGCAGGGCGGCTCGGGTGCAGGGCGGCTCGGCTCCCGGGCGGCTCGGCGGCAGGGCGGCTCGGGTTCCGGGCGGCTCGGCGTTGGGCGTCTCGGCTCCCGGGCGGTTCGGCTGCTGGGGCGGCTCTGCTGCTGGGGCGGCTCGGCCGGGAGATGCAGGGGCGGGGCCGTCAGGTGCAGCGGCGGGTCGACCGGTGCAGCGGCGGGCCGGCAGGTGCAGCGGCGGGGCCGTAGGGTGCAGCGGCGGGCCGACCAGGTGGGGCGGCGGGCCGTAGGGTGCAGCGGCGGGCCGTAGGGTGCAGCGGCGGGCCGGCAGGTGCAGCGGCGGGGCCGTCAGGTGAAGCGGCGGGCCGCTGGGTGCAGCGGCGGGCCGGCAGGTGCAGCGGCGGGGCCGTCAGGTGAGGCGGCGGGCCGTAGGGTGCAGCGGCGGAGCCGGCGGTGGGGCCGCGTCAGTGGAGGCGGCGGGGCCGCGTCAAGCAGGCGGCGGGGCCGCGACGAAGCGGGCGGCAGGGCCGCGTCAGAGCCGGCGGCGGGGCCGCGTCAGTGGAGGCGGCGGGGCCGCGTCAAGCAGGCGGCGGGGCCGCGACGAAGAGGGTGGCAGGGCCGCGTCAGAGCCGGCGGCGGGGCCGCGCCAAGCAGGCGGCGGGGCCGCGATCAGGAGGGGTGGCGGGGCCGCGTCTGAGGGACAGCGGGGCCGCGAGGGAAATGGCGACCCGAGGGGTCGCTAAAAAAAGGCGCGCCTCGGGGCGCGCTTCGGAGGGCCCTAAAAAAAACGGTCCTAAGGAAGGACCCGCTCTATACCATGTGAAACAAGTGAACAGGAATGAAAATGACTAAGTCAGAGTTGGGTACAAATACAACCCTAGAAAGCTGTACCCCATATGTGCTACCCCACTATAGCCTACAAACATGCATCAGCTATAATACTCTGACATTATAGTGTGTACGTACGGTGCACACTATAGTTGAAATGATAAGTTACCAGTTTAGAGCTCGAAACGCACTGTTCATTACCACTCATGCAATAATGTTAACCGGGTAGGCATTTTGGTTACCACCAGGGCGATCCCACGATACGTTTGTTACGATTTGTACACGTGGCTTATCTCGGGTGCAATCGAGCTCCATGAGTGTTACCGTTAAGATAAATGCCCTTCAACAATGTTTGTCAGAACATTATAGCTTACTTATTTGTGTAGGCTATAGTGGGGTATCCCATAGGGGGTACAACCCAGTTAGGGTTTCCTATTTGTACTCACTTCTTCATAGTTAACACATTCTCGTTCATACTTTCTCATGGTATCAGAGCAGGTCCCTTCCTAGGGACCGTTCCTAGGGCCCACCGAAGCGCGCCCCGAGGCGCGCGTCTTTTTTTTTAGCGACCCTCCGTGTCGCCCTTACCGCCGTGCTCCCGCTTAGGCCCCTCGTCGGCCCCGCTTAGGCCCCTCGTCGGCCCCGCTTAGGCCCCTCGTCGGCCCCGCTTAGGCCCCTCGTCGGCCCCGCTTAGGCCCCTGATCGGCCCCACTTCGGCCTCGTCGGCCCCACGTAGGCCCCGTCGGCCCCGCTACGGCCTCGAGTCGGCCCCGCTTAGGCCCAGCCGGCCCCACTTAGGCCCTGCTACGGCCCCTCGTCGGCCCCGCTTAGGCCCTGTCGGCCCCACTTAGGCCTCGTCGGCCCCGCTTAGGCCCCGCTACGACCCCGCGTCGGCCCCGCTTAGGCCCCGTCGGCCTGCCTAGGCCCCGCTACGGCCCCTAGTCGGCCCTGCCTAAACCCCGTCGGCCCGCCGTCGCCCCCCGCTACAGCCCGCCGTCGCCCCCGCTACAGCCCGCCGTCGGCCCCGCTACAGCCCGCCGCCGGCCCCGCTACTACCAGCCGTCGGCCCCGCTACAGCCCGCCGCCGGCCCCTGCTACAGCCCGCCGTCGGCCCGCCGTCGGCCCTGCTACTGCCCGCTGTCGGCCCCGCTACAGCCCGCCGCCGGCCCTGCTACAGCCCGCCGTTGGCCCGCCGTCGGCCCCGCTACAGCCCGCCGTCGGCCCCGCTACAGCCCGCAGTCGGCCCCGCTACAGCCCGCCGTCGGCCCCGCTACAGCCCCGCTACAGCCCCGCTACGGCCCGCCGTCTGCCCCGCCGCTCGTGCTGCAGCCCGCCGCGCCACCGTGCAGCCGCCCGTGCAGCCGCCCACCGTGCCGCGCGTGAGCAGCTCCAGCCGCCCGTGCGCCGCCCGTGCAGCCGCCCGCGCCGCCCGTGAGCCCCTGCGTCACCCGAGCAGCGCGAGCCGCCCGAGGCGCCTGAGCTGCCCGAGCCGCCCGAGCCGCCCGAGCTGCCCGAGCCGCCAGTGCCGCCCGAGCCGCCCGAGCCGCCGGAGGAGCCGCGCTCCTACGTCTGTGGGACCACTGCTGCTCCTGGGCTGTGTTCCTGTGCCGCTGACCTACCCGACTTTTCCTGCCCGGTGAGACTGTCAGCTGCTGTCATGGCCACCCTCACAGTCCTAGCTTTTGACGCTGAGGGTAGAGCCATTGACTTTGCAGTCTGGATTGAGGACCTACAGCTGTACTTACTGTGTGATGCGATAGATGAGGTCTCTCTCTTTGACTTTGTCTCTGGCGCTGTTCTTGCCCCTCCTGCTGATGCTGACCCCGCCGTTCGCTCCAAGTGGGCGACCCGCGATGCTGCTGCACGTCTTGCTGTGCGTCGCCACCTCCCTTCCTCCGAGCGTGCCCACTTTAGTCAGTGCAAGACCGCTCAGGCCTTGTACGACGCTGTAGTTGCACGCTACTCCTCCCCTTCCTCCGCTACGCTGAGCCGCCTCATGCTACCTTTTCTCTTCCCTGACCTCGCTGCCTTTCCCACTGTCGCTGACCTCGTTACCCACCTCCGCGCTAGTGACGCTCGCTACCGCGCTGCCCTTCCTGCTGAGTTCCGCGCCGCAAACCCTCCTCCCATGTACATCACTCTCTACTTTCTCGTCACCCGTCTTCCTGAGTCCCTTCGTGTCGTTAGGGACCAGTTTCTCTCTGTCTGTCCCACCACCCTCACTATCGACCTCCTTGAGGAGTCCCTGCTAGCGGCTGAGAAGAGCATAGTCGCTGTAGGGGCCTCTCGGGGTGACCCTCGCACCCCCATCTTTGAGGGGTGTTCTCCTTCCCCCCTGCTGCCCTCTGTCGCCTCTGCCGCTGCGGCCGACCTCGCTGGTTTTGAGTCGGTCGGTGCGGCATCTGCCCCCCAGCGGTAGACGCCGCTCTGGCAAGGGCAAGGGGGGCAAGGGAGCGGGTGGAGCTAGAGTAGGCAGTGGCGGAGGAGGTGGGGGTGGCGGGGGGAGTGGGGGTGGCGGTGGAGGTGGTGGCGGGAGTGGAGGTACTGGTGGAGGCGGTGGAGGCGGAGGTGGCGGCGGAGGCGGTAGAGGAGGAGGCGGGGGCGAGGGTACCGGTGGGGGCGGTGGCGGTGGAGACGGGGGTGGCGGTGGAGGCGGGAGTGGCGGTGGCGGCGGGGGTCGGAGTGGCTCGTCCCAGCGGAGCAGCTCTGGGGGTGGTCAGCGCCAGCAGCAGCAGCAGCAGCAGCACCAGCAGCAGCCGCAGCAGCAGCGCTCTCGCACCGTCCCCGCCCCTCAGCAGCTCCGTGAGTGGTACTTGCAGCGTCAGCGTGGTGGTGCGTTTGGTCCCTGCCCCTACGTTCTTCGCACCGGCGACCGTGCGGGGGAGAGGTGTGGAGGCACCCACACAGCCCGCCGCTGCTTTGGCCGCCTGACCGACGCCTGGCGTCAGCAGTTTCCGGAGGCCGCTGAGATCCCCCGCTGGGGGGAGCTGTCTAGGGCTGGTGTAGCCATTTATGATCTTGACTTTGATGCTATTCTTTCTGCTATGTATGTTGTGACTGGTAGTGATGAGGATGACTGTTACCGGTGTTTCCCGCCCGACCCGGGCATTGGTACTGCTGCGTCAGGTACTAGTGAGGCTGCTGCTCTAGGTGCCAGTGCGTCTGTGCTCTCAGGTACTGGTGAGTCTGCCCTCTCAGGTACTGTGTCGGCTTCGGCCTCTCACACCTTCACCCTTGACTCTGGAGCGTCTCGCTCCTTCTTTCGGGACCGCACTACTCTCACGCCGCTGAGTCGGCCGGTTGCGGTGTCCCTGGCTGACCCCTCTGGGGGGCCTGTCCTGTCTCGCTTCTCCACGGTACTTCCGTGTCCGGCGGCCCCCTCTGGCACCCTGTCTGGTCTCTACCTCCCCTCGTTCTCGACGAACCTGGTGAGTGGTGCTGACCTACAGGATGCGGGTGTCCACCAGTTCACTCCTGCTCGTCAGCGAGTGACCCACTGCACGGAGGCTAGCACGGGACGCCACCTGGCTACGTTTACACGTCAGCCAGGGTCGAGCCTGTACACACTGACCACTGCTTCTCCTCCGGGTACTGAGTATTGTAGGGTCCCTTCGTCTGGTCAGGTGTTTGCCGCAGCGTCCAGGTCTGGTCCTGAGTCTTCCCCCTGTTCGTGTCGTCGTCTGTCTCACGAGACCCTCCTCTGGCACCACCGCCTTGGCCACCCCTCTCTGCTTCGGCTCAGAGGCATGGCCTCCCGTCTTCTTGTGTCTGGTCTCCCCCGGTCTCTACCTCCCCTTCCTCAGGGCCCTGGCCCTGCCTGTGTCCCCTGTGTCGAGGGGCGCTAGCGTGCTGCCCCTCACTCCTCCCAGTTTCCTCCGACAGAGGCCCCGCTGCAGACGCTTCACATGGACGTGTGGGGCCCAGCTCGCGTCCGTGGACAGGGTCAGGAGCGCTACTTCCTGCTCGTTGTTGACGACTTCTCGCGTTACACCACAGTCTTCCCCTTGCGCAGCAAGGGTGAGGTTACTGAGGTGCTGATCGACTGGATCCGCGCAGCTCGTCTTCAGCTCAGGCAGAGCTTTGACTCCGACTTTCCTGTGTTGCGTCTGCACTCTGACAGAGGCGGAGAGTTCTCCTCTGGCCTTCTGCGTGCCTACTGTCGGGCGCGAGGCATCCGCCAGTCCTTCACGCTTCCGGACTCCCCGCAGCAAAATGGGATTGCTGAGCGCCGCATTGGCATGGTCATGGACGTCGCCCGTACGTCCATGATGCATGCGGCTGCCCCCCATTTTCTGTGGCCGTTTGCGGTCAGGTACGCAGCGCATCAGATCAACCTCCACCCCAGGGTCTCCAGGCCGGAGACCTCCCCAGCCCTGCTGTGGACGGGGAAGGTTGGCGATGCATCGGCGTTCCGGGTCTGGGGATCTCGGGCGTTTGTCCGCGACTTGTCTGCGGACAAGCTGTCCCCTCGCGCTGCTCCCTGCGCCTTCCTGGGGTTCCCCCCCGACGCCCCTGGGTGGCAGTTCTACCACCCCACCTCTCGACGTGTTGTGTCCTCCCAGGACGTCACGTTCGACGAGTCGGTACCCTACTACCGCCTCTTCCCCTACCGCACTCCGTCCCTCCCCCCATCCCCGCTCTTCTTGGTACCAGGTCCCCCCCCGGTAGTCCCCCCCCCCCCCTCAGGGTCCTGCCCCTTCAGGTGTGTCCCAGGTAGACGCGGTCGAGCCTGTCGAGGTCACTAGTGACTCTGGTGCTGTTGCGGGAGCTGAGCCTGGGGGTGCGGAGTCTGGGGGTGCTGAGCCTGGGGGTGCGGAGTCTGGGGGTGCTGAGCCTGGGGGTGCTGAGCCTGGGGGTGCTGTGCCTAGGGGTGCTGAGCCTGGGGGTGCTGTGCCTGGGGGTGCTGAGCCTGGGGGTGCTGAGCCTAGGGGTGCTGAGCCTGGGGGTGCTGAGCCTGGGGGTGCTGTGCCTGGGGGTGCTTCGTCTCGCCGGGAGCCACTCTCCCCACAGGAGCTGCGTGAGTGGTTTGCCAGGCGCTGGAGGCGTGCTGCTGGTGCTGGAGGTTCTTCGCCTGCAGAGGATACTGCTGCCGCGCGTCCCGGCGGTGTTCGTACTGTGGGTGCTGGAGCTGCTGGGTCTGAGAGTTCTCCTGGAGCTGGTGCTGCTGAGGGTGTTGGCGCTGAGCCTGCCGCTGGCGGTCCGACTGACGGTGCTCCTGGTTCTGCTGCTGGAGGTTCTGGAGCTTCTGGAGGTGCTGCTGGAGGTGCTGCTGGAGTGGGTGCTCCTGCTGGGGGTGCTGGTGCTGTTCCTGCTGTTTCTGGCGTCGCCGCGCGGCCCCGACCGTACTTCGTTCCGCTCCTCCAGCAGGTTCTTGGTCTTACACCTCCTCCTCCTCCCTTAGAGGGTCCGCAGCCTGTCCGGTCACAGCCACAGCTACAGCCTGCCTCCCCTTTGCCTGCTCCTTCTCCCTACGCTGGTCCGACTGGAGGTCTTACTGAGCGTCGTGAGCCTGCGTCTCGTCCTGCGTCGCCTGTTCGTCCTGAGCGTGCTAGTGGTCACGGGTCGCGTCAGCGTCCTCCTCCTGTCCCTGGCACGCACCGGATGTCACTGCGTCCGTCCACTGCTCCTCTCCGTGCCCCTTTACCTTCTCCTCCTGCTTCCTCTCTTCCTGCTCTTGCCGACCCGGAGTCGGACTCTCTTCGTGCTGCCAGTCCTACTGTCACACGTCTCCTTGCTACTGCTGTCACTGACCCTTCCTTCGAGTCGTCTGCTGCGTATGCCCTTGTCACTGAGCTTGTCGACTTTGCTGCGCGCTGTCGTCTAGACTACGCTGCCAGTCTTGTCGGTGAGTCTGAGTCTGCCTGTCCTCCGTCCGTCGGGGGTGAGTGTGCCCTCGGCACGGACGTCCTTGAGGACAGGCAGGAGGAGTTCCAGTGTCTGGCCGCCGCTTCACCTCATCTCGCGTCTGTACTGCTAGCCCCTGAGGGAGACCCGGATGCACCAGACATCCCGACTCCTCGCTCTTACGCGGAGGCGATAGAGGGTCCCTACTCCTCTCAGTGGCAGGCAGCTATGGATGCAGAGATGGCTTCCTGGAAGTCCACAGGCACCTACGTCGATGCTGTTCCCCCTCCTGGGGCGAACATCATCAGTGGCATGTGGATTTTCAGGGTGAAGCGGCCGCCGGGTTCTCCGCCTGTCTTCAAGGCGCGTTACGTGGCTCGTGGCTTCAGTCAGCGGCAGGGGGTTGACTACTTTCAGACCTTCTCCCCCACCCCGAAGATGACCACTCTTCGGGTTCTGCTGCACGTTGCTGCTCACCGTGACTACGAGCTGCACTCTCTCGACTTCAGCACAGCTTTCTTGCAGGGCAGCCTGCACAAGGAGATCTGGCTGCGTCGCCCACCTGGCTTCACTGGGTCTTTCCCTCCTGGTACCCAGTGGAGTCTCCGGCGTCCAGTCTACGGTCTCCGCCAGGCGCCACGTGAGTGGCACGACACAGTGAGGACTACGCTTGCGGCACTTGGGTTTGCTCCGTCTACTGCCGACCCGTCGCTGTTTCTGCGCACCGACACCTCTCTGCCGCCGTTCTACATCATCGTATACGTCGACGACTTGGTCTTTGCCACAGCTGACACTGCTGGACTCGCCTACGTGAAGTCCGAGCTGCAGAAGAGACATACGTGCACTGACCTGGGTGAACTGCGTAGCTACCTTGGCTTGCAGATCACCCGGGATAGAGCGCGCCGCACCATTACCCTGACTCAGTCACACATGGTGCAGCAGGTCCTTCAGCGCTTCGGCTTCACGTACTCCTCGCCTCAGGCCACTCCTCTGCCTACTCGCCACTCGCTCTCAGCTCTGCCTTCGGATGAGTTCGTAGAGTCGAGTGGCCCGTTTGCAGAGCTTGTTGGCTGCCTCATGTACCTGATGACCTGCACACGTCCTGACCTTGCATACCCTCTTAGCATTCTCGCACGCTATGTTGCTCCTGGGAGACACCGACCAGAGCACATGGCTGCAGCGAAGAGGGTGTTGCGCTACTTGTGCAGTACGTCGGGCATGGGGCTAGTGCTTGGAGGGCGCAGTCCAGTGGTCCTCACTGGGCACGCAGACGCTTCTTGGGCTGACGACCAGGCTACGCAGCGGTCGTCACAGGGTTACACCTTCAGCCTTGGTTCCGGCTCTGTTTCGTGGCGGGCTACCCGCTCGTCTTCTGTTCTTGGCTCCAGTTGTGAGGCTGAGATCTACGCTGGGGCTATGGCTGCACAGGAGTTACGCTGGCTCACCTACCTGCTGACCGACCTTGGAGAGCAGCCGCGTTCTCCTCCAGTCCTGAACGTAGACAACAAGGCCATGCTGGCCTTGTGTCGAGAGCAGCGACTGGAGCACAGAACGAAGCACATTGCCCTCCGCTACTTTCTTGCTCGTGAGCTGCAGCAGCGTGGACAGTTGCGACTTGCGTACGTGGCCTCTGAGGCCAACACTGCTGATGTCTTCACTAAGGCACTAGCGCCTTGTGATCATCAGCGTTGTTGCACGCAGTTGGGTCTTGTGCCTGTCTTGCCTCACTTGCTCACTTCTTGACCTTGCTTGTACCTTCACCTATATATACTCTTGCTCTTGCTTGCTTGACTCTTGTATATCTCTATATATGATCTTGCATGTGAACTGGCCCTCTGGCCTTTGAACTTGTGCTCGGAATGTGTGGTGACTTTGTGATCCACCCTGAGCTTTGCTTTGCTTTGCTTGACTGGTCTTGTGACCCCTTGTTCTCCCCCACTTTGCCTATGGGGGTGTGTCAGAACATTATAGCTTACTTATTTGTGTAGGCTATAGTGGGGTATCCCATAGGGGGTACAACCCAGTTAGGGTTTCCTATTTGTACTCACTTCTTTATAGTTAACACATTCTCGTTCATACTTTCTCATGGTTCAACATGGTTAGATCTTGTCAGAATCCCAACCACTAGACCATTGGGATAAAAGGGCTTGTTTCAGTAGCGGGTCAGTGCGCCCATAACCCCCCAGGCAAACGTGCCTGTAACCCTTCCCTAGGATCGATCGGGGATCACCAGTGGACCTCTGACACCCCCCCGCACTGGGATGCCCGAAGTGCATACACCGGGATTCGAACCCGAGACCTTCGCTCTGGATACCATGTCAGAATCCCAACCACTAGACCAATGGGATAAAAGGGCTTGTTTAAGTAGCGGGTCAGTGCGCCCATAACCCCCCAGGCAAATGTGCCTGTAACCCTTCCCTAGGATCGATCGGGGATCACCAGTGGACCTCTGACAGATCTGTGTGAGGTGGCTGGAGCTGAGCACGAAACAGTTCTTCAGAAACGGAAATCTTCGGCGTTCATTTTCAATACTAAACGGTACTTATGCCAAAGTAGAGCTGAAGAGATTGGCTGGAAACATGCAACACCTCGTGGCTGGGGGAGGAGGATTCTGGGGGGAAGGACAACACCTCGTTGCTGCATATCAGGTCAGGTCGCAAGGCGACACGAGCAATGCTGGAAACATTACACACGATGCTTGTTTGACTAACTCAAGGCTGCCTTGTGAAGAGGGCTTTTAAGTGATTCAGAGCATTTCGCATCGTCGACGTCGCACCTAGCAAAAAAGGGCTTATAAAAAGTTTGTAACACCCCCTTTGACATTTTGACTTCAATCTCTTCTGTTTGACTTCGGTTTCTGTGGTTCGTATTGGTTCATCACCACTGCAACTTGCTTGAGGGGCTTGTAATGTGGGTGCAAATGGCTGGTGAAAATAGTACAGGTGCAGATTTTCCATCTGGAAAATTGCAAATTCGCGCACAGGGGCTGAGCGTCGTGTGCATTCATGTTCTTGGTAACAAATTCCTCGATGTTCTGTACAATTGCTAAGACAAACAGTGCCTTACGGTCATGAGATACCTAGGGAGACCAACAAGTGTGTTGTATATACAAGAACCCATCTAAAATGTGTACTGTCGGCGTATAGGTAACCTATTTTCTCCGTGCGATAAACAGGTCCACAACAATCTTGGTCAGTCAACAGTTGATTGAAAGTGTGTTGATTCTTCACGTGTAAGGGAGAGGGTTTGAGCTTATTCTTTTACTACCTGTTGTTACGAGTGCAATTGAGTGAACGAACGAGAACTGCACTATCGAAGCAAGAGTCCAAATGAGCGAAGGCATGAGCGAAGAATATATAGCGAAACTACAGTGGTAACGGTAATGGACTGTGGTTGTCGTGCGACATGCCTGGGACTGAGGTTGGGAAAAAGTGTCGAAGCGGAGGCCCGGAGCGCGGGTTACCCGCCGAGCCGTGAGGTCGGGGTGCGATGTGCGAAGGTGGCGGGCGGATTGTCGATGCGAGGGTTGCGGGTGGTAACGGTGCTGACTATGGTGCTACAGTGATGTACGCGTTGAGCAGGGATGCGAAGTAAGGAAAAGGAATTTTCCTTACACTAACCCCCCCCTGAGGAGGTCCTCCTTACGAAAGTGCGTGTACATCCCTGAAATTTTGGCTGCGCAGATACTCGGTAAGGACGGGGTGGTTTTTGATTCTGTCCAGGGGAACCCAATTGTCTTCGGTGGGTGTACGGTCCTTCCAGCGGAGTAAGAACCCGATCCTTCGGGCTCCTCGAGGGTCGCGAACTCTGTGACTTTCTCGGGGGTGATGATTGGTTCAGTTGGTGGTCTTGTCATGCTGGCCGGGCGATTGCGTGGCAGTTGGCTCGTCGACGGGACGTAAGGGCGAAATAGGCTGACGTGGAATGAGGGGCTGACGTACCAGTCAGCAGGGAGGAGGAGGTGGGCAGTGACGGGTGTAAGCATGTGGCTTATGCGAAATGGCCCGCAGTATCGGGGGCGGAGTTTCGGGGTGATGGGCAGTCGGATGTTCTGAGTGTCAAGTAAAACTAGGTCATCGGGCTGGTAAGTGACAGGTCTGCGATGGCGGTCGGCGTTGCGTTTAGCGATGATGTTTCGATTTTTTTATTGCGTCTACTGCCCGGGTCCGTGCTGCTTGTAATATTTCGGCGAAATGTTGTGCTCGTGGTACTAGGTTGTCGGGATTTGGGGTCATGGGTACTATCGGGTCTTGTCCGTAGTTTAGGTAAAATGATGCCTGTTGGGTCGTGGCGGATGGCGAGTTGTTGTACGCGAATTCGATTAGTGGCAGTTGCTGTTCCCACGTGGTCGGGTCGTCACACGTGGCCCTGATGAGCTGTTCCATGGTCTGATTTGTCCGTTCTGTCTGTCCGTTGGTTTCGGGGTGGTATGATGAACTGAACTGTAGTCGTGTGCCGAACTGCTGCCATAGGTTCCGCCAGAAGTTGCTGGTGAATTTCATGTCGCGGTCGCTGATGATCGCGGCTGGTATCCCGTGCAGTCGAACGACGGTGGAGATGAAGAGGCGTGCTATTTCTTCGGCTGTGATTGATTTTTTGCAGGCTGCGAAATGTGACATTTTTGTCAGTCGATCGACGACGACCAGAATCGCGTCGTTCCCACTCGCCCCAGCTGGTAACCCCGTGACAAAGGCCATCATCACCTGCTGCCAAGCACGCTCTGGGGGTGGTATCAGCTGCAACTGTCCCGTCGGCCGCTGTCGTGATGATTTCATGAGCTGACAAGTGGGACACGATGCCACGTGTCGTTGTATGTCGGTCAACATTTCGGGCCAGTAATAATACCGCTGCAGCTGCTGCCGTGTTTTCTCTACTCTGAAATGCCCCGAGGTAACTCCGTCGTGTGCCTCCTGTAACAGTAATTCCCGTAGCAGTGTATACCCAGGCACCCAAATGCGGTCAGTCCCGGTTTTTACGTAATATACTCCCTTTGCTGCTGCAAACTGCTGCGAATGTCCTCCTGTGAAGAATGGATCCGTTTGGTACCCGTGGGTGAATAGGACTGTCAGTAGTGGGCTTGTCTGGGCGAGTAGTATTGCGCGGATCTAGGCAGTGGGGCGGGTCAGTGCGTCGGCGATGTTCGAGGCTCCCTTTTTGTAAGTGACCGTGTAGTGAAAGTTGGACTCGAGGAAATCGAGCCAGCGAATCTGTCGTGGGTTGAGGTGTGGCTGTGCGCAAAGGTACTGTAGTGATTTATGGTCTGTCCGTACTGTCACGTCCGCGCCAGTCAAGTAACAGCGCCATACTTTGAACGCGTGCACGATCGCAAGAATTTCGCGGTCGTGTATCGGGTAATTTTGCTCGGGCGGATGCAGTTTTCGTGACGCGTATGCGATAGGCTGTAGGCCATTGCCGAAATCCTATAGCAGTACGGCTCCGATGGCGATATCGCTTACGTCGGTAACTACTTCGAATGGGCGGTGTGGGTCGGCGATGCGCAGGATGGGCGGGGAACAGGGAACATTTTTCAGGGCAGAGAAGGCAGCATGCTCTTTCTCCCCCCACGTAAAAGCGACCCCCTTCTGCAGTAAGTCCGTCAGTGGGGCAGTTAAACGTGCAATATCGGGGACGAACCGACGCACATAATTAACGAACCCTAAAAAGCGCTGCAGCTCCGTGATGTTCGTCGGGGGATGCCACGCTTTTACCATATCCAGCTTCTTTGGGTCGATTTCAACTCCAGCCTCCGAAATAACGTGCCCCAAAAATTTTAACCTATCCTGGAAAAACTCGCACTTGGAACCCTTGGTCAGTAATCTGTGAGAAAACTAGAACGATAAGGAATGAAAGTGATACAAATATGAAACCCTAGAATTGTGTACCCCTTAGTGTCTAACCCGCTACAGCCTACATAGGCTAGATCATATAAGTTTGACACACCCCCATAGGCAAAGTGGGGGAGAACAAGGGGTCACAAGACCAGTCGAGCAAAGCAAGGTAAAGCAAGCTCAGGGTGGATCACAACGTCACCACACATTCTGAGCACAAGTCAAGGCCACAAGGCCAGTTCACATGCATGATTACATATACATATATATAAATAACTCTAAACAAGCAAGAATAAGTATATATATGTGTAACAGTACAAGCAAGGTCAAGAAGTGAGCAAGTGAGGCAAGGTAGGCACAAGACCTAACAGAGTACAGAAGCGCTGATGATCACAAGGCGCTAGTGCCTTGCTGAAGATATCAGCAGTGTTGGCCTCAGAGGCCACGTAAGCAAGGCGCAGGTGACCGCGCTGCTGCAGCTCACGAGCAAGAAAGTAGCGAAGAGCGATGTGCTTCGTTCTGTGCTCCAGTCTGTGCTCCCGACACAAGGCCAGCATGGCCTTGTTGTCTACGTAAATAGCTGTAGGAAAACGAGGTGGCTCTCCTAGGTCAGTCAGCAGGTAGGTGAGCCAGCGTAGCTCCTCTGCAGCCATGGCCCCTGCGTAGATCTCAGCCTCACAAGTGGAGCCGAAAACAGAAGACGAGCGAGTAGACCGCCACGAAACAGAGCAGGAACCAAGGCTGAAGGTGTAACACTATGACGACGGCTGTGTA
Organism: Closterium sp. NIES-65; assembly: GCA_948144175.1. Classification (NCBI taxonomy): domain Eukaryota; kingdom Viridiplantae; phylum Streptophyta; class Zygnematophyceae; order Desmidiales; family Closteriaceae; genus Closterium; species Closterium sp. NIES-65. Next base: position 1,883,929 of record CANXME010000948.1, on the reverse strand, counting down.
GCCTGGTCGTCAGCCCAAGAAGCGTCTGCGTGACCATTTAGGACCACTGGACTCCGCCCTCCAAGCACTAGCCCCATGCCCGGCGTACTGCACAAGTAGTGCAACACCCTATTCGCTGCAGCCATGTGCTCTGGTCTGTGTCTCCTAGGAGCAACATAGCGTGCCAGAATGCTAAGAGGGTATGCAAGGTCAGGTCGAGTGCAGGTCATCAGGTACATGAGGCAGCCAACAAGCTCTGGGTATGGGCCACTCGACTCTACGGACTCATCCGAAGGCAGAGCTGAGAGCAAGTGGCGAGTAGACAGAGGAGTGGCCTGAGGTGAGGAGTGCGTGAAGTCGAAGTGCTGAAGGTGAGAAAATATGAAGGAGAGATGAATGAACTATGAATGAAGTGGGTACAAGTACTAATCCTAATTGGGTTGTACCCCCTATGGGATACCCCACTATAGCCTACACAAAAGTATAACCTATATATGTTCTGACACACCCAAATAAGTGGTGGAGAACAAGGGGTCACAGGACCAGTCAAGCAAAGGAAAGCAAAGAAAGCTCAGGGTGGATCACAAAGTCACCACACATTCCGAGCACAAGTTCCAGGCCACAAGGCCAGTTCACATGCAGGAGTATATATATGTAACAGTACAAGCAAGGTCAAGAGGTGAGCAAGTGAGGCAAGACAGAGACAAGACCCAGCTGAGTGCAGAAGCGCTGATGATCACAAGGCGCAAGTGCCTTGGTGAAAACATCAGCAGTGTTGGCCTCAAAGGCCACGTACGCAAGCCGCAACTGTCCACGCTGCTGTAGCTCACGAGCAAGGAAGTAGCGGAGAGCAATGTGCTTCGTTCTGTGCTCCAGTCGCTGCTCTCGACACAAGGCCAGCATGGCCTTGTTGTCTACGTACAGAACTGGAGGAGAACGAGGCGGCTCTCCAAGGTCGGTCAGCAGGTAGGTGAGCCAGCGAAGTTCGTGTGCAGCCATGGCCCCGGCGTAGATCTCAGCCTCACAACTGGAGCCAAGAACAGAAGACGAGCGAGTAGCCCGCCACGAGACAGAGCCGGAACCAAGACTGAAGGTGTAACCCTGTGACGACCGCTGTGTAGCCTGGTCGTCAGCCCAGGAAGCGTCTGCGTGCCCAGTAAGTACCACTGGACTGCGCCCTCCAAGCACTCGCCCCATGCCCGACGTACTGCACAAGTAGCGCAACACCCTCTTCGCTGCATCCATGTGCTCTGGTCGGTGTCTCCCAGAAGTCACATAGCGTGCGAGAATGCTAAGAGGGTATGCAAGGTCATGTCGAGTGCAGGTCATCAGGTACATGAGGCAGCCAATAAGCTCTGGATACGGGCCACTCGACTCTACGGACTCATCCGAAGGCAGAGCTGAGAGAGAGTGGCGAGTAGGCAGAGGAGTGGCCTGAAGCAAGGAGTACGTGAAGCCAAAGCGCTGAAGGACCTGCTGCACCATGTGTGACTGAGTCAGGGTAATGGTGCGCTGTGCTCTGTCCCGGGTGATCTGCAAGCCAAGGTAGCTGCGCAGTTCACCCAGGTCAGTGCACGTGTGTCTCTTCTGCAGCTCGGACTTCACATAGGCGAGTCCAGCAGTGTCAGCAGTGGCAAACATTAAGTCGTCGACGTACACGAGGATGTAGAAAGGCGGCAGAGAAGTGTCGGTGCGCAGAAACAGCGACGGGTTGGCAGTAGAAGGAGCAAACCCAAGAGCCGCAAGTGTAGTCCTCAGTGTGTCGTGCCACTCACGGAGCGCCTGGCGGAGACCGTAGACTGGACGCCGGAGACTCCACTGGGTACCAGGAGGGAACAACCCAGTGAAGCCAGGTGGGCGACGCAGCCCGATCTCCTCGTGCAGGCTTCCCTGTAAGAAAGCTGTGCTGAAGTCGAGAGAGTGCAGCTCGTAGTTACGGTGAGTAGCAACGTGCAGTAGTACCCAAAGAGTGGTCATCTTTGGGGTGGGAGAGAAGGTCTAAAAGTAGTCAACTTCCTGCCGCTGACTGAAGCCACGAGCCACGTACCGTGCCTTGAAAACAGGCGAAGAACCCGGCGGCCGCTTCACCCTGAAAATCCACATGCCACTGACGATGTTCGCCCCAGGAGGGGGGACAGCGTCAACGTAGGTGCCTGTGGACTTCCAGGAAGCCATCTCTGCATCCATAGATGCCTGCCACTGAGAAGAGTAGGTACCCTCTATCGCCTCCGCGTAAGAGCGCGGAGTCGGGATGTCAAGTGCATCCAGGTCTCCCTCAGGGGTAAGCAGTACGGACACGAGATGAGGTGAAGCAGCTGCCAGACACTGGAACTCCTCCTGCTTGTCCTCTAGGACGTCCGTGCCAAGGGCTAACTCACCCCCGACGGAAGGAGGACAGACAGATTCAGACTCAGCGACAAGACTAGCAGCGTAGTCTAGGCGACAGCGAGCAGCAAAGTCGACGAGCTCAGCAACTAGGGCAGACGCAGCAGTGGACTCAAAGGAAGGGTCAGTGACGACAGTAGCAAGGAGACGCGTGACAGTAGGACTGGCAGCACGAAGAGAGTCCGACTCCGGGTCGGCAAGAGTAGGAAGAGAGGACGCAGGAGGAGAAGGCAAAGGGGCACACGCAGACGAGCAGTGGACGGACGCAGAGACATCTGGTGCGTACCAGGGAAAGGAGGAGGACGCTGACGCGAACCGCGACCACTAGTGCGAGCAGCACGAACAGGCGACGCAGGACGAGACGCAGGCTAACGACGCTCAGCAAGACCTCCAGTAGGACCAGTGTAGGGAGAGGGAGCAGGTAGTGGGGAGGCGGCTGTAACTGTAGCTGTGGCAGGACAGGCTGTGGACACTCTAAAGAAGGAGGAGGACCTGTAGAAGGTGGAAGACCAAGAACCTGCTGCAGGAGTGGAACGAAGTACGGTCGAGGCCGCGCGGCGACGCCAGACACAGCAGGGACAGCACCAGTACCCCCAGCAGGAGCACCCGCTCCAGCAGCACCTCCAGCAGCTCCAGAGCCTCCAGCAGTACCTGTAGTACCCCCAGTAGGACCGCGAGCAGTAGGCTCAGCACCAACCCCCGCAGCAGCACCAGCTCTAGTCGAACCCGCAGGCCCAGCAGCTCCAGTACTCCCAGTACGAGCACCTCCGGGACCCGCGGCACCAGCACCCTCAGCAGCCGAAGAACCTCCAGCTCCAGCAGCACGCCTACAGCGCCGGGCAAACCACTCGCGCAGCTCTGGTGGAGAGAAAGGCTCCCGGCGAGACGAAGCCCCCGGAGGACCTCCAGGCGTAGCACCTCCAGGCTCAGCACCCTCAGTCGCAGCACCCCCAGGCTCAGCACCCCCAGGCTCAGCACCCCTAGTCGTAGCACCCCCAGGCTCAGCACCCCCAAGCTCAGCACCCCCAGTCGCAGCACCCCCAGACTCAGCACCCCCAGGCTCAGCACCACCAGTCGCAGCACCCCCAGGCTCAGCACCCCCAGGCTCAGCACCCCAAGTCGCAGCACCCCCAGGCTCAGCACCCGCAGTCGTAGCACCAGAGTCACCAGTAACCTCGACAGGCTCGACTGCGTCTACCTAGGTCACACCTGAAGGGGCAGGACCCTAAGGGGGGAGGGGGTCTACCGGGGAGGGACCTAGGACAAGGAAGAGCAGGGGCGGGGGTAGGGACGGAGTGCGGTAGGGGAAGAGGCGGTAGTAGGGGACCGACTCGTCAAACGTGACGTCCTGGGAGGACAGAACACGGCGAGAGGTGGGGTGGTAGATTTGCCACCCAGGCGCGTCAGGGGGGAACCCCAGGAAGACGCAAGTAGCAGCACGAGGGGACAGCTTGTCGGCAGACAAGTCGCGGACAAACGCCCGAGATCCCCAGACCTGGAACGCAGACGCATCGCCAACCTTCCCCGTCTACAGCAAGGCTGGGGAGGTCTCCGGCCTGGAGACCCTGGGGTGGAGGTTGATCTGATGCGCCGCGTACCTCACCGCAAACGGCCACAGAAAATGGGGGGCAGCCGCATGCATCATGGACGTACGAGCAACGCCCATGACCATGCCAATGCGGCGCTCAGCGATCCCATTTTGCTGCGGAGAGTCCGGAAGCGTGAAGGTCTGACGGATGCCTCGTGCGCGACAGTAGGCTCTCAGAAGGCCAGAGGAAAACTCTCCGCCTCTGTCCGAGTGCAGACGCAGAACAGGAAAGTCCGAGCCAAAGCTCTGCCTGAGCTGGATTCGATCTGCGCGGATCCAGTCGATCAGCACCTCAGTGACATCACCCTTGTTGCGCAAGGGGAAGACTGCGGTGTAACGCGAGTAGTCGTCAACAACAAGCAGGAAGTAGCGCTCGTGACCCTGTCCACAGACGCGGGGTGGGCCCCACACGTCCATGTGAAGCGTCTGCAGCGGGGCCTCTGTCGGAGGAAACTGGGAGGAGTGAGGGGCAGCTCTTTGGCGCCCCTCGACACAGGGGACACAGGAAGGGCCAGGCCCTTGAGGAAGGGGAGGGAGGGACCTGGGGAGACCAGAAACAAGAAGACGAGATGCCATGCCTCTGAGCCGAAGCAGAGAGGGGTGACCAAGGCGGTGGTGCCAGAGGAGAGTCTCGTGAGAGAGGAGATGACACGAACAGGGGGCAGACTCAGGACCAGACCTGGACGCTCCAGCAAACACCTGACCTGACGCAGACACCCTACCAGACGCAACAACTGGAGGAGACGGAGTGGTCAGTGTGTACAGGCTCGACCCCGTCTGACGTGTAAACGTAGCCAGGTGTCGGCCTGTGCGAGCCTCTGTACAGTGCGTCACTCACTGACTCGCAGGAGTGAACTGGTGGACTCCCCCATCCTGTAGGTCAGCACCACTCACCAAGTTCGTAGAGAACGAGGGGAGGTAGAGACCAGACAGGGTGGCAGAGGGAGCCGCCGGACACGGGAGGACTGTGGAGAAGTGAGACAGGAAAGGACCCCCAGAGGGGTCAGCCAGAGACACAGCAACCGGCCGACTAAGCGGCTTGAGTGTGGTGCGGTCCCGAAAGAAGGAGCAAGAAGCTCTAGAGTCAAGGGTGAAGGTGAGGGAGGCCAAAGCCGATGCAGTACCTGAGAGCGCAAACACACCAGTACCTAAGGACGCAGACGCACTAGCACCTAGAGCAGCAGCGTTGCAAGCACCTAGGGCAGCAGCCGCACCAGTACCTATAGCAGCAGTCTCAATGCCCGGATCGGACGGGAAACACCAGTGACAGTCACCCTCATCACTAATAGTCACAGAACACATGGCAGACAAGATAGCATCAAAATCAAGATCATAGATGGCTACTCCCGCCCTATACAGCTCGCCCCAACGAGGGATCTCTGTGGCCTCAGGGAACTGGTGACGCCACGCATCCGTCAGGCGGCCAAAGAAGCACTGGGTGGGGTGCGCACCCCCACACTGCTCACCCGCACGGTCGCCGGTGCGCAGGACGTAGGTGCACGGACCAAAACCCCCACCCCGCTGGCGTGCAGTGTACCACTCACGGAGCCGCTGAGGGGACAGGGTCTTACGACCACGCTGCTGCTGCTGGCGCGGACCACCACCAGAGCCACTCCTCTGCGTAGACCCGCGACCAGCTCCACCGCCACCTCCGCCCCCTCCGCCGCCTCCGCCGCCTCCGCCACCACCGCCGCCTCCACCACCACCGCCGCCTCCGCTACCACCGCCTCCTCCGCTCCCTCCGCCAAAGCCGCCGCCTCCGCCCCCACTGCTGCCACCGGTACCCCCACCGCCTCCACCACTCCCTCCACCACCCCCACTCCCTCCACCGCCTCCACCGCCACCTCCACCGCCCCCGCCAGCTCCTCCAGCGCCCTTGCCCCCCTTGCCCCTGCCTGTGCGGCGCTTCCCCGAAGGGGAAGACGCAGCGCCGACCGACTCGAAACCAACGAGGTCGGCCGTAGCAGCAGAAGCGACAGAGGGCAAGAGGGGGGAGGGAGAACACCCCTCAAAGACAGGGGTGCGGGGGTCACCATGAGAAGCTCCTACAACGACTATGCTCTTCTCCGCCGCTAGGAGGGACTTCTCGAGGAGGTCAATGGTGAGAGTGGTGGGGCACACTGCGAGGAAGTGGTCCCTGACCACTCTAAGAGAGTCATGGAGTCGGGTGACTATAAAGTAGAGGGTGATGTACATGGGGGGGGGTTCGTGGCGTAGAAGTCAGCAGGAAGCGCAGCGCGGTAGCGAGTGTCACTAGTGCGGAGGTGCGTAATGAGGTCAGCGAGTGTGGGAAAGGCAGCGAGGTTAGGGAAGAGGTACGGCAGCATGAGACGGCTCAGTGCAGCAGTGGTAGGGGAGGAGTAGCGTGCAACTACAGCGTCGTACAAGGTCTGAGCACTCTTGTACTGACTAAAGTGTGCACGCTCGGAGGTAGGGAGGTGGCGACGCACAGCAAGACGTGCAGCAGCGTCGCGCGTGGCCCACTGGGAACGAACAGTGGCGTCAGCATCAGCAGCAAGGGCAAGGGAAGCGCCAGAGGTAAGGTCAAAGAGAGAGAGGTCGTCTGCCCTATCGTACTGTAAGAACAGCTGCAGGTCATCTACCCAGACCTCAAAGTCAATGGCCCGACCCTCAGCGTCAAAAGCGAGGACATTAGGGGTAGCCATGACAGCAGTAGACTAGCAGTGCAGACAGTAGGGTGAGGGCAGTGCAGTGAAAGAGGCGCTGTGCTCACCAGACTGGGCAGCTCGGATGGAGGGCGGCTCGACTGCTGGGCGGCTCGGCGGCTCGGCTGTAGGGCGGCTCGGCTGCTGGGCGGCTCGGCGGCTCGGCTGTAGGGCGGCTCGGCTGCTGGGCGGCTCGGCTGCTGGGCGGCTCGGCGGCTCGGCTGCTGGGCGGCTCGGCTGCTGGGCGGCTCGGCGGCTCGGCTGCAGGGCGGCTCGGCTGCTGGGCGGCTCGGCGGCTGGGCTGCTCGGCTGCTGGGCGGCTCGGCGGCTCGGCTGTCCGGCTGCTCCGGTGCCCGGGCGGCTCGGCGGTGCTGCTGCAGGGCGGCGCGGCGGTTGGCTGCTCGGCTAGGTGGGATGGGTCGGGCAGTCGTGGTGGCGGGCGGCGCTGCAGCAGGTGAGAGGCGGCGAGGCCGCAGGTGAGGGTGGCGAGGCCGCAGCAAAGGGCGGCAGAGGCCGCAGAAGAAGGGCGGCGACGGGCCGCCTTAGGGCGGCGGCGGGCCGCTGCGGAACGGGCTGCGACGAGCCGCCTTAGGGCGGCAGAGGGCCGCTGCGGGAAGGGCGGCGACGGGCCGTCTTAGGGCGGCGGCGGGCCGCCGCGGAAAGGGCGGCGACGGGCCGCCTCAGGGCGGCAGTGGGCCGCTGCGGGAAGGGCGGCGACGGGCCGTCTTAGGGCGGCGGTGGGCCGCCGCAGAAGGAGCGGCGATGGGGGGCCGTAAGGCGTCGGCGGGCCGCTGCGGAAAGGGCGGCGACGGGCGGCCTTAGGGCGGCGGCGGGCCGTTGTGGAAAGGGGGGCGACGGGCGGCCTTAGGGTGGCGGCGGGCCGCTGCAGAGAGGGCGGCGACGGGCGGCGGCTAGGGCGGCGCTAGGGCGTCGGGCCGCTAAGGGCCGCTAGGGCGACGGGCCAATAGAGCGATGGGCCGCTAGGGCGACGGGCCGCTAAGGGCGACGCGCCGCTAGGGTAGGCGCGCTTCGGGCAGGGGGCCAGGACTTGCCCCGGGCAGAAAAAAAGTTGGTGGGCCCTAGGAACAGTTCCCACGAGGGAACCTGCTCGATACCATGAGAAAATATGAACGAGAGACGAATGAACTATGAATGAAGTGGGTACAAGTACTAACCCTAATTGGGTTGTACCCCCTATGGGATACCCCACTATAGCCTACACAAAAGTATAAGCTATATATGTTCTGACAGAAGGACCTGCTGCACCATGTGTGACTGAGACAGAGTAATGGTGCGCTGTGCTCTGTCCCGGGTGATCTGCAAGCCAAGGTAGCTGCACAGATCACCTAGGTCTGTGCACGTGTGTCTCTTCTGCAGCTCGGACTTCACGTAGGCGAGTCCAGCAGTGTTAGCTGTGGCAAAGACCAAGTCGTCGACGTACACGAGGATGTAGAACGGCGGCAAAGAGGTGTCGGTGCGCAGAAACAGCGACGGGCCGGCAGTAGAAGGAGCAAACCCAAGAGCCGCAAGTGTAGTCCTCACTGTGTCGTGCCACTCACGAGGTGCCTGGCGAAGACCGTAGACTGGCCGCCGGAGGCTCCACTGGGCGCCAGGAGGAAAAGTCCCAGTGAAGCCAGGTGGGCGGCGCAGCCAGATTTCCTCGTGCAGGCTGCCCTGCAAGAAAGCAGTGTTGAAGTCAAGAGAGTGAAGCTCGTAGTCAAGGTGAGCGGCTATGTGCAGCAGTACCCAAAGAGTGGTCATCTTCGGGGTGGGAGAGAAGGTCTGAAAGTAGTCAACTCCCTGCCGCTGACTAAAGCCACGAGCCACGTAACCGACCGCCGCTTCACCCTGAAAATCCACATGCCACTGACGATGTTCGCCCCAGGCGGGGAAACCTCGTCAACGTAGGTGCCTGTGGACTTCGAGGAAGCCATCTCTGCGTCCATGGCTGCCTGCCACTGAGAGGAGTAGGGACCCTCTATCGCCTCCGCGTAAGAGCGCGGAGTCGGGATGTTTGGTGCATCCGGGTCTCCCTCAAGGGCAAGTAGCATGGACACGAGATGAGGTGAAGCAGCCGCAAGACACTGGAGGTCCTCCTATCTGTCCTCAAGGACGTCTGTGCCAAGAGCACACTCAAAGGACAGAAAGACGCAGACTCAGTAACCAGACTAGCAGCGTAGTCTAGACGACAGCGAGCAGCGAAGTCGACAAGCTCAGCAACTAGGGAAGACGCTGCAGTGGACTCAAAGGAAGGGGCACGCAGAGGAGTAGTAGACGGACGCAGAGACATCGGGTGCGTGCCCGAGACGGGGGGAGGACGCTGACGCGAACCACGACCACCAGTGCGAGCAGCTCGTACAGGCGACGCAAGACGAGACATAGGCTCACGACGCTCAATAGGACCTCTAGTAGGACCAGTGTAGGGAGAAGGAGCAGGTAGAGGAGAGGTAGGCTGTAACTGTGACTCTGACCGGACAGGCGGTGGACACTCTAAGGGAGGAGCCGGACTAGTGGAGGGCGGAAGACCAAGAACCTACTCAAGGAGCGGAACGAAGTACGGCCGCGGCTGTGCAGCACCCCCAGAACCAGCAGGAACAGCGCCAGCACCACGAACAGCAGCACCAGCGCCAGCAGCTCCAGCTCCAGCCGGACCACCAGAAGATGCAGTAGGTCCACCAGCTCGAGAACTAGACACTCCCGCAGGCCCAGCAGCTCCAGTACTCCCAGTACGAGCACCTCCGGGTCCCGCAGCACCAGCACCCTCAGCAGCAATAGAACCTCCAGCGCCCGCAGTACCTCCAGCTCCAGCAGCACGCCTCCAGCGCCGAGCAAACCACTCACGCAGCTCCTGTGGAGAGAGTAGCTCCCTCCGGGACACACGAAAAACCTCCAGGCCCAGCACTGCCAGACGCCACACGAGCAGGTCCAGTACCTTCAGACTCCGCACCCCTAAACGCAGCACCCCCAGGCTCAGAACCCCCAGGCGTAGCACCCCCAGGCTCAGCACCCCCAGGCTCAGCACCCCCAGGCGCAACACCCCGAGAGTCAGCACCCCCAGGCTCAGCACCCCCAGAGTCAGCACCCCCAGGCTCAGCACCCCCAGAGTTAGCACCCCCTGGCTCAGCACCCCCAGAGTCAGCACCCCCAGGCCCAGCACCACCAGACCCAGCACCCGCAGGCTCAGCACCCCTCGGCCTAGTGAGGAGCAGCTTGCTGCCGCCCCTCGACGAAGGGAACGCAGGTGGGGGCAGGCCCTAGAGGAAGGGGAGGGAGGGACCGGGGGAGACCAGAGACAAGGACACGGGAGGCCATGCCTCGAAGGCGAGGCAGGGAGGGGTGACCAAGGTGGTGGTGCCAGAGGAGAGTCTGGTGAGACAGGAGACGACACGGGCAGGGGGCAGGCTCAGGACTAGACCTGGACGCCGCAGCAAACACCTGACCCAACGTAGCTACCTGATCAGACTCAGCGACCGGAGGAGACTCAGTGGTCAGTGTGTACAGGCTCGACCGCGGCTGACGGGTAAACGTGGCCAAGTGACGGCCCGTCCGAGCACAGGTACAGTGGGTCACTCGCTGACTCGCAGGAGTGAACTGGTGATCCGCCGGACATGGAAGGATAGTGGAGAAGTCTGCAAGGACAGGACCCCCAAAGGGGTCTACCAGGGAGACTGCCACTGGCCGGCGAAGCGGCGTGAGCGTGGTGCGGTCTCGAAAGAAGGAGCGGGAAGCACCCGAGTCAAGGGTGAAGGTGTGGGTGGCCGGAGCCGACGCGGTACCTGATAGCGCAGACTCACCAGCACCTGGGGCAGGAGACTCACTGGCACCTAGAGCAGCAGCCTCACCAGTACCTAGAGCAGCAGCCTCACTAGTACCTAGAGCAGCAGCCTCACCAGTACCTAGAGCAGCAGCCTCACCAGTACCTAGAGCAGCAGCCTCACCAGCACCTAGAGCAGCATCCTCAATGCCCGGGTCAGTCAGAACACACAGGTAACAGGTACACCCATCACTAGTAGACAATGCATACATGGCAGTGAGAATGGCATCATAGTCAAGACCATAGATATCTACCCTCTGCCCAAGCAGCTGCACCCAGTCGGGGAGCTCAGCCTCGTCGCCAAACTCCGTACGCCAGGCGTCGCTCAGGCGGGCGAAGAAGCGGGACTCCGTGTGACCAGGCGTCCCGCAGGGCTGGCCAGTCGGAGCACCAGTGCAAATGATGTACGGGCAGCGAGCAGTACCACATGACCCTCCAAGCTGAGCGTGCCATTCACGAAGCTGCTGGAGCGAAAGAACCGCGCGCGGACGACGCAACACCTGTACCTGGGCACGCGAAGCAGCTCCCGAACTACTCACGCCAGGACGACTCCCACTGCGGTAACCCCGACAACCCCAGGTAGCGTACCACTCACGAAGCTGCTGGGGCGAAAGGACTGCGCGGGGACTACGCTGCAGCTGCACCTGGCCACTACAAGCAGCTCCCAAACCACCCACGTCAGAACGACTCTCACTACGGCCACTCCGACAACCCCAAGTAGAGTACCACTCACGAAGCTGCTGGGGGGTGAGGGACTCACGCGGACGGCGCTGGAACTGCATCTGGCCAGGCCAGGAGAAGTAGCAGTAGTAGCAATAGTAGCAGTAATAGCAGGAACAGCAATGCTCTCCAGTGGCAAGAAGGGTAGGAGTAAGACATCGGCAGAGGTGAGGCCGCCACTATCGCAGGGCGAGGGCACCGCAGGGGACTGCTGCTCCAGAGACCAAGGGCAGCTGCAGCAGTGGCAGCGGCTCCAGGGTCCAGGGTGCTGCGGCGGACAGGGGCGGCGGCGGCTGAAGGTGTCAGCTGCGGCGGCGGCTGCGGCTGTCGGCCGCGGCGGCTGCTGCTGACGGCGGCGGCGGCTGCCACGGTAGTGGTGGCGGCGGCTGCTGCTGTCGGAGGTGGCGGCTACTGCAGTCGAGGCAAGGGCAGCGGCGGCGGACACGGTAGTGGTGGCGGCGGCTCCTGCCGTCAGCGGTGGCTGCGGCAGCTGCTGTCGGCGGCGGCTGCCGTCGGTGGTGGCAGCAACTGCGGCCCGGGCAGGTGCGGCGGCGGCTGAGGAGGGGCCGTGGCGGGCCACAAAGGGGCCGAGAGAGGGGCCGCGAGGGGCCGCAAGGGTGGGCAGCGAGGCGCCGCAAGGGCGGCGCGACGAGGCCGCGAGGGGCCGCTCAGGGGCCGCGAGGGGCCGCGAGGGCGGCGCGACGGGGCCGCGAGGGCGGCGCAGCGGGGCCGCGAGGGCGGCGCGGCGGGGCCGCGAGGGCGGCGCGGCGGGGCCGCGAGGGCGGCGCGACGGGGCCGCGAGGGCGGCGCGACGGGGCCGCGAGGGCGGCGCGACGGGGCCGCGAGGGCGGCGCGACGGGGCCGCGAGGGCGGCGCGACGGGGCCGCGAGGGCGGCGCGACGGGGCCGCGAGGGCGGCGCGACGGGGCCGCGAGGGCGGCGCGATGGGGCCGCGAGGGCGGCGCGACAATGCCGCGAGGGCGGCACGACGGGGCCGCTAGGAGCCGTGAGAGGGGCCGTGAGAGGGGCCGTGAGAGGGGCCATTAGTGGCCTATGGGGGCCGTGAGAGGGGCCGTGAGAGGGGCCGCTAGGGGCCTAGAGGGGCCGTGAGAGGGGCCGCTAGGGGCCGTAAGAGGGCGCGACTCGGGCAGGGGCTAAGCGCGCTCCGGGCAGGAAAAAAAAAAAATCGATATTCGGTGCGCCCTAGGAAAAGTTCCCACTAGGGAACCTGCTCGATACCATGAGAAAACTAGAACGAGAATGAATGACTAAGGAATGAAAGTGATACAAATATGAAACCCTAGAATTGTGTACCCCTTAGTGTCTAACCGGCTACAGCCTACACAGGCTAGATCATATAAGTTTGACAATCTGTGCTCGTCTAAAACCTTAAACACTTCTTCCATATCTGCTAAGTGCTGCTGCTTATCCCGACTGTACACTAGGATGTCGTCGAGGTAAACTATTACACATTTATCTAAGTGCTGCCTAAATGCCTCGTTCATGGTCATCTGAAAAGTCGCCGGTGCGTTGGTCAGCCCGAATGGCAGCACAGTGTACTCGAACGACCCGTACCTAATCCTAAAAACTGTTTTGGCGCAGTCCGATGGTTCGACCCCAATCTGATGGTAACCTCCCCATAAATCTATTTTCGAAAAAAACCCGTGCTGTTCGCAGTTGGTCGATCAGTTCGTCGGGCCGGGGAATGGGGCCGCGAGGGCGGTGCGACGAGGCCGCGAGGGCGGCGCGACAGGGCCGCGAGGGCGGCGCGACGGGGCCGCGAGGGCGGCGCGACGGGGCCGCGAGGGCGGCGCGACGGGGCTGCGAGGGCGAGGGCGACGCGACAAGGCCGCGAGGGCGGCACGACGGGGCCGCTAGGAGCCGTGAGAGGGGCCGTGAGAGGGGCCGTTAGGGGCCTATGGGGGCCGTGAGAGGGGCCGCTAGGGGCCGTGAGAGGGGCCGTGAGAGGGGCCGCTAGGGGCCTAGAGGGGCCGTGAGAGGGGCCGCTAGGGGCCGTAAGAGGGCGCGACTCGGGCAGGGGCTAAGCGCGCTCCGGGCAGGAAAAAAAAAAATCGATATTCGGTGGGTCCTAGGAAAAGTTCCCACTAGGGAACCTGCTCGATACCATGAGAAAACTAGAACGAGAATGAATGACTAAGGAATGAAAGTGATACAAATATGAAACCCTAGAATTGTGTACCTCATAGTGTCTAACCGGCTACAGCCTACACAGGCTAGATCATATAAGTTTGACAATCTGTGCTCGTCTAAAACCTTAAACACTTCTTCGATATCTTCTAAGTGCTGCTGCTTATCCCGACTGTGCACTAGGATGTTGTCGAGGTAAACTATTACACATTTATCTAAGAGCGGCCTAAATGCCTCGTTCATGGTCATCTGAAAAGTCGCCGGTGCGTTGGTCAGCCTGAATGGCATCACAGTGTACTCGAACGACCCGTACCTAGTCCTGAAAGTTGTTTTGGCGTAGTCCGATGGTTCGACCCTAATCTGATGGTAACCTCCCCATAAATCTATTTTCGAAAAAACCCGTGCTGGTCGCAGTTGGTCGATCAGTTCGCCGGGCCGGGGAATGGGGTACCGCGACTTGACTGTTACCCTGTTCAGTGCTCTGTAGTCGATACACATGCGAAAACCCCCGTCTTTTTTTGGCGTGAATAGTATCGGTGCGGCGAACGGTGACTGTCAGATTTATATGACATATTTGCTGTAGGCTATAGTGGGGTAGCACATATGGGGTACAGGGTTTCTAGGGTTGTATTTGTACCCAATCTTTCCTTAGTCATTCTCATTCCTGTTCATTCTTTTCACATGGTATCAGAGCAGCTATGGCTGCAGAGATGGCTTCCTGGAAGTCCACAGGCACCTACGTTGACGCGGTTCCCCCTCCTGGGGCGAACATCGTCAGTGGCATGTGGATCTTCAGGGTGAAGCGGCCGCCGGGCTCTCCACCTTTCTTCAAGGCACGGTACGTCGCTCGTGGCTTCAGTCAGCGGCAGGGAGTTGACTACTTTCAGACCTTCTCTCCCACCCCGAAGATGACTACTCTTCGGGTGCTGCTGCACATAGCCGCTCAGCGCGACTACGAGCTTCACTCTCTCGACTTCAGCACTGCGTTCTTGCAGGGTAGCCTGCACGAGGAGATCTGGCTTCGCCGTCCACCTGGCTTCACTAGGACTTTCCCTCCTGGCACCCAGTGGAGCCTCCGACGGCCAGTCTACGGTCTCCGCCAGGCACCGCGTGAGTGGCACGACACACTGAGGACTACGCTTGCGGCCCTTGGGTTTGCTCCTTCTACTGCTGACCCGTCGCTGTTTCTTCGCACCGACACTTCCCTGCCGCCGTTCTACATCCTCGTGTACGTCGACGACTTGGTCTTTGCCACAGCGGACACTGCTGGACTCGCCTACGTGAAGTCCGAGCTGCTGAAGAGACACACGTGCACAGACCTGGGTGAACTGCGCAGCTACCTTGGCTTGCAGATCACTCGGGACAGAGCACGCCGCACCATTACCTTGACTCAGTCACACATGGTGCAGCAGGTCCTTCAGCGCTTCGGCTTCACGTACTCCTCGCCTCAGGCCACTCCTCTGCCTACTCGCCACTCACTCTCAGCTCTGCCTTCGGATGAGTCCGTAGAGTCGAGTGGTCCGTATGCAGAGCTTGTTGGCTGCCTCATGTACCTGATGACCTGCACACGACCTGACCTTGCATACCCTCTGAGCATTCTTGCACGCTATGTTGCTCCTGGGAGACACAGACCAGAGCACATGGCTGCAGCGAAGAGGGTATTGCGCTACCTGTGCAGTACGTCGGGCATGGGGCTAGTGCTTGGAGGGCGGAGTCCAGTGGTCCTTACCGGCCACGCGGGCGCTTCTTGGGCTGACGACCAGGCTACGCAGCGGTCGTCACAGGGTTACACCTTCAGCCTTGGTTCCGGGTCTGTCTCGTGGCGGTCTACTCGCTCGTCTTCGGTTCTCGGCTCCAGTTGTGAGGCTAGGATCTACGCCGGGGCCATGGCTGCACAGGAGCTTCGCTGGCTCACCTACCTGCTGACTGACCTTGGAGAGCCGCCTCGTTCTCCTCCAGTGCTGTACGTAGAAAACAAGGCCATGCTGGCCTTGTGTCGAGAGCAGCGTTTGGAGCACAGAACGAAGCACATTGCTCTCCGCTACTTCCTTGCTCGTGAGCTGCAGCAGCGCGGTCAGTTGCAACTTGCATACGTGGCCTCTGAGGCCAACACTGCTGATGTGTTCACCAAGGCACTCGCGCCTTGTGACCATCAGCGCTTTTGCACCCAGCTGGGTCTTGTGCCTGTCTTGCCTCACTTGCTCTCCTCTTGACTTTACTTGTACTGTGACATATATATACCTGCTCTTGCTTGTCTAGTTTTATATATATATATGTCTGTACTCCTGCATGTGAACTGGCCTCTGGCCCTGCTCTTGTGCTCGGACTGTGTGGTGACTTTGTGATCCACCCTGAGCTTGCTCTGCTTTGCTTTACTTGACTGGTCTTGTGACCCCTTGTTCTCCCCCACTTTGCCTATGGGGGTGTGTCAGATTTATATGACATATTTGCTGTAGGCTATAGTGGGGTAGCACATATGGGGTACAGGGTTTCTAGGGTTGTATTTGTACCCAATCTTTCCTTAGTCATTCTCATTCCTGTTCATTCTTTTCACAGTGACGAGCTCGGTCTAATGATTTTTTTTCTCGAACAGGTAATCTAACTGCTTTCTTAGTTCGTCGAGCTCGGGCTGTGTCAGTCTGAACTGGCGCTGTACGGTTGGCTGTGCCCCCGGTTCTAATTCGATTCGGTGGTCATGTGCTCGTTGAGGTGGCAGCCCTTCCGGTAAGTCGTCGGGGAAAATCCCGGGGTATCATTTCAACAGTTCCTGTAATTCGGGTGGTACGGCTGCCAGCAGTTTCTTGAAATCACTCGGCTGCTCTGCTTCCTCTACTAATGCGATGTCTACTGCGTACACGTCAGCTCCAGCAGCGACAGCACGTTTCATTGTGATGGCGTTGACGTGTACCGTTGAAGACTCGGGCGACTGCCAACGAGGTAGCTCGACGCAGTTACCACTACGAGGTAGCTCAAGCATTTCCTGTGTAAACCCGAAATTTCCCCCGCAGCGGACTTTGACTCTCTCTACCTTTTCCCGTATGGCCAGTGGCGTGCCGTCGACCTAGCGTGTGTCTATCTCTAGTAAGCAACGGCTAAGTGTCGGCTACATTTTTCGTGCGGTTGCGGTATTAACTAAACTGTGGCTTGCTCCTCCGTCGATAAAAATCTTCACTGCTGCTCCCTGTATTTTCCCATGGATCAGTACTGGGCAATCCGTCGCTGTACCCTCCTTATTCGTCCGAGTCCGATCGATAGCATGAATCGGTGAGGGTCGGTGGGGTTGGGCGAGCAGGCAGTCTCGTCAGTAGTTGGCCCGATTCCTACTGATTGTTGGCGCTTCCCTGCTTTGGAGACTCCCTCCCCTGCTCTGCTCCGCGGCGCCTAAGCTCCTCTGGGCATTCGCTCTTGCGATGGCTTGGCCTGTTGCAAGCAAAGCAGCGCCCCTTAAACGGCGCGGCAGCTGCATTCGTCGTAACAGCGTGTACAGTGGCGTGCTCGATCGGTCCCCGAGGACGATGTCCATAGTAGGACCCCAGTCTCGGACGGCGTAAAATGTCGATTTTTTTGGCGAGCGCGAGAATCTCGTTGAAGTTCAAGAGCCCGCGTAGCATGATTTCGTGCAAGATGTCCGGCTTCAGCCCTCCGACGTAACAGTCCACTCGCTCCGCTTCGTGCATGTAGCCGAATTGCACGCATAATGCGAGAAAACCACTTGTAGTCTTGAGCCGATCCAAGCTCCCGCCAAGTGCGCAATCTCTGACGCGCCGAAATAGAAGCCGCGATCGGCTCGAAGTGCGCCAGAAGCCCTGCGCACCACGCATCCCACGTGCTGTATTGGGCGGTCTCGTAGAATGAACTCCAGGTGACAGCTGGGCCCGTGGGCCCTTCCTCTTGCGACGGTGGCTCGTAGGCGTGTGGCGACGTCACGATGACTCGCCACCAGTCCATGGCGGGGCCCCTTAGCAGCGAAACGGCATACCGAATCTTCGCTGCATCCGACTCGACGTAATTCGCGTCGAAGAAGACGTTCATCGTGAAGACCCACGATTGAACCGTCGGACCTCCACGCTGGCTCGGATCGAAGCAGGGCGGGCGTTGCGGCTTGACTGGCATTGGTGCCATAATGGCCTGTTCGCCACTTGTCGCCGCGAACTCCACGTGTTGTCGGGCTTCGCGAGGCTCCCGCGGGCTTGGTGCGACCCTGTTTCCTCCCATGTCAGGCATCGGCTGGGCAGCGCCATCGCTGGTTGCGCCTGAGCGCTGTCCCACGCTGTTGTTTTGTGTTGGTGTGCTGGACGAGATGACGATCGGCTCGTCTGATTGTGCAGATGCATTTGTCGGTGCGTGTGGTGGCGCTGGAGTGTTCATCGTTGATTACTGATGCGCGGAGTCACGTTCCGCCGTGAGCGTCGCAATTTCGAGCGCCGAATCTTCAAGTTGGCGCACCAGACGGTCGAGCTGCTCCTGCGTCAATGTGGCGAGCGTGAATTCGGCCATGGCGGGGGTGTCGGGCGAGCTCACCGAGAGCCTCGGTCGTGGCCGTGCGTGCTTACGAGAGAGCACTACGAGCGGCGGTGCTGTGTCGCTGAGAGACGTCTACCCCCCCCAAAAAAATGAGATAGTGGGGAAGCGAAGGTGTGGGTGCAGTCCGAGAGGAGATCGTAGGCTCTTAATACCATGTGTTACGAGTGCAATTGAGTGAACGAACGAGATCTGCACTATCGAAGCAAGAGTCCAAATGAGCGAAGGCATGAGCGAAGAATATATAGCGAAACTACAGTGGTAACGGTAATGGACTGTGGTTGTCACGCGACGGGCCTGGGACTGAGGTTGGGAAAAAGTGTCGAAGCGGAGGCCCGCCCAGGCCCTTACTCGGCCCCGCCGCCTGCTCTCACGCGGCCCCGCTGACGGCTCTGTCGCGGCCCCGCCCAGGCCCTTACGCGGCCCCGCCGCCTGCCTCCGTCGCGGCCCCGCCCCATCCCGGCCCAGCCGCCCCTTCGCGGCCCGGTCGCCTCCTAACGGCCCCGCCGTCCCTTCGTGACGGCCCCGCCGTCCCTTCCTGACGGCCCCGCCGTCCCCTCCTGACGGCTCCTGCCGTCCCCTTCTACCGGCCCCGCAACTGCACCTGCTGGCCCCGCAGCTGCACCTACCGGCCCCCACCACCCCCCCCCCCCCCTTTTCCCGTCGCCTGTCGAGGCGACCTGAGGGGGCCGCTTGCGGGGGGGTGTCAGGTGTGTGGCCTCCCCTGCTTCTCCTCCTCCTTCATCTCCCACTGCAGCAGCCGAGCCGCTCACATGCAGCAGCCGAGCCGCCCTACCGCCGAGCCGCCCTGCAGCCGAGCCGCCCTGCCGCCGAGCCGCCGGGTCGCTGAGCTGCTGAGCTGCAGTTGCTGCCAAGCCGCCCTGCCGCCGAGCCGCCGCGTCACCGAGCTGCTGAGCTGCAGTTGCTGTCGAGCCGCCTTGCCGCCAAGCCGCCCGAGTCGCCCGAGCCGCCGAGCCGCCGAGCTGCCGAGCCGCTGAGTCGCCGAGCCTACTCTTCCCACCACTGGTGAGCTCTTGCCCTGCTAGCACGCTGCGCGTCGCCTGCTTGCCTGCCTGCCTGCCTTTTGGCTTGCCTGGCTGCCTGCCTTCCTGCTGCTAGTCCTGCTCCTGCTTCTACTTGCGGAGCCAGATGCAGCCCCAGCGACGCCTGCGTGAGTCCCTCACGCCCCAGCAGCTGCGTGAGTGGTACGCTGGTTGGGGCTGAAGGGGTGGCGGCGCTACTCCTACTACCACTCCTGCTGCTTCTACTCGTGGTGGCGGCCAGATGCAGCTCCCGCGACCCTCTCGCGTGTCTCTCACGCCTCGCCAGCTTCGTGAGTGGTACGCTCAGAGTGGAGGGTCTCTCAGTGCTGTTCGCTGCTCTTACGTGATACGCACTGGTACTCGGACTGGTCAGCCTTGTGGGACACGTAGTCATACACCGTCCCGCTGCTTCGCCCGTCTGAGCGACGCCTGGCGTACCGTGTTTGGCGACGAGGCTGAGCTTCCCGACTGGGTGGAGTTGCTTAGGCAGAGGGTCGATATATATGCTCTTGACTATGATGCTATTCTCATTGCCATGTATGCATTGCCTACTAGTGCTGACCGTGCCGGTCACCTGTGCGTCCCGCTTGACCCAGGTATAGGACCTGCTGCTCTAGCTACTAGTGAGGCTGCTGCTCTGGGTGCTCGTGAGTCTCCTGCTCCAGGTACAGGTGCGGCTGCTGCTCTAGGTGCTGGTGGGTCTGCTTCCTCAGGTGCGGGTGAGGCTGCGCTCTCAGGTACCGCGTTGGCTTCGGCCTCCCTCACCTTTACACTTGACTCTGGGGCTTCTCGCTCCTTCTTTCGGGACCGCACCACACTCACGCCGCTTGGTCGGCCGGTTGCAGTCTCCCTGGCTGACCCCTCTGGGGGTCCTGTCCTCGCTCACTTTTCCACTGTCCTCCCGTGTCCGGCTGCCCCCTCGGGCACCCTGTCTGGCCTGTACCTCCCCTCGTTCTCGACGAACTTGGTGAGTGGTGCAGACCTACAGGATGCGGGGGTTCACCAGTTCACTCCTGCGAGTCAGCGGGTGACCCACTGCACGGACGCACGCACAGGCCGGCACCTGGCCACGTTCTCGCGTCGGCCTGGGTCGAGCCTCTACACCCTGACCACTGAGTCTCCTCCTGTCCCCGCGTCCGGTCAGGTAGCAGCGTCGGGTCAGGTGTTTGCTGCTGCGTCCAGGTCTGGTCCTGAGTCTGCCCCCTGTTCGTGTCGCCTCCTGTCTCACGAGACTCTTCTGTGGCACCACCGTCTAGGCCACCCCTCCTTGCCCCGTCTTCGGGGCATGGCTTCCCGTGTCCTTGTCTCTGGTCTTCCCCAGTCTCTCCCTCCCCTTCCTTCGGGACCAGGACCTTCCTGTGTCCCCTGTGTCGAGGGGCGCCTCAGGGCTGCTCCTCACTCCTCCCAGTTTCCCCCGACAGAGGCTCCTCTGCAGACGCTTCACATGGACGTGTGGGGCCCGGCCCCCGTCCGTGGGCAGGGTCACGAGCGCTACTTCCTGTTGGTGGTTGACGACTACTCGCGTTACACCTCAGTCTTCCCCTTGCGCAGCAAGGGTGCTGTCACTGAGGTGCTGATCGACTGGATCCGCGAGGCTCGTCTCCAGCTCAGGAGGAGCTTCGGCTCGGACTTTCCTGTTCTGCGTCTGCACTCTGACCGCGGTGGGGAGTTCTCCTCTCGCCTTCTGCGAGCCTACTGTCGTGCACAGGGGATCCGCCAGACCTTTACGCTTCCGGACTCTCCACAGCAAAATGGGATTGCTGAGCGCCGCATTGGCATGGTCATGGATGTCGCTCGTACGTCCATGATGCATGCGGCTGCCCCCCACTTTCTGTGGCCGTTTGCGGTTCGGTACGCGGCGCATCAGCTCAACCTTCACCCCAGGGTCTCTCGGCCCGCGATGTCCCCAGTGTTACTGTGGACGGGGAAGGTCGGCGATGCGTCTGCGTTCCGTGTCTGGGGATCTCGGGCGTTTGTCCGCGACTTGTCTGCGGACAAGCTGTCCCCCCGTGCTGCTCCCTGTGTCTTCCTTGGCTTCCCCCCTGACGCTCCAGGGTGGCAGTTCTACCACCCCTCCTCTCGTCGTGTTCTGTCCTCCCAGGACGTCACGTTCGACGAGTCAGTCCCCTTCTACCGCCTCTTCCCCTACCGTACTCCTTCCCTCCCCCCCCCACCGGACTTCCTGGTACCAGTTCCCCCCCCGGTAGACCCCCTCCCCCCTCAGGTTCCTGCCCCTTCAGGTGTGTCCCAGGTAGACACGGTCGGGCCAGTCGAGGTTGCTGCTGAGTCTGGTCCTGCTGCGGGTGCTGAGCCTGGGGGTGCTGCTGCTGGGGGTGCTGAGCCTGGGGGTGCGAGGCCGGGGGGTGCTGAGTCTGGGGGTGCTGAGCCGGGGGGTGCTGAGCCGGAGGGTGCTACGTCAGGAGCTGCTGAGCCTGGAGGTGCTGGGCCTGGAGGTGCGGAGCCTGCGCCTGCTGGACCTGGGGGCTCTCCGGTTCTTCAGTCTCGGCGGGAGCCGCTCTCTCCACAGGAGCTGCGCGAGTGGTTTGCTCGCCGCTGGAGGCGTGCTGCTCGAGCTGGAGCTTCTTTGCCTGCTGAGGGTGCTGGTGCTGTCGGTCCCGGAGCTGCTGGGCCTGCGGGTCCTACTGGAGCTGGAGCTACTGAGTCTGGGGGTGCTGAGTCTGGAGCTGCTGAGCCTGGAGGTGCTGAATCTGGAGCTGCTGAGCCTGGGGGTGCTATGTCTGGAGCTGCTGTGCCTGGGGGTGCTGAGTCTGGAGCTGCTGAGCCTGGGGTTTCTCCTGCTGCTGCGTCTCGCCGGGAGCCCCTCTCTCCACAGGAGCTGCGCGAGTGGTTTGCTCGCCGCTGGAGGAGTGCTGCTGGAGCTGGAGCTTCGTCGACCGTCGAGGGTGCTGGTGCTGCCGGTCCCGGAGCTGCTGGGCCTGCGGGTCCTACTGGAGCTGGAGCTGCTGAGGGTGTTGGTGCTGAGACTACTGCTGTCTGTCCTGGCGGTGGTTCTACTGCTGGTGCTGCTGGAGGTCCTGCCGCTGGAGGTGTTGGTGGCGCTGGTGCTGTCGCTGAGGGTGCTGGTGCTGTCCCTGCTGAGTCTGGAGCTGCCGCGCGGCCTCGGCCGTACTTCGTTCCGCTCCTACAGCAGGTTCTTGGTCTTTCTCCTTCGGTAGAGTGTCCACAGCCTGTCCAGTCGCAGTTACTGTTGGAGCCTTCCTCTCCTCTGCCTGCTCCCTCTCCTTACACTGGTCCTACTGGAGGTCTTGCTGAGCGTCGTGAGCCTGCGTCTCGTCCCGCGTCGCCTGTTCGTACTGCTCGCGCTAGTGGTCGCGGTTCGCGTCAGCGTCCTCCTCCTGTCCCTGGCACGCACCGGATGTCTCTGCGTCCGTCCACTGCTCCTCTGCGTGCCCCTTTGCCTTCTCCTCCTGAGTCCTCTCTTCCTGCGCTTGCCGACCCTGAGTCGGACTCTCTTCGTGCTGCCAGTCCTACTGTCACGCGTCTGCTTGCTACTGTCGTCGCTGACCCCTCTTTTGAGTCCACTGCTGCGTCTGCTCTTGTCGCTGAGCTCGTCGACTTTGCTGCTCGCTGTCGTCTAGACTACGCTGCTAGTCTTGTTGCTGAGTCTGCGTCTGTCTGTCCTCCGTCCGTCGGGGGTGAGTGTGCTCTTGGCACGGACGTCCTAGAGGACAGGCAGGAGGAGTTACAGTGTCTGGCTGCCGCTTCACCTCATCTCGCGTCTGTACTGCTTGCTCCTGAGGGAGACCCGGATGCACTAGACATCCCGACTCCGCGCTCTTACGCGGAGGCCGTAGAGGGTCCCTACTCCTCTCAGTGGCAGGCAGCTATGGATGCAGAGATGGCTTCCTGGAAGTCCACAGGCACCTACGTTGACGCAGTTCCCCCTCCTGGGGCGAACATCGTCAGTGGCATATGGATCTTCCGGGTGAAGCGGCCGCCGGGCTCTCCACCTGTCTTCAAGGCGCGGTACGTTGCTCGTGGCTTCAGTCAGCGGCAGGGAGCTGACTACTTTCAGACCTTCTCTCCCACCCCGAAGATGACAACTCTTTGGGTGCTGCTGCACATAGCCGCTCAGCGCGACTACGAGCTTCACTCTCTCGACTTCAGCACTGCGTTCCTGCAGGGTAGCCTGCACGAGGAGATCTGGCTACGCCGTCCACCTGGCTTCACTGGGACTTTCCCTCCTGGCACCCAGTGGAGCCTCCGACGGCCAGTCTACGGTCTCCGCCAGGCACCGCGTGAGTGGCACGACACACTGAGGACTACGCTTGCGGCTCGTGGGTTTGCTCCTTCTACTGCTGACCCGTCGCTGTTTCTGCGCAGCGACACTTCACTGCCGCCGTTCTACATCCTCGTGTACGTCGACGACTTGGTCTTTGCCACAGCGGACACTGCTGGACTCGCCTACGTGAAGTCCGAGCTGCTGAAGAGACACACGTGCACAGACCTGGGTGAACTGCGCAGCTACCTTGGCTTGCAGATCACTCGGGACAGAGCACGCCGCACCATCACCTTGACTCAGTCACACATGGTGCAGCAGGTCCTTCAGCGCTTCGGCTTCACGTACTCCTCGCCTCAGGCCACTCCTCTGTCTACTCGCCACTCGCTCTCAGCTCTGCCTTCGGATGAGTTCGTTGAGTCGAGTGGCCCGTACCCAGAGCTTGTTGGCTTCCTCATGTACCTGATGACCTGCACTCGACCTGACCTTGCATACCCTCTGAGCATTCTTGCATGCTATGTTGCTCCTGGGAGACACCGACCAGAGCACATGGCTGCAGCGAAGAGGGTATTGCGCTACCTGTGCAGTACGTCGGGCATGGGGCTAGTGCTTGGAGGGCGGAGTCCAGTGGTCCTTACAGGCCACGCGGACGCTTCTTGGGCTGACGACCAGGCTACGCAGCGGTCGTCACAGGGTTACACCTTTAGTCTTGGTTCCGGCTCTGTCTCGTGGCGGTCTACTCGTTCGTCTTCGGTTCTCAGCTCCAGTTGTGAGGCTGAGATCTACGCCGGGGCCATGGCTGCACAGGAGCTTCGCTGGCTCACCTACCTGCTGACTGACCTTGGAGAGCCGCCTCGTTCTCCTCCAGTGCTGTACGTAGACAACAAGGCCATGCTGGCCTTGTGCCGAGAGCAGCGCTTGGAGCACAGAACGAAGCACATTGCTCTCCGCTACTTCCTTGCTCGTGAGCTGCAGCAGCGTGGTCAGTTGCGACTTGCGTACGTGGCCTCTGAGGCCAACACTGCTGATGTGTTCACCAAGGCACTCGCGCCTTGTGACCATCAGCGCTTCTGCACCCAGCTGGGTCTTGTGCCTGTCTTGCCTCACTTGCTCTCCTCTTGACTTTACTTGTACTATGACATATATATACCTGCTCTTGCTTGTCTAGTCTTCTATATATGTCTGTACTCTTGCTTGTGAACTGGCCTCTGGCCCTGCTCTTGTGCTCGGACTGTGTGGTGACTTTGTGATCCACCCTGAGCTTGCTTTGCTTTGCTTTGCTTGACTGGTCTTGTGACCCCTTGTTCTCCCCCACTTTGCTTATGGGGGTGTGTCAGATTACTATAGCTGATGCATGTTTGTAGGCTATAGTGGGGTAGCACATATGGGGTACAGCTTTCTAGGGTTGTATTTGTACCCAACCCTGACTTAGTCATTTCATTCCTGTTTGCTTATTTTGACAATGCGCACTCTGCAAGTTCATTCTTAACATTTGGTACGGTATTGGAACTAATTTCCTAGCCTACCCCGCTTTTTAGAATGTAACTCCCCTCGGGTGGGGGACAAGGAAGGGTGTCACGAGGTCCAAGAGTTTCGTGCTAGCCGGCCAGGAGAACGAGTTAGTTGCTCATCGTGGCCATGTTTTTACGTGCACTCCTTGGCACCGCTGGATCCTTGCCTCGAATTGTCTTGAACTAGAAGTTCAAGATGGCAGATAACTCGATCCACAAGACGCCGTTCTGCACCAGATACGGCTCCCTACAAATACTTAGTGATGCCATTCAGACTATGCAATGCACAAGCGACATTCCCGGCTGAAATGAACCACAACCTACAACCCCTGCTTGACGAGTGCGTAATGGTGTACCTGGATGACATTCTCATCTACTCCAAGAACATGAAGGAGCACCCGAAGCATCTGCAGGAAGTCTTCGAGATCCTGCGGTAGAACAAATTCTACGTGAAGCTGTCGAAAAGCGACTTCGTAATGAAGAAGGTTTCTCGAAAACATGGTGAGTGCAGAGGGCGTACATGTGGGCCTGCGGAAGATCGAATCCGTTAGGAAGCGGAAGTTCCTGAGCGTAAAGGAGTTGCAGCAGTTCCTTGGCTTCGTCAACTACTACAACAGGTTCGTGCTACAGTACGCTAAGATAGCAGCACCTCTGACGAAGTTACTGAAAAAGAATACGCGCTACAAATGGGATACACCTTAACAGCAAGCCATGGAGCAGCGACAGACAGCACTGACTACTTCCCCAGTACTCATCCTACCGGATCCAGACAAAGATTATGTGGTGAATGCAGACGATAGTGACCAGGCAGCTGGAGCGGTACTGATGCAGGATCACGAATGCGGTTTGCAGCCCATTGCTCACCTCAGTAAAAAGCTATACGGGGCAGAACTGAATTACTTAATCAATGACAAAGAAGCCTTAGCAATAGTCACAGCCTTCAAGGCGTGGAGTTGTTACCTAAAGAGAGTCAAGACCACTGTCTACACTGACCACTGTAGTCTCAAATACCTCGCAACCTACGCCTTCAAGACGACAGGTGCGGTGGATGGACTTCCTGAAAAAACACTTTCACTACGACATCGTCTACAAGCCAGGGCTACACAACAAAGCCGACGCATTGAGCCGCCCAGGGCACGTAGCAGGCATCCAGATCGACGGGATGAAACTTCAACTCACGGGTCTATTCCAATATGGGAACTCTGTGGACATAGAAACCGCTATAGCACAAAACAGAAGTTGTTACAGTGGGAGAAAGACATAGCGGTAAAGATTTGGGAAAGATTTGGATACCAAACTATGCCCCGCTCCGACAGATCTTACTGAGGGTTTCATGACGTAGAAAACGCGAGACATTTCGGGAGCAACAAGATGTTAGCAGGGATAGTAAAGTATTACTATTGGCCCCAGATGGCAACAGATTCGCAGAAATTCGTCACCTCATGCGGCATGTGCCAGTGGATGAAAACTAGTAAGAAAAAAAAAGCAGGGTTATTTCAGCCTCTATCCGTACCGGAGCAGCCATGAGAAGTCGGCAGCCTAGACTTCATCATTGGGCTTCCTGCAACCTCACAAGGGCATGATGCTATACTCATTGTGATTGATAAGTTCTCTAAAATCGGACACTTCATTCCGACAAACAAACGGCTACAGCTGAAACAGCCGCTCGCCTCTTCTTCAACCGCATCATCACCATCCACGACATTCCTGCTACACTCATCTTGGACAGGGACCCATAGTTCACTTGTAAATTCTAGAGGAAACTCATGAATTTGTTGGGGACAAAGCTTGCGATGTCTTCTGCGTACCACCCCCAGATTGACGGACAGACGGAGCGACTCCATAAGGTGGTTGAACAGTTACTGCACACAACTTGCAGTGACGACATCAGCCACTGGGACAAACACTTGAGTTCGCTTACAACAACGCTTCACATGCGACCACAGGGAAATCTGCATTCTTTCTGTGCTACGGATGGGGACCACTCACACCACAGCAATCAACCATAACGGCACATGTCCAAGCTGCACATGACTTCGTCACCACCGTGCAACAGCTATGGGAGAAAACTCTGCGTCGTCTCACCACGATGCAGAGCTTCCAGAAGCAGTGTGCCGATCTACAGCGACATGATCACTTGGTAGCAGTCGGAAATCAGGTGTTTCTCGACACATGCAACTTGGACATGTATGACCTTCCGTCCAAGCTCCGGCCTTGCTTTTGTGGTCCCTTTCGCGTTGAGGTGATGGTGACTCCAGTTAAATTCCGCTTGCGCTTACCATCTACATGGAAGCTCTACAAGGCTTTCCATGTTTAGCTCTGAAGCCCTACAAGGACCCCAACCAGCAGTTCTCGGGACAAAAGCTACCGCCACCACCACCTGCTTTCTTACAAGATGAACAACAGTACAAGGTGGAACGAGTGCTCGCTCATTGATGCGCTCGAGTTTTTCATACGCTGGAAGGGATATGACCCATCGGAGGCCAATTGGGCAACAGAAGCTGATATGGGCAACGCACGCCGTGCTCTCAAGGATTATCTTGTCAAGCAGGGTGTTTCTCACGCCACTCAACTTTGAGGGGGGGACGTGTGAGAGTACGACGGCTAGCCTTACCTTTATTTACTTTCTCATACATTATCTTGCTTAGATATATTTTATTTTGCATGCTTTTGCTTGATTTCTTAATCTCGATGCTTGAATCATATTTATTACTGATCCAGATCTCCGATCCTCGCAGTGTGTGATACGTGCGGGGTGAAGGCCCCGATTTACACTGGATGTGGGAAAAGATGGCACACAGCAGAGAAGAGAAAATGTGAGGAAAGTTTGCACGAGAGGTACAGCTAGAACGGGAGCTAGCAAAGTTGAAGGCACATATGGAAAATGCAGAGTTATGTAAGGATCCGGAGAAAGCACTGTTGGCTTGGGAGGATGACGAAGACGAGGAATACAAAGAGGAGGAGGTTGAGTACGGGGCCATGGCTATACCACCAAGGGATCGAGAGAACCTGGGGTTGCGAAGCAGATGTATGGATGGCAGGGTAGAGCAAAAGTAGCAAGAGAGGATAATTTCTAAGCGTCTGGTGGGTGTAAGCAAGTCTAGAACGGCCCGGCGTCACCCTGGAGAGGGCTAGTTTGTCAATCCACGGCTCTGGTGGTAGATCCCAAGGCGGTAGTCGTTAGGGAAATACCAGTGGAGAACTCAGTAGTGGACACGCGCCCGCAGAATGTTTTGGTCGGTGGGAATCTAACAAAGCAGTTACGAGCACACGGCGGTGAGTCGAGGGATCCTGGTCATGCCAGCAAGGGAAGGGCACCAAATTGGATGCCTTGCACCAAAGAACCAATTGAGGTAACTTTGCAGCCAGGGGAGGAGAGAGAGTGTAGGATACGAGTGCAATGCGGGTTGACTGAGTCTGATGACTACGACATTCTGCTGTGGATGGAGCTCTTGTATAAGATGGAAGCCACTATCTGTACCTGGCAATAACATGCGCTATACCGTACGGGATTTTGGGCGGAAAGTAGAGCTGGGTGAGCTTCCGGTACGATTTATTAATACAGGACCAAAGAAAGTCTGGAGGGCTGAGGGCGTCAGATGAGAGGGAAGTGGACGAGTTTATGAGACGGGGCTGCTAGAACAGGAGCCACCTTAAACAAGTATGGCATCACCCTAGTGGAGCTGTTCGGGGGGTTGGGGGTAGGTTTGGCAGCGGCATTAGAGGCGGGCCAGCAGGTGAAAAGGAAGAGGATGGTATGGAAGCATGCTAAGATGCTGCAGCAACGCTAACTCGTACAGCTGCCCAAGGATGTGGCACGAGAAGCATTGCAGCTCAAAAGTTGGGATGGCACACAAATCACTAAGGGAGATGTAGAGAGCTAGGGAAAGGTGGACGTGCTCGTAGCTGGATGGGAGTGTCAAGGAACCTCGCGAACAGGGAAAGGCAGAGGGTTACATGATGAGCGCACGAGACTGGTATCAAAGTTGTTTGAGATCATGCGGTGCATGAGAGATACCGGAGGGCAGAACGCGTACATATTGGAACACGTGGATATGCAGGGAGATGCTTGAGAGTCTGTTCGAGTTGTACGGGAGCTGGTGGAAGCTGAATCGGGGAAAGGATTGAGTTGTGATGGGGCACAGCTTGGGACACGATGCCATAGGCTCCAGCGGTACTGCCAAAACATCCTGCCAGAAGGAGAGCTGAGGGCACGGTTGCAAGGTTGGAAAGGGATGAAACCAGGATTGTGGAAGGCATACCAGCGAGGGTGGCCACGACGGTGACTAAGCCTGATCACCCACGGCATACCAGTGCAACCGGGTAGGAGAGATGCGGAGAGCCCGGCTGACACTGGTAGGATACCCGAGGGCAAGAGGATTCATAGAGCAGGAAGGGACACCAGGCTCGGGGATGGTATACAATCATCGCAATAATAGGTGGGAAGAGGCAACTGCCCTGGAGTGCGAGCTAGCCATGGGGTACTTGCCTTGAGCAACGACAGCAGAGGCTATATTGGCAGATACGCCTTGGGAAGGTTGACGTACGACGTACATACGCTTCTGTAAAATTAATCATCTCTTGCTGCTTGTGCTCTACCCTGCCATTTATCCTAAGTGAGAAAAGAAATTTCGAAATTGAAAAAAATTGCGACAGCTTTGCGACATCGCAAATTGTTACCACAACCTCGCACAATGCCCAACCCACTTCTGGCCTTCCACCCCCTTACAACACACTACCCCACCCAATCTCTCAAACCCAACCACCCGTTTCGAATGTTCGGGATTTCGCCATACCATATAGTGATCGACGACTTCCAGTTTATTCACCCAATTCTCCTCTTCCATTTCATTCTTGCTTGTCTCTTCTTCCATTCTTTTCAGTTAGTTTGACGTTCTGTAGTCGTGCGCCACGACGTCGAGCTCCAATCCTCCTTCTTCGATGGGCAATGCAGCCTCTGTTCACATGTCTAGTGACAACAAGAATCATGTTGAGGTCGGCCCTACGCACCCCATTCTGAAACACTTTCTCATTCCGTACCACACCAAAGGATCTCCCAAGTTATACAAGTTATGTAACAAGCAGTTCACCAAAGCATCTCCCAAGTTGTGCAAGTTATGTGACAAGCAGTTCGAGGGCAGCACCAATTGCTGTGTAATTCATTTTGCCACAAGGAAAGGGCAGGGGAAACACGATGTAAAGATATGCAAGAAGGTGCCCATGGTAGTCCTCGAGGCGGTCCGTGCCACGTACGAGGAGAGGCGGAACACCAGGAGTTGAAACGAGAGGCAACCACTGTAGCACTTGACTCCGCACTTGACACGATCACTGGTACTTCAGAGAAGAGGGGGAAGATTATTGAATTATTCGACGATCAGGCGACGTGCGCCAAGGAGGACACTGATAACGCAATCAGCCTCATGTTCGTGGCGATGCGACTACTGGAGCTCATCTCCGGTGATCCAGTATCTGCAACGGTCGAGTGCATTGTGCACGCTGGACCGTCGTACAACCCTCCCCCCCCCCCCCCAAGGAGGCGCTGCATTGGAGGGGCGGGCTCGAAGAAGTGTCGACGGAATATAGAGCCCGCACTTGTACCCGTTGCCATAAGCTGGAAGCGGGACGGTGTAACCGTGTCGTCGGACATGATGACCGACCGATGTGGCCGCCCGCAAGCCAACATTCTCACGATTCGGCGATGTTTTGGAGCAGTCGGTGGATTGCCACATAGAGTCAAAGTCGAGGGGGTATATTGCAAGCATTCTCCGCCCGTCATAGATAAGGTGGGGCCGTAGAATGTGATAGCAGTTTGCTCTGATGGTGGCAGCAACTATGCAATCGTAGTTAAGAAGATCACGACAACATGGCCCCACATTGAGCATGTGCCATGTGCCACACATATTCTGGACCTGATGATGGAAGATGTGGGGAAAATGGGACACAATGCATAACTGTGTCCCGGCTATGTGAGGTGAGGAGTGGGCTAACGTTGCTGGTTCTCAGCAACGAATGGAAGGGGTGGGCAACAGGGGGAAAGAAGGCAGCGGCCGACTATGGGCAAGCTGGACATGACCGGCGACTTTTTGACTCGGTCGCAGAGGGATGAGATCACACGAATTGTGAAGGACAGGTGGGACAAGTCCTTTGCCTGCCCCATACATGTGGTTGTCCAAGAGGAGGGAATATTCAGGAATGACGGGGAATGCACTCGGGTGTTCAAGGACTACATCGAACGCCATTATGACGACGTCACCTTCAAGCGTGGCAAGAACGGTGCCCCTCACCCGCTCCTCACTTGTGCTGCAAGAGGCATTGTTGGCATATATCATTATGGAGGGTAGCTTTGTAAAGTCGGGCACCATTTCAACGAGGGAGGCAGTGAAGGTTTGGGAGATGAGCATGATGCACTGGTGGTCGTGGAACAACATCGAGTACCTTGAGCTTGCGACCCTTGCATGCCGTGTGCTCACTCAGCCTGTCTCCGTTTCCTCATGCGAATGTAGCTGGGCGATGTAGGAAGGCGTCCACATCGCCTGCCGCAACCGGCTCGGGTCCGCCAAATGTGCGGACCTTGTCTACGTCACGCACAACTTAATGTTGTCTGCAACTTGTATGGGGGGTAGTATGGTTGTGCCCGAGAACATCCTAGATGCCCCTCCCCCCCCCTCCTCCGGCTAAAACATGGATGAGGAGGATAAAATGCTGGGAGGAAGGGAGAGGAGGGAGCGGATGAATTCTGGTGGTGGTGGTGGAAAAGCCCCGCAAGGAAATGGGTTGTGGGGAGGCTAGATAGAGGGTGGGGTTGTATTGCATGAAGAGTACCAAAAAGGTATTTATCGACATTCATGAATATATTACTGAAATGTGTTTTTATGGGAACTGGGAGAGGACATAGAGAAGGGGGCAGCGGAAGCGATTAAGTAGGTACTGCAGCAACACTGAAGTATAAAAAGGGAGGAAGTTATAGCTTAACCTCACCATGGAGCTGCCCATTTACCAACGCATGGGACGGATGAACGCGGAGGACGCCGCCATCTGCACGGAGAAATGCGAAGAGTTACTAGCAGTAGGGCACAGTGGTAGCCGCCATGAAGGACATTACTGGTACTGGCATAGCAGAGCGGATGTGTGGGGATTTCAGGGAGCTGAATAAAGGTACCAGCTGGGACCGATACCCTATGTCAACAGCTGAGGACATCTTCGACCGCTTGGAGGGAGCCATGACTCCATTCTGGATCTACGACAGGGTTTTAATCAAATCGGCATCCGGAAAGAAGATAAGCGAAATACATTATTTCACAGGGTGGACGAATTGTACGAATACAACGTGATGCCTTTTCGGGTTGACGCCCCGGCCGTGTTTCAGCGAGCGATGGATCAGGTACTGAAGGGGATCCCCGCAACAGCTTGCTACATAGATGACATGCTGATTTTTAGTAGCATCGATGAACATCATGTATAGTACATACAACAGACTCTGGAGGTGATAGCCATGGCTGAACTGAGGTGCCATCTTGACAAATGCAAGATAGCAAGATAGACACTAGCCTATGTAGGCTTTAAAGTAAGGGGAGGCAGACTGACTATACAGGAAGTCAAGATCAAGGTGCTTGAGAACCTCGCCGTGTCAAAGGATAAGACATGATTGCGGGCGCTCCTCAGCTTCCTAAATAACTACAAGAACTTGCCTAACTTCAACCGACATGCCCATGTCTTGAATCAGCTGCTGAGGGAAGAGAGGAGCTGGCAATGAGGAGAAGAAGAAGAAATAGCGAGGCAAGACTTATTGAAAGCAGTCAGAACAGGCACTCTTCTGCACGCAGAAGCACCATTCACCCTCTACATCGACTGGAGCAGTATGGGGACGGGGACAGTACTCTGCCAGGAAATAGACGGAGAGGAGAGGGTGATAGCATTCGCTAGGCGCAGCCACTGTCCTACTGAGGGTATTTACTGCTTGTACGAGGGAGAGGGCTTGACAACAGTGTGGGGTTTTACTTACATTAAAGTGTTCTTACAGAGCCGACACTTCACACTGGTGATCGATCATCAGCCGCTCATGTGGCTGATGAAGAATCAGGAGCTGGCAGGGAGGGATGCTAGATGGGCAATCAAATTGTTGGAGTTTGAATTCGAGATTTGGCACCAACTAGGGAAAACTCTGCAGTATGCAGATTGGCTGTTGCAAATGTCAAACATTATATATGTTGTTGTAGTTATTTAGGCTACAGTGGGTTAGCCTATAGGGGGTACACATTTCTAGGGTTTCCTACTTGTACTCTTTTCACGGCTAGTTCGTTCATCCTTGTTCAACATGGTTCAGAGCAGGTCCTTCCTAGGACCGATTTTTTTTTAGGGTACACCACTACCTACCTACCTACCTACCTACCTACCTACCTACGCCCTAGGGCGCCTCGGTTTTCTCGCCCCAAGAGGCCCCGAACGGCCCACGCGCTCGCCTCTAGAGGCCCCGTCGGCCCCGCGCTCTCGTCCCTAGCGGCCTCGATCGGCCCCGCACTCGCCCATAGAGGCCCCGATCGGCCCCGCGCTCGCCCTTAGAGGCCCCGAACGACCCCGCGCTTACCCCTAGAGGCCTCGATCGGCTCCGCGCTCGCCCTTAGAGGCCCCGAACGGCCCCGCGCTTGCCCCTAAAGGCCCCGAACGGCCCCGCGCCCGCCCCTAGAGGCCCCGATCGGCCCCGTGCTCGTCCCTAAGGCCCCGGGAGGCCCCGCGCTTGCCCTTAGCGGCCCCTTACGGCCCCGCGCTCGTCCCTAACGGCCCCGTTCGGCCCCGCGCTCGCCCTTAACGGCCCCGATCGGCCCCACGCTCGCCCTTAGAGGCCCACGTCGGCCCTGCGCCCGTCCCTAGAGGCCCCGATCGGCCCCACCCGCCCCCGCGCTCGCCTCTAGCGGCCCCGAACGGCCCCACCCAGAACGAGCTGCCCGAACCGAGCCGCCCAGTCCGACCCGAGCCGCCCAGCCCTAACCGAGCCGCGCCGCCCGAACCTAACCGCGCCGCCCTTACTGAGCCGCGCCGCCCTACCTGTACCGAGTCGCGCCGCCCTACCTGTACCGAGCCGCGCCGCCCTACCTGTCCTTGAGGTGCTCCTACTGCTATTCCTACTGCTGCTACCATTACTGTTACTACTGCTATGGCTAGCCCTCCAGTGCTAGCTTTCGATGCTGAGGGCCGCCCAGTGAAGTTCGAAACATGGCTTGATGACCTCCACCTCTTCCTACAGCTCACTGCCAAGGAAGACATCTCACTGTACGATCACGCCCTAGGCCACGCTACTGCTCCTGCTGCTACTGCTTATAGCACTGCCCGCTCACAGTGGCAGACTCGTGACGCCCACGCTCGCTTCGCTATTCGCAACTCTCTGTTGATAGATGAGCGCGAGCACTTTGGGCAGCACAAGACTGCGCAGGCACTGTACACTGCTGTCGTTGCCCGCTACTCCTCACCGGCTTCTGCCGCACTAGGCCGTCTCTCTCTTCCCTACCTGTTCCCCGACTTAGCCTCTTTCCACACAGTCGCTGACCTCATTACCCACCTCCGCACTAGTGAGGCTCGCTTCCGCGCCGCTATGCCTGATGAGTTCCTTGCCACGAATCCACCCCCGCTCTGGCTCACTCTCTACCACCTAGTCACGCGCCTCCCTGACACTCTGCGCTCAGTCAGGGACCACTTCCTAGCTCGCTGCCCCGCTGAGTTCACCATTGCCCTCCTCGAGAAGGAACCCCTTCCAGCTGAGGCTAGCATAGTCGCTGTAGGTGCCTCTCGTGGTGACCCCCGTACCCCGTTCTTTGAGGGGTGTTCTCCCTCCCCCCTTCTTCCCTCTGTCGCCTCTGCTGCTGATGTCGACCTCCTTGGTGCTGAGAAGGTCGGGACAGTGTCTGCTTCGAGCGGGCGCCGCAGCGGCAAGGGCAAGGGGGGCAAGGGCGGTGGCGGTGATTGCGGGGGAGGCGGTGGTGGGGGAGGTGGTGGCGGCAGGGGTGGTGGCGCGGGCAGGGGAGGTGGCGGCGGTGGGGGGGGTGGCGGTAGTGGCGGGGGAGGTGGCCGGGGCGGAGGAGGTGGTGGGGGTGGCGGTGGACGCGGCGGCGGCAGGGGTTGGGGTGGTCGAGGAGGTGGTGGCGGCGGTGGTGGTCGTGGGGGCACTGGCGGTGGCCAGGGCCAGCAGCACACTCCGTCGCCCCAGGAGGTCCGTGAGTGGTACTCTCAGCACGGGGGGGGGGGGTGGCCTTAGCTGCACGTATGTCATTCGCACTGGTGACCGCACTGGCCAGCCGTGTGGGGGACCGCACGCCACACATCGTTGCTTCGCTCGACTGAACGACACTTGGCGTGTTCAGTTCCCTCAGGCCACTGAGCTGCCCCGCTGGATTGATCTCCTGAAGAAGGGGATTGATATCTATGCTCTAGACTTTGATGCTATTCTCACTGCTATGTATGTGATGTCTACTAGTGGAGTGGGTGCTTAGTACCTGTGTGTCCCGCCTGACCCGGGCATTAGGACTAGTGCGTCTGCCACTCCAGGTACTCGCGTGTCTGCTACCCCAGGTGCTGGTGAGGCAGCTGCTCTAGGTGCTTGTGCGTCTGTCCCCCCTGGTACTGAGTCGACTGCAGCACTGCACACATTCACACTGGACTCAGGTGCCTCTCGCTGTTTCTTTCGTGGCCGCACTGCCCTTGAGCCGCTTGCTCGGCCAGTTGCTGTCTCCCTCGCTGACCCCTCTGGGGGTCCGGTCATTGCGACCTCCTCCACTGTCCTTCCCTGTCCTGCGGTCCCGTCGGGCACACTGTCAGGTCTCCACCTCCCCTCGTTCTCTACAAACTTGGTGGCAGGTTGTGCACTCCAGGACGGGGGTGTTCACCAGTTCACCTCTGCCTACGAGCGTGTGACACACTGCACGTGTGCTCGTACGGGCCGCCACTTGGCTACCTTCACCCAGCAGCCGGGGTCGGACCTGTACACACTGACTACCGCGTCCCTTCAGGTCGCAGCGTCTGCGTTTGCGTCCACGTCAGGTCCGCTGTCTGCCCCTTGCTCGTGTCGCTCTCTAGCGCACGAGACTGTCCTCTGGCACCACCGACTTGGCCACCCGTCTGTGCAGCGCCTTCGTGCCATGCACTCCCGGTACCTTGTCTCTGGTCTTCCCAGGGTCCTCCCTCCCCTCCCACCCTCGCCTGCTCCTCCCTGTCTTCCCTGTGCCGAGGGGCGGCAGCGCGCCGCTCCTCACTCCTCCTCGTTTCCCCCGACGACTGCTCCGTTGCAGATGCTCCACATGGACGTGTGGGGCCCAGCCCGCGTCCGTGGTCAGGGTCAGGAGAGGTACTTCCTGATAGTTGTTGACGACTACTCGCGCTACACCACGGTCTTCCCCTTGCGCACCAAGGGTGAGGTCCCTGATGTCTTGATCCCATGGATCCGCAGAGCCCGTCTCCAGCTCGGCGAGCGTTTTTACTCGGACTTTCCTGTCCTGCGCTTGCACTCTGACAGAGGTGGTGAGTTCACCTCCGACCTCCTTGCAGCCTACTGTGCTAAGCACGGCATTGAGTAGTCGTTCACGCTTCCGGCCTCTCCACAGCAGAATGGGGTTGCGGAGCGCCGCATTGGCCTGGTCATGGAGGTCGCCCGTACCTCCTTGATCCATGCGGCTGCGGACAAGCTCTCCTCCCGTGATGTTCCCTGCGTCTTCCTCGGCTTTGTCCCGGACGCGCCTGGTTGGCAGTTTTACCACGCCACCTCGCGCCGGGTCTTGCCCTCTCAGGACGTTACTTTTGACGAGTCCGTCCCCTACTACCGCCTCTTCCCCTACCGCACTGCCCCGCTCCCCCCCCGCCTCTCTTCCTCGCGCCAGGTGCTGCTTTCGTAGACCCCCTCCCCCCTCAGAGTGCCGCTCCCTCAGGTGTGTCTCAGGTAGACCCGGTTGAGCCTGTTGAGGTTGCTGTCGACTCTCGTCCTACTGGGTGTGCTGAGCCTGGGGGTGCGAAGACTGGGGGTGCTGAGCCTGGGGGTGCGGAGACTAGGGGTGTTGAGCCTGGGGTTGCGGGGCCTGAGGGTGTTGAGCCTGGGGGTGCTGAGCCTGCGGG
Source organism: Closterium sp. NIES-65 (assembly GCA_948144175.1). NCBI lineage: Eukaryota > Viridiplantae > Streptophyta > Zygnematophyceae > Desmidiales > Closteriaceae > Closterium > Closterium sp. NIES-65. The sequence continues at coordinate 1,847,222 of CANXME010000948.1, read as the reverse complement.
TACTGAGCCTGGGGGTGCTGAGCCTGGGGGTGCTGAGCCTGCGGGTGCGGGGACTGGGGGTGCTGAGCCTGGGGGTGCGGGGCCTGAGGGTCCTACACCTGGACAAGGCCTCTCCTCGGAGCAGCTGCGTGAGTGGTACTTACAGTACTGCAGCCTCCGGAGAGGTACCTCTGGAGCTAGGCGCACTACATGGGCTGGTGCTGGTACTTCTCTTCCTAGTCGGGAGCTCCCCTCCCGTGAGCGGATCCGTGAGTGGTACGAGCGGCGCTGCACGCTTCCGAGGGGCGCGCCTCGTCTCACGGACCCTGCTGCTACTGGTGCTGCTTCTGGTGCTGCGGTCCCGGGCGTTGGAGCTGCTGCTGGTGCTGCGGACCCGGGCGTTGGAGCTGCTGCTGGTGCTGCAGACCCGGGCGTTGGAGCTGCTGCTGGTGCTGCGGACCCGGGCGTTGGAGCTTCTGCTGGTGCTGCGGACCCGGGCGTTGGAGCTACTGCTGGCGCTGCAGACCCGGGCGTTGGAGCCGCTGCTGGTGCTGCGGACCCGGGCGTTGGAGCTGCTGCTAGTGCTGAGGACCCGGGCGTTGGAGCTACTGCTGGTGCTGCGGACCCGGGCGTTGGAGCTGCTGCTAGTGCTGCGGACCCGGGAGTTGGAGCTGCGACTGGTGCTGTGGACCCTGGAGTTGGAGCTGCTGCTGGTACTGAGGACCCTGGCGTTGGTGTCTCTGCTAGTTTTGGAGTCGCTGCGCGGCGGCGGCCGTACTTCGTTTTGCTCCTTCAGCACGTTCTTGGTCAGCTTCCTCCTCCTTGTCCTCTTCCCTCCTTAGGGTGTCCTCCGTGTGCCTCCTCTCTCCCTGGTCCTGCTCCTTACACTGGTCCGACTGGAGGTCTTACTGAGCGTCGTGAGCCTGAGTCTCGTCCTGCGTCGCCTGAGTCTCGCCGTGCATCGCCTGTCCGTGCTGCTCTCACTGGTGGTTGTGTCCCTCGTCAGCGTCTTCCTGCTGTCCCGGGCACTCACCGGATGGCGCTTCGTCCTTCCACTGCTCCACAGCGTGTCCCACTGCCGTCTCCTCCTGCATCCTCTCTTCCTGCTGTTGCTGACCCGGGGTCTAGCTGCCAGTCCTACTATCACGCGTCATCTGGCTACTGTCGTCACTGACCCTTCCTTTGAGTCCACTGCTGCGTCTGCCCTAGTTGCTGAGCTCGTCGACTTTGCTGCTCGCTGTCGCCTAGACTACGCTGCTAGTCTTGTCGCTGGGTCTGAGTCTGTCTGTCCTCCGTCCGTTGGTGGTGAGTGTGCCCTTAGCACGGACGTCCTTGAGGACAGGCAGGAGGAGTTCCAGTGCTTGGCTGCTGCTTCACCTCATCTCGTGTCCGTACTGCTTACCCCTGAGGGAGACCCGGATGCACTTGACATCCCGACTCCGCGCTCTTACGCGGAGGCGATAGAGGGTCCCTACTCTTCTCAGTGGCAGGCTGCTATGGATGCAGAGATGGCTTCCTGGAAGTCCACAGGCACCTACGTTGACGATGTCCCCCCTCCTGGGGCGAACATCGTCAGTGGCATGTGGATTTTCAGGGTGAAGCGACCGCCGGGTTCTCCGCCAATCTTCAAGGCGCGTTACGTGGCTCGTGGCTTCAGTCAGCGACAAGGAGTTGACTACTTTCAGACCTTCTCTCCCACCCCGAAGATGACCACTCTTTGGGTATTGCTGCACGTTGCTGCTCACCGTGACTACGAGCTACACTCTCTTGACTTCAGCACTGCTTTCCTACACGGCAGCCTGCACGAGGAGATCTGGCTGCGCCGCCCTCTTGGCTTCACTGGGACTTTTCCTCCTTGCACCCAGTGGAGCCTTCGGCGGCCGGTCTACGATCTCCGCCAGGCACCGCGTGAGTGGCACGACACACTGAGGACTACACTTGCGGCTCTTGGGTTTGCTCCCTCCACTGCTGACCCGTCGCTGTTTATACGCACCGACACTTCTCTGCCGCCGTTCTACATCCTCGTGTACGTCGACGACTTGGTGTTTGCCACAGCTTACACTGCTGGACTCGCCCACGTGAAGTCCGAGCTGCAGAAGAGACACACGTGCACAGACCTGGGTGAACTGCGCAGCTACCTTGGCTTGCAGATCACCCGGGACAGAGCACGCCGCACCATCACCCTGACTCAGTCACACATGGTGCAGCAGGTCCTTCAGCGCTTCGGCTTCACGTACTCCTCGCCTCAGGCCACTCCTCTGTCTACTCGCCACTCGCTCTCAGCTCTGCCTTCGGATGAGTCCGTAGAGTCGAGTGGCCCGTACCCAGAGCTTGTTGGCTGCCTCATGTACCTGATGACTTGCACACGACCTGACCTTGCATACCCTCTTAGCATTCTTGCACGCTATGTTGCTCCTGGGAGACACCGACCAGAGCACATTGCTGCAGCGAAGAGGGTGTTGCGCTACTTGTGCAGTACGTCAGGTATGGGGCTAGTGCTTGGAGGGCGGAGTCCAGTGGTCCTCACTGGTTACGCAGACGCTTCTTTGGCTGACGACCAGGCTACGCAGCGGTCGTCACAGGGTTACACCTTCAGCCTTGGTTCCGGCTCTGTGTCGTGGCGGGCTACTCGCTCGTCTTCTGTTCTCGGCTCCAGCTGTGAGGCTGAGATCTACGCAGGGGCCATGGCTGCTCAGGAACTTTGCTGGCTCACCTACCTGCTGACCGACCTTGGAGAGCCGCCTCGTCCTCCTCCAGTCCTGTACGTCGACAACAAGGCCATGCTGGCCTTGTGTCGAGAGCAGAGACTGGAGCACAGAACAAAGCACATTGCTCTCCGCTACTTCCTTGCTCGTGAGCTACAGCAGCGTGTTCAGTTGCGACTTGCGTACGTGGCCTCTGAGGCCAACACTGCTGATGTCTTCACCAAGGCACTTCCGCCTTGTGATCATCAGCGCTTCTGTACCCAGTTGGGTCTTGTGCCTGTCTTGCCTCACTTGCTCTACTCTTCCTCTTTGTATTGTTACATATATATATTGCTGCTCTTGCTTGTTTAGCCTTATATATATATATATGTACTCCTGCATGTGAACTGGCCTTGTGGCCTTGAACTTGTGCTCGGAATGTGTGGTGACGTTGTGATCCACCCTGAGCTTGCTTTGCTTTGCTTTACTTGACTGGTCTTGTGACCCCTAGTTCTCCCCCACTTCGCCTATGGGGGTGTGTCAAACATTATATATGTTGTTGTAGTTATTTAGGCTACAGTGGGTTAGCCTATAGGGGGTACACATTTCTAGGGTTTCCTACTTGTACTCTTTTCACTGCTAGTTCATTCATCCTTGTTCAACAACAAAACCCGCCACCAATGCAGCCAGTGGCTTTGACGCAAGTAGCAGAGGTGACCTGGCCATCAATTTTAGTAATAGCACTTAAGTATCATGAGCAAAAATCTCTATATCAGCAAGAGAAAGGGGAGAAGTGGCTGATCGATGTATGGGAGGATGAGGAGACCATGGGCTAGATCAAAGGCAAACCATTGGAAGAGGGAGTTAGCGAGTGAGCTAGAGCTAGGGGGCAGCATTACAGGTGGTTTCAATAACAGTTGCAATTGCGGACGAATGAAGGTTGGAGGGTGGTACCTCAACCGCAAGAGAGGGAGAAAATTATGAAGGTTCATGGAAAGCTATGACATTACTAGCAGTATGGGGCAGGACGTGGCAGGCATAGTAGCAAGCTATGAAGCATGCCAACGAAACAAAGCAAGGCTGGAAAGGGAGAGGGACGAGCTGCACCCGTTACAGATTCGAGGGCTAGGCTAATGATGACGGGAGAGTTGTCACTGTCGAAGGGAAGGAAGCAGTACATCCTGGTGACGATCGGGCATACGAGTAAGTGAATGGAGGCATGAGCTTTACCTACTAAGAACATTTACGTAGTAAGAACAGTAGGCTGATAACGGATGCATTTGTGGAGCACGTACTCACCAGGTTTGAGGCATGTGATGAGGTACTTAATGATCAGGGGGGCGAGTTTCAAGGGAGCGTCGATGAGCTATTAGAAGAGATAGGTATCACTCACCGAGTCACCTCAAGGTACCACCCTCAATCGGATAGACCGGCCGAAAGACACATACAAACGATGAAGAGAGGACTGAGGGCCCACAGTGAGACACACAAGAGGAGTTGGGATTGGGAATTTTGGTGGGTGCTGGAAGGTTATTGATTTGCAAAGCAAGTAGCGCTGAAGAAACTGTCCCCATATCACCTGCTGTATGGACGTGACCTAGTGTTGCCCATTGATGCACCGAAGCTGCTCTTGGCAAGGGTAGAGGCAGACGAGCCGAACCTGTGGCCGGAGTTAGCACAAAACAGGGCGAGGTGTCTAAAGGAGCTGACACCGGCCGCGTTAGACAACCTTCATTTGGCATAGCTGCGAAATGTAAGGCGGTATCAGTAGCGCAAAGCAGTAGGGACAGGAGGAAAGCGAGAGATGGAGGCGGGACAGGAGGTGTACTTGCGTAAGGCCGTGGGACCATAGCGCTGGAAGGTGAAAGAGGTGTGGGGTTCGGTGGTGCTGGTGCTTGAGGATAACCGAGTGGAGTGTATCAAGGAGCACATCATCAATGTGGCCAGAGCAGGAAAAAAGACGCCTCAAGCTTTGAATCCCGTGACTCAAGCGGCTAGGATGAGCGCATAGACACGGGATGGGGCATGGAAGCCTGATATACCAAGAGGTAGGGAATGAGGGAAGGACAGACAGAAAATCTAGGGAAAGCAAGGACTGAGAGTCGATGGAGGAGGTTTCACGACAGCAGTCGCGTCATTAACACTTAGGTGGCAACGAAGTGTGAATCGCACAGCAACTAAGGTGAGGGTGTACTATAGTTTAATGCTTTCTATATCTACTTTCTTTTGTTTGTTTTGAATGTTACAGTAATGTATACATGAGTCTAGATGCTGAGGAGGTCGATGTGGTTGGTGGGGGATGGTGGCGAATTTAATTCCAGCCTGTGAATTCAATTCTGAAGTCTCCATGCTCGAAGGCGGTGCATGCCTAGTGGTCTCAGTGGGACCCAACAACCTTGAAGCCATCGCGAGCTCCTCGAAAGACTCGTGCTTGGGGACTAGAGCTAGCTTGTGGGACAAGGTACCTAGGCAGGAGGAGGGATGATGTGGTCGAGCGTAGCACTCGAGCTCTTAGTTTTTTTCTTGTATCTTTCTTTTTTACTGCCATCGTGTTTTCCTAATCCACCGAAACTAGCAGTAGGGAGGAGCTAAAGCAATCTGACAGAGCCTTTGTTTGGGAGGCTAAGACTTGTCTCGGGAAGCCTGATACACAAGGAGGAGAGAATGACAGAGTGATAACATACTCCAGGAGGGATGAGCCATGTCACCTGCACGAGATGCAGTGAGTGAGGGAAGGACAAACAGAATCAAGGGAGAGCGAGGACTGAGAGTTGGCGGAGATGGTTTCACGATAAAATGCAATAACATGGTGTTTCTTATGCTAGATAGGTGGCGCCGAATCTTGGAAACAATGGGGACTCCAATATGTGTGACGCATGCGATAGAAAGGGCTTTGAACCCTACCAACATACGGGAAAAAAAAAATGTATCTGAAAAGTGGGTCGTATCCATATAAAAGCGTTTCGAGCACATGTTCGCTAAGAAAAAAGCTCGCGTGAAGCTGCGTACCCTGTCGCAGCCTGCTGTCAGAATGTTATTCTCTAGTCTGTAGTGGGGTGCTCTATAATGAGTACAACCCATCTAGGGTTTGCTATATGTATCCTCATTGCTGCTAGTGAAAACCCCTCTTTTGCCTAAACTTCCTCTTGCCTAGCTAGGGCGTTCCTAACTATGGCTCCTAAGCTCTTAACATGCTATCAGAGCAGGTCGACCCCCTTGGGTCGATCCTGTGGGTGGGCCCGCCACCTAACTGCTTCCGCTGCTGTTCTGCTTCTAGCGCGCCTAGGGCGCGCCCTGTCTCCTTCCTGCCGTGCGCTCGGGGCGCGCGGCGGTTTTCTGCCCGCCGTGCGCCCCGAGGCGCGCGGCAGTTTCGTGCCCTGGGGAGCCTGCGCGCGCCCCGCCCGTCCGTCGCGGTGCCCTGGGGAGCACGCGCGGCCCCCCGTCCAGCTCGTCGCGGCGCTCTGAGGCGCACGCGCGGCCCCGCCCTGCTCGTCGCGACGCCCTGGGGAGCCGCATGCGCCCCCTGCCTGTCTGTCGCGGCGCCCTGGGGAGCTGCGCCCGCCCCCTGCCCGTTCGTCGCGGCGCCCTGGGGAGCCGCGCCTACCCCCTGCCCGTCCGTCGCCGCGCCCTGAGGAGCCGCGCGCGCCACCCCCCCCCCCCCCCCCCCCCCCCCCCCCGCCCATCCGTTTTGGCGCCCTGGGGGTTGTGCGCCGTCCCTCCCCTCGCCGTCCCTCGCGCTCATGCCCCTATCCCGCCCGTTTTAGGGTTTTGGGGGTGAGGGGTGTGGGGGTGGTGGTTGTGGGGGTGTCGGTTGTGCGCGCCGTCCCCTTCTCCTCCTCCTACTTCGTCTCCCACTGCTGAAGCTGTCGCTGAGGGGGGTGGATGAGTGGGAGACTGGGGTTTAGGGTTTTAGGGGGGTGCGTGGGAGTGGAGCTAGGGTTTGAGCAGTGGGTGTGTGTCGAGGGTGTGGGGAAGTTGGAGGAGGTTGTGTGGAGGTACCTGTCGTGTCACCTGCAGCGCCTGTAGTCCGTCGCCCTTGCTTCGGTAGCAAGTGAGCATGCTGCACCAGTCGCCAGTGGGTCCGTTGCTCCTGCCGCTCTTCTATAGCCGCCGAGCCAGTTACTCCAGTAGTTCGTCGCCCTTGCTTCGGTAGCCTCTGAGTCAGCTGTCAGAACATTATAGCTTACTTATTTGTGTAGGCTATAGTGGGGTATCCCATAGGGGGTACAACCCAATTAGGGTTTCCTATTTGTACTCACTTTGCTCATAGTCATTTTCATTCTCGTTCTAACTTTCTCATGGTATCGAGCAGGTTCCCCCGTGGGAACTGTGCTTAGGGCCCACCACATCGAACTTTTTTTTCTGCCCGGAGCGCGCTCTGGGCCCTTTCTCTTACTCTTTCGATCTGCCCTAACGGCCCCTAGACGCCCGCGTGCCGCCCTTAGACGCCCACGCGCCGCCTGTCCTGGCCCCTTGACGCCCGCGCGCCGCCCTAAGACGATCGCGCGCCGCCCGTCCCGGCCCCTAGACACCCGCGCGCCGCCCGTCCAGGCCCCACGCCGCCCGCGCGCTGCCCTTCGAGCCCGCGCGCCGCCCGTCCAGGCCCCACGCCGCCCGCGCGCTGCCCTTCTAGCCCGCGAGCCGCCCGTCTAGGCCCCACGCTGCCCGCGCGCTGCCCTTAGTGCCCGCGAGCTGCCCGTCTCGCCCCCCCCCCCCCCCTAGACGCCCGCGCGCTGCCCGCCAGGCCCCTCGACGCCCGCGCGCTGCCTCGACGCCGTGCGCCGCCCGATCCGGCCCCACGCCACCCGTGCGCCACCCGTCCCGGCCGCGCACACCCTTTCCGACCCCTCGTCGCCCGTGCGCAGCCCGTCCCGGCCCCGCTCCCAGCCGCCCGTGCGTCACTCGTCCCGGCCCCGCTCCCAGTCGCCCGTGTGCCACCCGTCCCGGCCCCGCTCCCAGCCGCCCGCGCGCTACCCGTCCCGGCCCAGCTCCCGGCCACCCGTGCGCCACCCGTCCCTGCCGTGAGCCACCGGCCCGAGCCGCCTGCGCAGCTGTGGAGGCGAGCCGCAGGAGCCGCCTGTGCCTCTGACGGCCCGAGCCGCCCGAGCCGCCCGAGCCGCCCCAGGCGCCCCAGCCGCCCGAGCCGCCCGAGCCGCCCGAGGAGCCGAGCCGCTGGTGCCGAGGTACTGCTGTTGCTGCTGGGCTGGCCGAGCTGCCGTGTTTGCTGTGCTGCTGTGCTCCCCGACCCGTCCTGTCTGGTGAGATCGCCTGCTGCAGTCATGGCTACCCCTAGTGTCCTAGCTTTTGACGCTGAGGGTCGTGCCATTGACTTTGAGGTCTGGGTCGACGACCTGCAGCTGTTCTTACAGTGCGATAGGGCAGACGGTCTTTCTCTCTTTGACCTCACCTCTGGCGCCGTCCCTGCCCCTGCTGCTGATGATGACGCCACTGTTTGCTCACAGTGGGCCACACGCGATGCTGCTGCACGTCTTGTTGTGCGTCGCCACCTGCCTACCGCTGAGCGCGCGCACTTTAGCCACTACAAGAGTGCCCAGACCTTGTACGACGCTGTAGTTGCGCGCTACTCCTCCCCTGCCACTGCTGCACTGAGCCGCCTCATGCTCCCCTTCCTCTTCCCTGACCTTGCCGCCTTTCCCATTGTCGCTGATCTCATTACGCACCTCCGCACTAGTGACACTCGCTACCGCGTTGCGCTTCCTGCTGACTTTTGCGCCAAGACCCCCCCCCCCATGTACATCACTCTCTACTTTTTAGTCACTCGCCTCCCTGACTCCCTTCGTGTAGTCCGGGACCACTTCCTCGCGGTCTGTCCCACCACCCTCACAGTCGACAGCCTCGAGAAGGCCCTTCTAGCGGCGGAGAAGAGCATAGTCGCTGTAGGAGCCTCTCGAGGTGACCCCCGCGCCCCCATCTTTGAGGGGTGTTCTCCTTCCCCTCTCCTGCCCTCTGTCCCCTCTGCCGCAGCGGCCGACCTCGTTGGTCTTGAGTCGGTCGGTGCGGCGTCTGCCCCTAGCGAGAGACGCCGCTCTGGCAAGGGCAAGGGGGGCAAGGGAGCGGGTGGGGCAAGCGGGGGCGGTGGAGGTGGAGGTGGAGGCGGCGGAGGGAGTGGGGGTGGCGGTGGAGGTGGTGGCGGGGGTGGGGGTGCTAGTGGCGGCAGTGGAGGCGGGGGTGGCGGCGGCGATGGCGGAGGGAGCGGAGGTGGCGGAGGCGGCGGCGGTGGAAGCGAGGCGGGGGCGGTGGAGGCGGAGGCGGGGGTGGCGGTGGTGGAGGTGGTCGGAGTGGCGCTTCGCAGCGGAGCAGCACTGGGGGTGGTCAGCGCCAGCAGCAGCAGCAGCGTTCTCGCGACGTCCCCACCCCTCAGCAGCTCCGTGAGTGGTACACGCAGTGTCAGCGCGGTGGGGGTTTTGGTCCCTGCACCTACGTTCTTCGCACTGGCGACCGCGCTGGAGAGCAGTGTGGGGGTACCCACACCGCCCAGCGCTGCTTTGGCCGCCTGACGGACGCTTGGCGCCAGCAGTTCCCGGAGGCCGCGGAGATCCCTCGCTGGGGAGAGCTGTCTAGGGCTGGTGTAGCTATCTTTGATCTTGACTTTGATGCTATCCTTGCTGCCATGTATGCTGTGACCATTAGTGATGAGGGTGACTGTTACCGGCGTTTCCCGCCCGACCCGGGCATTGGTCCAGCTGCTCTAGGTGCCAGCGAGGCTTCTGCTCTAGGTGCCAGTGCGTCTGTGCTCTCAGGTACTGGTGAGGCTGCTCTCTCTCATACTAGTGAGTCTGCGCTCTCAGGTACTGCGTCGGCTTCGGCCTCCCACACCTTCACCCTTGACTCTGGAGCGTCTCGCTCCTTCTTTCGGGACCGCACCACACTCACGCCGCTTAGTCGGGCGGTTGCGGTGTCCCTGGCTGACCCCTCTGGGGGCCCTGTTCTGTCTTGCTTCTCCACAGTCCTCCCGTGTCCGGCGGCTCCCTCTGGCACCCTGTCCGGTCTCTACCTCCCCTCGTTCTCTACGAACTTGGTGAGTGGTGCTGACCTACAGGATGCGGGAGTCCACCAGTTCACCCCTGCTCGTCAGCGAGTGACGCACTGCACCGAGGATAGCACAGGTCGTCACCTGGCTACGTTTACACGTCAGCCAGGGTCGAGCCTGTACACACTGACCACTGCTTCTCCTCCAGTTCCTGCGTCTGGTAGGGTCCCTTCATCAGGTCAGGTGTTTGCTGCAGCGTCCAGGTCTGGTCCTGAGTCTGCCCCCTATTCGTGTCGTCGCCTGTCTCACGAGACTCTCCTCTGGCACCACCGCCTGGGTCACCCCTCTCTGCTTCGGCTCAGAGGCATGGCCTCCCATCTTCTTGTGTCTGGTCTTCCCCGATCCCTTCCTCCCCTTCCTCAAGGCCCTGGCCCTGCGCTACTTCATTTTGGTGGTTGACGACTACTCGCGTTACACCACAGTCTTCCCCTTGCGCAGCAAGGGTGATGTCACTGAGGTGCTGATCGACTGGATCCGCGCAGCTCGTCTCCAGCTCAGGCAGAGCTTTGGCTCGGACTTTCCTGTGTAGCGTCTGCACTCGGACAGGGACGGAGAGTTCTCCTCTGGCCTTCTGCGTGCCTACTGTCGTGCGTGAGGCATCCGTCAGACCTTCACGCTTCCAGACTCACCGCAGCAAAATGGGATTGCAGAGCGCCGCATTGGCATGGTCATGGACGTCGCACGTACGTCCATGATGCATGCGGCTGCCCCCCATTTTCTGTGGCCGTTTGCGGTCAGGTACGCGGCGCATCAGATCAACCTCCACCCCAGGGTCTCCAGGCCGGAGACCTCCCCAGCCCTACTGTGGACGGCGAAGGTTGGCGATGCGTCGGCGTTCAGGGTCTGGGGATCTCGGGCGTTTGTCCGCGACTTGTCTGCGGACAAGCTGTCCCCTCGCGCTGCTCCCTGCGTCTTCCTTGGGTTCCCCCCCGACGCCCCTAGGTGGCAGTTCTACCACCCCACCTCTCGCCGTGTTCTGTCCTCCCAGGACGTCACGTTCGACGAGTCGGTACCCTACTACCGCCTCTTCCCCTACCGCACTCCGTCCCTCCCCCCACCCCCGCTCTTCTTGGTACCAGGTCCCCCCCAGGTAGACCCCCTTCCCCCTCAGGGTCCTGCCCCTTCAGGTGTGTCCCAGGTAGACGCGGTCGAGCCTGTCGAGGTCACTGGGGACTCTGGTGCTGCTGTGGGTGCTGAGCCTGGGGGTGCTGAGTCTGGGGGTGCTGAGCCAGAGGGTGCTGAGCCTGGGGGTGCTGAGCCTGGGGGTGCTGAGCCTGGGGGTTCTGAGCCTGGGGGTGCTGAGCCTGGGGGTGGTGAGCCTGGGGGTGCTGAGCCTGGGGGTACTGAGACTGGAGGTGCTACGCCTGGAGGTGCTTTGCATGAGGTTTCTACGCCTGGAGGTTCTCCGGGTGCTTCGTCTAGCCGAGAGCCACTCTCCCCGTAGGAGCTGCGTGAGTGGTTTGCCCTGAGGGCGTGCTGCTGGTGCTGGAGGTTCTTTGGCTGCTGAGGGTGCTTCTGCCGCGTGTCCCGGAGGTGCTCGTACTGGGAGTACTGGAGCTGCTGGGCCTGCGGGTTCTACTGGAGCTGGTGCTGCTGAGCGTGTTGGCACTGAGACTACTGCTGGCGGTCCGGCTGGCAGTGCTCCTGGTGCTGCTGGAGGTTCTGGTGCTGCTGGGGGCTCTGGAGCTACTGGAGGTGCTACTGGAGGTGCTGCTGGAGGTGCTACTGGGGGTTCTGGAGCTACTGGAGGTGCTGCTGGAGCGGGTTCTCCTGCTGGGGGTACTGGTGCTGTCCCTGCTGTTTGTGGCGTCGCCTCGCGGCCCAGACCGTACTTCGTTCCCCTCCTGCAGCAGGTTCTTAGTCTTACACCTTCTCCTGGTCCTCCTCCTCCTCTCTTAGAGGGTCCACAGCCTGTCCAGTCACAGTCACAGCTACAGCCTGCCTCCCCTTTGCCTGCTCCTTCTCCCTACGCTGGTCCGACTGGAGGTCTTACTGAGCGTCGTGAGCCTGTGTCTCGTCCTGCGTCGCTTGTTCGTGCTGCGCGCACTAGTGGTCGCGGTTCACGTCAGCGTCCTCCTCCTGTCCCTGGCACGCACCGGATGTCTCTGCGTCCATCTACTGCTCCTCCGCGTGCCCCTTTGCCTTCTCCTCCTGCTTCCTCTCTTCCTGCTCTTGCCGACCCGGAGTCGGACTCTCTTCGTGCTGCCAGTCCTACTGTCACGCGTCTCCTTGCTACTGCTGTCACTGACCCTTCTTTCGATTCTTCTGCTGCGTCTGCCCTTGTCACTGAGCTCGTCGACTTTGCTGCGCGCTATCGTCTAGACTACGCTGCTAGTCTTGTCGCTGAGTCTGAGTCTACCTGTCCTCCGTCCGTCGGGGGTGAGTGAGCCCTTGGCACGGACGTCCTTGAGGACAGGCAGGAGGAGTTCCAGTGTCTGGCCGCCGCTTCACCTCATCTCGCGTCTGTACTGCTCGCCCCTGAGGGAGACCCGGATGCACTAGACATCCCGACTCCGCGCTCTTACGCGGAGGCGATAGAGGGTCCCTACTCCTCTCAGTGGCAGGCAGCTATGGATGCAGAGATGGCTTCCTGGAAGTCCACAGGCACCTACGTTGACGTTGTTCCCCCTCCTGGGGCGAACATAGTCAGTGGCATGTGGATCTTCAGAGTGAAGCGGCCGCCGGGTTCTCCGCCTGTCTTCAAGGCGCGTTACGTGGCTCGTGGCTTCAGTTAGCGGCAGGGAGTTGACTACTTTCAGACCTTCTCCCCCACCCCGAAGATGACCACTCTTCGGGTACTGCTGCACGTTGCTGCTCACCGTGACTACGAGCTGCACTCTCTCGACTTCAGCACAGCTTTCTTGCAGGGCAGCCTGCACGAGGAGATCTGGCTGCGTCGCCCACCTGGCTTCACTGGGTCTTTCCCTCCTGGTACCCAGTGGAGTCTCCGGCGTCCAGTCTACGGTCTCCGTCAGGCGCCACGTGAGTGGCACGACACACTGAGGACTACACTCGCGGCACTTGGGTTTGCTCCTTCTACTGCTGACCCGTCGCTGTTTCTGCGCACCGACACCTCTCTGCCGCCGTTCTACATCCTCGTGTACGTCGACGACTTGGTCTTTGCCACAGCTGACACTGCTGGACTCGCCTACGTGAAGTCCGAGCTGCAGAAGAGACACACGTGCACTGACTTGGGTGAACTGCGCAGCTACCTTGGCTTGCAGATCACCCGGGACAGAGCACGCCGCACCATTACCCTGACTCAGTCACACATGGTGCAGCAGATCCTTCAGTGCTTCGGCTTCACGTACTCCTCGCCTCATGCCACTCCTCTGCCTACTCGCCACTCGCTCTCAGCTCTGCCTTCGGATGAGTCCGTAGAGTCGAGTGGCCCGTATGCAGAGCTTGTTGGCTTCCTCATGTACCTGATGACCTGCACACGACCTGACCTTGCATACCCTCTTAGCATTCTCGCACGCTATGTTGCTCTTGGGAGACACCGACCAGAGCACATGGCTGCAGCGAAGAGGGTGTTGCGCTACTTGTGCAGTACGTCGGGCATGGGGCTAGTGCTTGGAGGGCGCAGTCCAGTGGTCCTCACTGGGCACGCGGACGCTTCTTGGGCTGACGACCAGGCTACGCAGCGGTCGTCACAGGGTTACACCTTCAGTCTTGGTTCCGGCTCTGTTTCGTGGCGGGCTACCCGCTCGTCTTCTGTTCTCGGCTCCAGTTGTGAGGCTGAGATCTACGCCGGGGCTATGGCTGCCCAGGAGCTTCGCTGGCTCACCTACCTGCTGAGTGACCTTGGAGAGCTGCCTCGTTCTCCTCCAGTCCTGTACGTAGACAACAAGGCCATGCTGGCCTTGTGTCGAGAGCAGCGACTGGAGCACAGGATAAAGCACATTGCTCTCCGCTACTTTCTTGCTCGTGAGCTACAACAGCGTGGACAGTTGCGACTTGCGTACGTGGCCTCTGAGGCCAACACTGCTGATGTCTTCACCAAGGCACTTGCGCCTTGTGATCATCAGCGCTGCTGCACGCAGCTGGGTCTTGTGCCTGTCTTGCCTCACTTGCTCACTTCTTGACCTTGCTTGTACCTTCACCTATATATACTCTTGCTCTTGCTTGCTTGACTCTTGTATATCTCTATATATGATCTTGCATGTTAACTGGCCTTGTGGCCTTTGAACTTGTGCTCGGAATGTGTGGTGACTTTGTGATCCACCCTGAGCTTTGCTTTGCTTTGCTTGACTGGTCTTGTGACCCCTTGTTCTCCCCCACTTTGCCTATGGGGGTGTGTCAGAACATATAGCTTACTTATTTGTGTAGGCTATAGTGGGGTATCCCATAGGGGGTACACTCCAATTAGGGTTTCCTATTTGTACTCACTTCGTTCATAGTCATTTTCATTCTCGTTCTAACTTTCTCATCAGCCGCTCCTGTGCCCGTGCCTCTGCAGCTTCAGTCGTTGCCTCCCATCTTCTCTACCTTCACAGCTCCTCCTCCTCCTCACTTGCCCGCTGTGATTAGCTCTAGCTTTGCTTACCTTTGTGAGCTCCTGCTCTATACCTGCTTGCTCATTGTACTAATTACACCCCACTTTGGCTATGGGGGTGTGTGAGAATGTTATTCTCTAGCCTGTAGTGGGGTGCTCTATAGCGAGTAAAACCCATCTAGGGTTTGCTATATGTATCCTTATTGCTGCTAGTGAAAACCCCTCTTTTGCCTAAACTTTCTCTTGCCTAGCTAGGGCTTTCCTAGCTATGGCTCCTAAGCTCTTAACTACTCTCTTCACACCTGCTTTGGTCTAAGACCATGTGTTATTAATTAATAGCTCTCACTGATCAGATTGATGGCATGGCGGAAGCTGAACGGCTTGGTAAATACAGTATGAGCACCGCAACCATCAAGCAACCTTCAACGAGGGCATCCGATTGGCGGAAACCACAGTTTCGCAGTTTTAGTGGGTGAGAGTGGGTTCACGGGAGGGAGGTTGTTTCATGGTCCGACCGCCCATTTACAGGGTTGTGTAAGTGTGGGAAGCTGGATCACATGTAAGATGACTACCTATACAGGATTAGCTCTAGCTTTGCTTACCTTTGTGAACTCCTGCTCTATACCTGCTTGCTCATTGTACTAATTACACCCCACTTTGGCTATGGGGGTGTGTCAGAATGTTATTCTCTAGCCTGTAGTGGGGTGCTCTATAGCGAGTAAAACCCATCTAGGGTTTGCTATATGTATCCTCATTGCTGCTAGTGAAAACCCCTCTTTTGCCTAAACTTTCTCTTGCCTAGCTAGGGCTTTCCTAGCTATGGCTCCTAAGCTCTTAACTACTCTCTTCACACCTGCTTTGGTCTAAGACCATGTGTTATTAATTAATAGCTCTCACTGATCAGATTGATGGCATGGCGGAAGCTGAACGGCTTGGTAAATACAGTATGAGCACCGCAACCATCAAGCAACCTTCAACGAGGGCATCAGATTGGCGGAAACCACAGTTTCGCAGTTTTAGTGGGTGAGAGTGGGTTCACGGGAGGGAGGTTGTTTCATGGTCCGACCGCCCATTTACATGGTTGTGTAAGTGTGGGAAGCTGGATCACATGTAAGATGACTACCTATACAGGATGCAGGGGAGGAAGAACGACAGAAAAGAGCAGGGAAATGCGGAAGAGTCGGCAATAGGCGGGTCCCATACTAATTCATGCAATCAATCAACTCGGTCAATTACCAATTTTCAAGACGGATGCTAAGAAAAATACAAGAATGTTCGTCGATAATGGGGCTAGTCACAACTCTTTGACCTAAGGAAACCAAAAACAAAGTACAGCTACCCCTAGACAAGTGACTGCTCGAGATCTACGCTCGTTCGGTGGACGGTACACCTCTGGCAATAAAGTAGACTATATGGGTGGTGCAGGTCCAATGAATACAAGAATGTTCGTCGACAGTGGGGCTAGTCACAACTCTTTGACCTAAGGAAACCAAAAACAAAGTAAAGCTACCCCTAGACAAGTGTCTGCCCGAGATCTACACTCGTTCGGTGGACGGTACACCTCTGGCAATAAAGTAGACTATATGGGTGGTGCAGGTCCAATGCGAGGATGATTTTGGCTTCAACATAAGTCTACAATGACAGTGTTGGACAGCAAGGACTTTCTCCTAGGGCACGAATGGCTGCGACCTCCTCCTCCTCCTTGCTCCGCCTCCTCGCTCTCTCCTCCTCCTTATTCCATGCCTGCAATTCGAATTGCCAATGCTCCAGTTGCCGTCGCTGCACCTGCCGCCCCTCCACCTGCCCCTGTTTCACCTGCCGACGCTACACGTGCTACTGATGTCAATACCGTGCTGCTGATATCAATCTGGCGTTGCACCTGCCGGTTCTAGTTGTATACTGTAGTCGTGCGGCTGCTGAGGTGGCAGCCCCTCCGACAGGTCATCGAATAAAATTTCATACCGTTTCAATACGCCGCCAGGTCATCAGGTACGTCGGTGAGCAGTTATGTGAATCGTTTGCTGCTCTGCTGCGGCGAATTTCCGGATGTCGACCACGTGCACGTCTGCTCCTGCTGCTACTACGTGTTTCATCGTAATGGCGTTGACTCAGAGCGATGCTATTACTATTGATTCGCATGCTGTAATCGCTCGTCGTCCAGACTTTTCGTGGATTGTGTCGTCGCAGCCAATCACAAAGGAGTAAAATATTGGTTCCGTCGAGGGTCGTGGCCAGCATTTCCTAGGTTACCCTTATAGAGAATCCGAACTTGGTACAGACATTCTCGTATGACTAGGGGGTGTTCCGTCGACCAGACTTGCGTGGACCTCATATAAGCATCTGTCCAATAGTAGTTTTAGTTCCCGTGCAGTGGCGGTATTGATTAAGCTATGGCGATATTCACAAATATCTCAATTAAGTCTGTGTGAATATTCTACCACTATACCCTCCTTGTTCAATCGAGTCTGGTCGAATGCAGAAATCTGCACCGTCACTCGTTGAGGGTCGCTTGGGTCGGGCGAGCGGCGTGTCTTGTTAGTAAAGGGCACGTCTGCTATTGACTTCCAACATTTTTCTGATGCATAATATGTTTCTGCTGCTATTATCTTCAGGGCATTCGCTTTTGCGGTGCCCCGACCGATTGCACGCAAAGTAGCACCCTTTGAATGGTGTGGCGACGGCATTCGCAGCGACGGCGTGCTCTTTCGTTCCACGAGCCCGGACTCCCCAATTCCCGTATGAACCCGTTCTTGGTCGGCAGAGGAAATATAGTTTATCCTCCATCACAAGTCTCCTCCATCACAAGTCCGTAACACCGTTGAGCATGATTTCTTGCGCGATTTTGTTTTTTTTTTTAACTGTCGTCGTAGCGATCAACGCGCCCAGCTTCACCTATGTATCCCACCTGCTTGCATAACGCCGAAACCCCGCTTGTCGAGTCCTGAATAGAACCGAGCTGGTGCCAAGTGTGCAACTTCTGTCACGCGAAGATTGACACTGCGATTGGCTCGAACCTCCTGCACAGACCCGCGCACCATGTATCCCACGTGCAATACTGGGCGACCTTCACGAAATACGACGGCGCCAAGTGTTCAGTTGACCCCTTCCTTTGCTGTATGGTTTGTAGTCGCTCGGCTTCGTGACGATGATGCGTCACCAATCCATGGCGGGTCCTCGCGGCAACGACACGGTCGTCGGGTCCGACGAGATGTGATTGGCGTAAAAAAAACATTCATGGTGAAGAAACTGCCTAAACCATCCAAAATCCCCGTTGACTCGGGTTAATGCATGGCGGATGCTGCGCCTTGAGTGGCATCGATGGGAGTGCCTACCTATCGTTCTGCACCGTGATGTGGACGTGTCGCTAGTTATCCGCCGCATTCGTCGCTTCGGGGTTTGCCGTCCTATGGTCATCGCGAACTTTGTTGCGCGCAGGGCCTTTACTAGCAGCATTTTTATGTTGTCCCACGCTCCCGTGTCGGAATGTTGTTGGTATTGTCGGTGCTGCTGTTACATGTGTCTGTGTCTATGCTTGCGCTCGGTTTACGTTGCATTGGCGTGACTCACGTTCTGCTATCAGCGTCGCGATTTCTTCGACGCTTTTGTGCAGTTGATGTGTCAGCTCGTTTAGGCGCGACGTAAAGTCGACAAGAAAAATGTGGTCGCCATTCCGAAGGGTGTCGGCCCGCTAGGTGGTAGGCGCTGTCGTGGCTGCAGGTGCTTTCGAGAGAGTGAGGGGACAGCGGTGCGGAGAGTCACTACACAACGGGAGTGGGCTAGGAGGAGGCCACGGGGTTGTGCGAGTGATCGTAGCGTTGTGCTAGCGTTCTTACTTCTTGCTTGTGTTCACGGAGAAGTTTGGCAAGAATAAGAATAGAAAGTTGAAAGAACATTGTTGAAAAGAATAGTGTACAATTGAGGCATGCACAAAGATATGACAAGAATGGCATGCAACACCTAGCAAGGGCGAAATCTACGAGCGCAGCAGAAGAGCGGCTTGCCAACGCTCCAACAGAGTAGTCTGTCAGCGTTGCACTGCGCGCGGTCTGCCAGCACTGCAGTCGCAGGTGACTATCTGCTGTCGCAGGTTTTCTATCTCCGCAGATGTGCGCACCTACCAAGTAGGTGCAGGTTGACGGTTTCACCGTCAGGCATATTGCGCAAGTGCCAGGTAGAAAACGTGTCGTCGGTTTCGCCAGGTGCGCACCGTCGACCACGTCCTGCCGTTCCGCAGGTCGAACTTCGCCAAAACATCTAGGGCAAAGTTTCGCACACCTCCGCAAAGTTTCGCACACCTCTGCAAATTCGGTCGATTAGCTGGACACCGCTCGGTCGAACAGTGTTTGCAAAGCAGAGCTCATCGACCAGAACTTTTCGACCAGAGCTCGTCGCGCAGAGTTCGTCGAACGGAGCTCTTCGACCATCGCTCCTCTTCGACCATCGCTTCTCGACGGGCGTCATCAACCGCTGTCTTCGACTAGTGCTTCCCGTCGGCGATGTCGACCAAATTCAGTCGAGCAGAACCTGCTCGACCGCTACTTCCGTCGAACTGCAAAAGCCCACTTTGTCGACCAGTCCGTCGAAAACTTCCCGTCGGCGAGATTGGCTGCGCCCAAGCGAGGGCGGGGCCTTCTTCAACAAGCGGCTCCTAGTACGCAAAGGGGCGTCAGTTCTTTCGAGAGAATTTTTTTTTTGCTGGTTACGGAAAATTGTGCGGTCCGAAGGAAAATGACTCTGATAGCCAAGCGTTACGGGTGCAATATGACGAACGAGGATCACACTAAGTTGGCAAACGAGTACAAATGTGAGCGAAAGGGTGAACAAACATTTTACGGTATAGCGAAATGAACAAAGCGGTAACGCGGTGCGTACGAGCCAGCTAGTGCGAAGCTGAAAGTGAGGTTCGGGCTAGCCATGAAGCGTAGGCCGAATCGGGCCAGCCCAGCAGTGCGAGGTTTGGCAAAAAATGTTGCGCAAATGCGGTGTAACGCAGTTACAGTAACTAGCGAAGAAACTGTTGGTATTGTATAAGGAATGTAGAAAGAATCCTTACTACTCATAATAGTATCAAAAGCGAATCCTTGCTCGTTTCGGAAATCCGCCCGAAAATCGAGTGAACTGTTCCCATTCTCGTGTCGCCTTGCAACTGACATGCATGCTGCAGGGCAGAGACGTGCTGTCTTTCCCCCGCAAATCCTCCCTCTTTTCTCCTCATGAGGGGTGGGATGGAATGGGAACGGGATACTCATCAGGACAAACATTTCTCTTTCACACATTCCTTCAAAACGAAGTATACGAGACGTTGCTCTTCTTAGTTGACGGCTCAATCAGTCTTCCTCATTCGTGAAAGCAGAACTTAGGGATTTACGTATGAAGTAAGGATGTCTCATTCGCGTCAACTAAGGATGGCAAAATCTCGTGAAGCGGGAAGTCGGGGGGAGCAGCTTTCCCCGTCAATGGCCAACAGGGCGCGAGCCACGTCGATCAACCATCTGCCAGACGAGCTTCTTTCCAGAATTATCTCGCTCGCGACGACTGCCGCCACCTCCGCAAAATCGACAGCAGAACTTGACGCCGCGAATGAAACCGGCAAGACTAGCGTGCCCAACTTCACGGATGCCCCCGATTTTAGCAACCTCGCTGTCGTTTGCAAGCGATGGATGCTCCTGATGACGATCCTCCGCGTCCGCGGCGGCTTTAAGTCAAAGCATTCCGAACTCCGCGGTCCCGAGCTGCGCGCCATGACGCTTTCCGCTCCCGCCATCTCCGCGCCGGCGCTCTTCCGCGCGCTGGCGCTCGCGCCGAGAGTCACGGCGCTTTCTCTGGAGGCGAACGCCGTCGATTTCTACGACGACGAGTTCCTGTCTCGCCTGCTCTCCGCGCGCCCCCAGCTCGCCCGCCTCAGCATCGCCCCTCCCCGCTTCACCGGAACCCCGCACTTTCGAATCGGCACGAAAGCTGTCGAGAATTTCTTCCGCCTCGCGTCGTCGCGCCTGCAAGAGCTCTCGCTGCGCGAATGCCTCGGCCACACGACGAAGCTCCTTGCTTCCGTCGCGTCGCTGTCGTCGCTGCGCGTGTTCCGCCTCCACTCCAAGGTTCTCCGCTCGCTGCCCGACGAGATGTGCCGGCTGTCTGCCCTGCAGGAACTTTATCTAAGCTGCCCGTTGCTGCAGCAGCTGCCCGAAAATTTTGGCCGGCTAAAGAGCCTGGAGCACCTTTCGTTTACAGACTGCACAGAAATGCGGCGCCTGCCAGACTCGCTCGGCGATCTCGCCTCGCTCACCTCTCTCCACGTCGACGGCTCGTGGCAGGTCGATCGCTTCCCGCCTCGCGTCGGCGCGCTGCAGCAGATGCGGCGACTGGAGCTGCGAAACTTCACTGGCGCGTCGTTACCAGACGCATGCGAGAAATGGGCGAAACTCGAAAACGTAACTCTGGATTCGTGCGCCGACATGGGCGCTTTCCAGCTCGCGTCCGTACACTCCCTCACACATCTCACCATCAGTGCCTGCTATAGGCTCCAGTCGCTCACACCCAACCTGCCCTTCGCGTCGGCATTGCGCCATCTAACAATCGGCGTTAGTGTCTTTCCCGGCGTATCCCTCGAGTCGCTAAGCAATCTCGTATGTTTGGAGCGGCTCGAGGTGTCAAGCGTCGACCCGACGGAGCGCTTTCCCGAGGCGCTCTTCGCTCTGCCGTCGCTGGCGTACGTGAAAGCGGGGTACGTGTCGTGGGTGGAAGCAGACCACGTGGCGGCCTGGGAGGAGGCGAGGGAGCTCGCCGCGCTCTTCGCGTACCCAGCACCGTATCATCCCACTGCCGCCGCCGCCGCCGCCGCCGCCGCCGCAGCAGCCGCAGCCACACCAGCCGCCACCGCAGCAGCAGCAGCAGCAGCAGCAGCAGCAGCAGGTGGTGGAGAGACGGGCTCCGTTTCGCCGCTGGGCCCGTCTCTGAAGCATCTGAGCATGCGCTTCGGCAACCTGTTGTACGGCCGGAGTGGCGACAGGCTCTCCGCGCGCCTGTGCTCGCTGCTCTCCCTCACGCACCTCTCCATCGACTGTCTCTCCTCCTCGTCCCTCCTCCCCTCCGACCTCGGTCATCTCACCAACCTGCGCTCGCTCTCCCTCCGCGGCACCTGGCTCTGCCTGCCGAACTCGCTCTCCCGCCTCGCCCCGTGCCTGCAATCCCTGAAACTTAACTACAGCGGCGACAACTACGCGGATACCTTCCGCCGGGACCTCCCGTCCTGTCTCGCGCGTCTCACCTCCCTCACGCACCTCCACCTCTGCAACATGCACGTCCCATCCCCCCCGCCTGCCTTTGCGCGCCTGCGCGCCCTCCGCACGTTGCGCATAGAGTACGACAGCGGTGGCCCCACGCACGTGTCGCTTCCACAAAACCTCGGCCAGCTGGCAGCGTTGGAGTGGCTGGAGCTGAAGGACTGCTCCGTGGGAGCTGCGCTTCCGCAGTCATTCTGTGACCTCAGCGCCCTGCGGCGTCTCCACCTCAGTAGTGACTCCTTGAAGCGCTTTCCCAAGGAGATCTCTAAGCTGTCTCGCCTGGAAGAGCTCTCTCTTGGCTGGTGCATGAACCTGGAAACCCTGTCCCCTGGGTTTGGCCGCCTGGGATCACTGAAGAAGTTGAGCATTCGCAGTGGGCGGAATGACTATCTGCCTGAAACCCTTAGCGGCTTATCATCCCTAGAGGAGCTCTCCTTGAGTGATTGCTCTCACAGTTTCCGCCTGCCTCCCTCCTTCTGCCTCCTCCCTCGCCTGCTCTCGCTTACTCTCACCAGCTGCAACGATCTCACCACCCTGCCGTCCAACTTCGGCTCGCTATGCTCCCTGCAGCGCCTCTCTGTCGACTCGTGCAAGAAGTTCCACCATCTGCCCGATTCCTTTTCCGCCCTTTCCTCCCTCACCTTTCTCACCATCTCCAAGTGCCCGGTATTTTCCTCCCTCCCTGAGACATTTGGGTTGCTGCCCCGCCTAACCCGCCTCCGAATTGTCGAATGCGACTCATTCACGCACCTTCCTGGCTCCTTCTCTTCCCTGCCTGCGCTCCGAGAGGCGTGCTTCAGCCTCTGCAAGCAGCTGCACTCCCTCCCGCCCACCCTTGGCAAGCTGCCGCGCTTAGAAGTGCTTCAGTTGAGGGAGTGTGAGGCGCTCAAGTCACTGCCGGGGTCGCTCAGGCAGGCGAGGGCGCTGAGGCATGTGGATGTGTATGGCAGTGGGGTGTCCGAGAAAGGGGTGGTGGAGGTGGGCTTTTGTGGGAAACAAGTGCATGTTGTGTGGGGGAGGATGGGAAAGGCGGAGCACGTGGGGACGAAGGACAAGGGGAGGAGGGGAGAGGATGTGCAGAGCTGAAATTGGAGTAAAGATAATGTTGGCTCCTATGGTGCTGGTTCTGTGAGCGCCCCTAATAATGTAAATATGTTTTTCCTTTTCACCTTAGTACGGTACCTGCTGGACGTCTCTGAGATGAAGCTTATAACTGAGCATAGTAAAGAGGAACGTACGGTATTGTCACTGCCCCTCTCAAACAACTCACCTGACATGCAGCAACGAGGTCACCTCCTCGAGGTGTTGTCATTCCCCCCAAAATCCTCCTCGCTCAGCCATGAGGCGTTGCATGTTTCCAGCCAATCTCTTCAGCTCAGCTCGCCAAAGATCTACAGATTTCCATTTCCTAAGAACTTTTGTGTCAAGCTCGGCTCCAGCCACCTCGCTCGCGACTTGGTTTTCTTGTTTCAGGAGCACAAATCCAGGGCCTAGGAATGGTTTACTGGATTCGCATTCTCATACAACGGTCCGTATTGCCTCAGCCTTCTCGTTCTAACACATTTACCAATACCGTGGGAAAACGTTGCAGTGGCGACAAATTTCTGTTTAGTTTCCGACTCATTCGTGGAAGTAGAACTCTAGGAATGTCAATTTTCTGAACGTCTGTACCTCGTGAAGCGGGAACGCCAGGTGAGCAGCTTTCCCAATCAATGGCCAACAGGGCGCGAGCCACGTCGACCATCTGCCTGACGAGCTTCTTTCCAGAATTATCACACTTGCCACTGTCGCCAATTCTGCAGGACTGACAGCAGAAGTTGACGCTGAGGATGGTGCTGGCCGGACTGGCGAGCCGAACTTCACGGATGTCCCCGATTTAGCAACCTCGCGGTCGTTTGTAAGCGATGGATGCTGCTCATGACGACCCTGCGCGTCAGTGGCGACTTTAAGTCACAGTTTTCCGAACTCCGCGGTCCCGATCGGCGCGAGATTACGCTTTCCGCCCCCGCGGTCTCCGCGCCGGCGCTCTTCCGCGCGCTGACGCTCGCGCCGAGCGTCACGGCGCTTTCTCTGGAGGCGAACGCCGTCGATTTCTACGACGACGAGTTCCTGTCTCGCCTGCTCTCCGCGCGCCCTCAGCTCGCCCGCCTCAGCATCGCCCCTCCCCGCTTCACCGGAGCGCCCCACTTTCGAATCGGCACGAAAGCTGTCGAGAATTTCTTCCGCCTCGCGTCGTCGCGCCTGCAAGAGCTCTCGCTGCGCGAATGCTTCGGCCACACGACGAAGCTTCCTGCTTCAGTCGCGTCGCTGTCGTCGCTGCGCGTGTTCCGCCTGTGCTCCAAGGTTCTCCGCTCGCTGCCCGACGAAATGTGTCGGCTGTCTTCCTTGCAAGAACTTTACCTGAGCTGCCCGTTGCTGCAGCAGCTGCCCGAGAATTTCGGTCGGCTAACGAGGCTGGAGCACCTCTCGTTTACAGGCTGCAAGGAAATGCGGCGATTGCCTGACTCGCTCGGCGATCTCGCCTCGCTCACCTCTCTCCACGTCGACGGCTCGTGGCAGGTCGATCGCTTCCCGCCTCGCGTCGGCGCGCTGCAGCAGATGCGGCGACTGGAGCTGCGAAACTTCAACCGCGCGTTACCAGTGGAATGAGAAAACTGGGCGAACCTCGAGCAAGTCACTCTCTCTTCTTGCGACGAAATGCGCACTTTCCACCTCGCATCAGTGCACGCGCTCACGCACCTCACCATCAGCTTCTGCGGGGAGCTGCCACCCATACTGCCCTTCGCGACAGCATTGCGCCAACTAAAGATCAACTATGTCAGCTCCAACGTATCCCTCGAGCCGCTAAGTCAGCTCATATCTCTGGAGCGGCTGGAGTTGGCAAGCTACAACCACGAGGAGCGCGTTCCCGAGGCGATCTTCACGCTGCCGTTGCTGGCGTACGTGAATATGCGCTACTTCGTGTGGGTGGAACCTCATGACGTGACGGCGGTGGAGAACACGACGGGGTACGTCGCACGGAATCATCCCGCTGCTGCCGCCGCAGACGCAGACTCAGACGCAGACGCAGCAGCATCAGCAGCCGCAGCAGGGCACCACTCGGCACTCAGCCCGTCGCTGAAGCATCTCACCATGTACTTGGGCAGCCTGGGGTACGGCAGGAGAAGCATCACGCTGTCCGCGCGTCTGTGCTCGCTGCTCTCCCTCACGCACCTCTCCATCGACAGACTCTCCTCGTCCCTCATACTCCCCTCGGATCTAGGCCATCTCACCAACCTGCGCTCTCTCTCCCTGTGTGGCACCTGGCTCTTCCTTCCGCACTCCGTCTCCCGCCTTGCCCCGTGCCTGCGCTCGCTGAAGCTACACTACTACAGTGGCGGCAAGAGCTCGAATGCATTTCAGCGCGCGTTCCCTTCCTTTCTCACACCTCCGCCTCCACAACATGCACCTTCCCTCCTCCCTGCCTGGCGTTGCGCGCCTACTCGCCCACCGCACGCTACACATAGAGTACGACTGGCACCACTGCAGCCACGTGTCGCTTCCAGAAGATCTGGGCCAGCTGGCAGCCTTGGAGTGGCTGGAGCTGAGAGGCTGCTCTTTGAGCGATGGGCTTCCGCGAACTCTCTGTGACCTGACCTCCCTGCGCCGCCTGTTCATTGGTAGCAAAGCCCTAAAGCAGGTGCCCACAGAGATTTGTCAGTTGTCGCGCCTGGAAGAGCTCACTCTTGACTTGTGCGACAGCCTGGAAGCCCTACCTCCGGGGTTTGGCTGCCTGAGATCACTGAAGAAGCTGCATATTCGTGGTGGGTTGAGATATCCTCTGCCTGACACTCTGGGAGGCTTCTCCTCGCTTGAGGAGGTCTCTTTTGGCTCGCTGTTCTCACGGTTTCAGCCTGCCTCCCTCCTTCTGCCTCCTCCCTCGTCTGCACACGCTTACTCTTACCCACTGCGATGATCTCACTGCCTTGCCTTTTACCTTCGGCTCGCTATGCTCCCTGCAGTGCCTCTCTGCCGATTCGTGCAAAAAGTTTCACCATCTGCCCGACTCGTTCTCCGCCCTGCTCTCCCTCACCATTCTCAGCATCTTCAAATGCCCGGATTTCGCCTCCCTTTCCGAGAACTTTCGTTTGCTGCCCCGCCTAACCAGCCTCAAAATTGTCGAATGCGACTCATTCACGCACCTTCCCGGGTCCTTCTCCTCCATGTCCACGCCCCGAGTGGCCTGCTTCAGCCATTGCTAGCAGCTGCACTCCCTCCCTTCCACCCTCAGCCTGCTGCCACGCTTGGAAGTGCTTCAACTGAGGTAGTGTGAGGCGGTTAAATATTTACCAGAATCGCTCAGAGCGGCGAGGGCGCTGAGGCACGTGGATGTGTATGGCAGTGGGGTGGCGGAGAAAGCGGTGGCGGAGGTTGGCTTTTGTGGGAAACAAGTGCATGTTGTGTGGGGGAGGATGGGAAAGGCTGAGCACGTGACCTGGTAATGAGGTGCCCTTAGCTGACCCTGTAGAGGAC
The DNA here is from genome assembly GCA_948144175.1 of Closterium sp. NIES-65. NCBI lineage: Eukaryota > Viridiplantae > Streptophyta > Zygnematophyceae > Desmidiales > Closteriaceae > Closterium > Closterium sp. NIES-65. The sequence continues at coordinate 1,821,221 of CANXME010000948.1, read as the reverse complement.
ATACAGAGAAATTGAGCTACGGTTTATATATCTGTTAACAATGACAGTACAATAAATACAGCAAAAACCAACCACCCCACCCTCCTCCCCAGTTGCCATCATTCCAGCAGCGTCACTCGCGTCCTATTTTCACTGCCCCTCTCAAACAATAAATAGTCCACAACTGCCTCATGCCCCACTCCCCCACAGCCACCCCCACCACCACCAGCAGCAGCAGCACCGCACACCCCGCCTCCCCACGTCACAGTCAGCAGCTCCGGGCCCTCCTTCCCACCCACACCTCCTCTCCCCCTGTGCCACCCTGTCACCGGCAGCTCCTCCCCTTCCAGGAACGGCAGCAGCATGATCTTGAACCTCGGCTCCACCACAGCCTTCCTCTCTACCTCCACACGCCAGTACTCGCCACCGGTCGCCACACCGGCATAGTACGGCCCCTTGCCACTGCCCGGGCCCTGGGGCGACTTGCTGGATTCCACCTTCACGAGCCGGATGGGTGCAGAGCGGTGCCCGTCGCCCTGCAGCACGCGCAGCAGCATGCGTGGCGTGCCTGGGAGCGCATGGCGGGTCTTGGGATGCACGTCGTCCCCCCGGATGAAGATGGCGTCTGTGGTTGGATCCAGAGACGCATACCGCCTCGCTTCTTCCGGAGAGATAATCACATCGTCGCTTGCAGCTGCTGCTGCTGCAGGCGCTGCTGCAGCACCCGGCTTCTGCTGCTGCTTCTGAGGGCCAGTGAGCAGGAAGAGGCGCTGGCCGTACCCCACCATGGCCATGTACGGCTGGGTGGTATTGGCTACCCACGTGTACGTGTGCACCCTCTCGTCCTTGCGGATATCATCCACTATGATCACATACGGCCGCGACTTTGGCGCCTGAGCGGGGTTCACAGGGCAAGTCTTGGCGTCCTTTCCTGGGACTGGTGCTGCGCACGTGCCTCCTGCACCTGCACTGCCGCCGCCGCCACCGGTGCCGCCGCTGGCCCTGACTTTGGCGCGGATGAGAGCGGCGGTGCGGTAGGCATAGCGCACGGGGTTGAACTCCTGGCGCGCACAGATGTGCCACGACGCCCATGCATTATCGTCCACCCACTCCGGCTCCACCTCTGGGTCTCCTGCCCCCGGCACTGCCCCCGCACTCCCAGCAGCAGCAGCAGGGGTGCCCTTCTTGATGATCTTGGGCACGAGCGAGGGGCCAAAGTCCACGGGTTCGTAATAGAAGTCCTTCCATGCGTACGGGGTTTCAATGTTGTTGTCGTCCTGTGGCCTCGCTGCCGGGCGGGGTACCTGCAGGGATGGTGTGGCGTGGAGGAGAACAGCGGAGAGGGGAGAGGTGAGGAGGAGTGAGTGACAACCTACAGAAGTCCACGGGTTCATAGTAAAAGTCCTTCCCTGCGTACGGGGTTTCAATGTTGTCGTCCTGTGGCCTCGCTGCCCGGGTGGGGTACCTGGAGGGATGGTGTGGCAGGGAGGGAAGGAGAAGGGGGAAGAGACAGGGGGGGTGGGGGAGTGAGTGGCGGAGTGCTTACAAGAGGCCGTGTGGGGCACATGTGGGGAATGGTGTGGTGAGTGAACGAGAAGGTAGGGACGGTGGGAGGCAACCCAAGCACGCACAGGAAAGGCCAAACAAGCACCATGCACTTGCGACCGAGTGGAAAAGTGTTGCACAGTATGTGAGACTGGCGTGATAACCGACTACACCATCCAGACTTGCAAAACAAGATCACAAAAAACAAACAATCATGGCTTCCCAACGCCCACCACTCGCACACCCACCTTCCCCCTCCCCCCACCCCCTCACCTGCCCGCCCGTTCACCCGCTCTACCACCCCCCCGCCCACGCACGCACCCCAACTCACCCACCCACCCACTTTCCCCACGCCCGTCGCTCACCTGCCATCCATGGGTGACAAACCGGTACGCAGCACTGGCATCCCCGGCAAACCAGCTCAGCCGCTCCTCATGCCACGTGCCCACCACCTTCCCCGGCATGCAGCTCCACGTGAGCGGAAACCCCTTGGCCTCCGCCTCCAGCGTGTGCGTCCCGCCCTGCCCCAGCCCGTCGATGAGCACGGACGAGCACGCCTCGCTCTCCACGTTGTGGTACAGCGCCGGGCAGATCCAAGCACGGGAGCAGCCGAGCAGGTAGAAGTCGTTGCGGGATGCGTGGCAGTGGTCTAGAAAGTAGGTGTCGGGGCGGCACTCGAAGAAGAGGAGAAGGCCCTGCTCGTCCGTGCTCACTTGGGAGGCGGACCAGGGTGGGGTGACCGGGAAGGTGGGAGACGGGAGGGGGATGCGTGGAAAAGGGATGACAGGGGGTGTGGAGGCTGGGGGGGGAGGGGAGATTTTTTCGCCTGGCTGTGCTGCTTTTACTGCTGCAGCTAGCTCCGCCTCCCACTCTTTAGCAGCAATAGCACCCGCAGCAGCAGCGGCAGCAGCAGGAGTGGTAGCAGCAGTGGTGCTGCCATCGCCCCACCCCGACCGTGCCGTACCAGTACCCAGCCGGTTCGCAAACAGCACAAGCGGAAGGCCAACCACCGACGCCACCTGCAGAAACGAAATATTCTTCTTGGTCACATCCATGCCTAACAAACACGCCTGGAACGGCATCTTGTTCACGCCAAACGCGCCAATCTGCTTCGTCCGCGGCTGCGTGTTATACTTCTGGTACACAAAATCCGTGAGCGGGTCCCCCGGAAAGAGGTACTTAGCTAAAAGATAGTACTCGCTCTGGGAGAACCCCCCACAGAAGCACGTGCCGTCCTGCGCGCCGAAGCAGGGCGGCGCGAGCGACCAGGGCGCGAGGGTCTGGAAGACGTCCATGAGCAGCTGGTAGGTGTTGGTGGGGTCGGTGAACACGTCGTGGCCTCGCCGCATGACTGCCAGCATGGGTAAGGCCGCCTGCCGCATGGGCGTCATGAAGTACCCAGGGAACTCGCGTGTCACGCCTGGGGGGTGGGGAGGGTAAGAAGGGGAGGGGGGATGGGGAGGAGGTGGGGATGAAGGGAGGCGAGAGAGGGGTTGGGGTTGGGGAGGGAAAGGAATTTCGTGATCCAAAGGAAGCCGTAACTTAGCAGAACAGTCGTGTGGGACGTCTTATCGGATGCTAATGCGAGGTTTGAGATAATAACAAGGGATGCACAAACAAAATGTACAGGCAAGATCAGTGGAGTGGAGGGGTTGGCGTGAAACGGAACGGCACACACGCACCAGTGGGATCACAGGCGCCAGCATAGGTCATGTAATAGAAGAGCGACTTCACATTCAAATCCACTGCCACCGAATCGTACCGCACCTTCTCCCTCCACCCCTTCACATCCCCACTCACCCCCGCACCAACCCCACCCACCACCACCACCCCCTTCCTCCTCATCTCCTCTTCCTCCCTGTCCGCCTCATCCCACGGCTCCTCCCAGTCCTCCTCCTCCTCGCCCTCCACCGCATACTGCACCAGCAGCACCAGCGCCGTCGCCAACTGGAACGTAGTGCCGGTGTAGAAGGGGTTGAGAGCGGCGCCCTTGCCCATGCGGTACGGGTCCGCGTTGAACGCGGACGCCACGCGGTTGCGCCCCATGCGCAGCAGCAGGCGGCGCGCGGGGGCGAGCTGCGCGCGGGAGCCGGTGGCGCGGAGGGACGGCGTGAAGAGCAGGTCGTAGGCGAGGGCGAGCGCGGTTGAGGCGGAGCTGTCGCTGCGCGGCCCCGTGTTGTACCTGCGGGTGGGGGAGGAGGGGAGGGTAGCGAGTTGACTCAGAAGCTGTTGCTGCGCGGCCCTGTGTTGTACCTGGAATTGGGGAGAGAGGGTTGGGCGGAAGGGGAGGGATGCAGGGTGAATTTCGTATTGACTCAGACGTGGGTACGGGGGGGGAGAGAAGGGGGAAAGGGAGGGAGAGGAAGGGGAAGCGGCTGAGGTGGTGTGGTGGGGGAAAGCACACAGCACTTGGAATTGTGGCATAAAAAATGCGAAGGGCGTGTTCGTATGGCAAGCACAGCAATTGTGCACAAACGCAGTGAATATGCATGGTGTGACACGAACCTACGAATTCCCTCACCCCCCACCTCTCTCCCGTTCCCCTCGCAGCGCCCCCCCCCCCCCCCCCCCCCCCCCCTCACTTACTTGCAGAAGCCCCCTTCGCCCTTGACGAGCACGAGCGACCCGCGCGCGTGGAACAGCAGGTGCACGCCGGCCGCCACGCCCAGCACGCCCGCCAGATACTCCAGGCGCTTCTGGTCGCCGCGCACCCACGCCACGTACGCCGCGTTCTGCAAAGCTTCGTAGATGGGAGGGTAGAAACTAGGAACGCCCGCGTCTTGCGAGCCGAACAGCAGCTTTACCCCGAGAGACGGCGTCGCGTCCGTGGCGGGGGGCGGCGGCACGATTCCGGCGCTCTTCAGCACGTAATTCTTCGTCGCTGGAGCCACTCCCATGTCGAACATCCGCGTGTAAAACGCCCCGTTGATAACCGCGCCGGGAGGTTTCGAACCCGCGTCGGTAACGAGCGCCTTCAGCCCCGCGAAGGCCTTGCGCGGGTCGCCGCAGGGGAGGCGCGGGGAAATCGTCCCCGCGAGCACGTCGAAAATCTGCTTGATGGGGGAATCCGCGGCGTATACCACGCGGTCCGCCCACCGCGATAGATCCTCGAACGCCTGGCGTGGGACGGCGGTGGGCGCGGCGGCGTCCCCGTGCAGCGCTCGGCGCGTGAGGTCGGCGCGGTCCGCCTCCGTGAAGAGGACGCGCGGATGCGTGTACGGGGGCGGGGTGGCCGTGAGACGGCGGCGGGAGCCGGGACGCGGCTGCGCGCGGAATAAGGGGACCGGTCCCGCGTCGAATTGACCTCCCATGGTGAGAGAGAGTAGGCAAAGAGAGTGAGAGAGAGAGAGAGAGCGACGAGTCTCGGGAGTAGAGCGAGAGACGGGTTGTAGGTGCTTCACCAAGAAAGTGCGGTATACCGGACTACATGCACGCGCTATGGAGAGACACTACTTGCTGCTGCAAGAAAAGAGCAGCAGCAAAATTTAAAAATAGTCGAAATCGCGTTGCGTGTATGTTGGCGAAGCGCACCGAGCCACCACCGCCGACTTGACCGCCAGCCAGCTTGGATTTTCTGCAGGAACTTGACCGCCAAGTGTGGGGCAGGGTGGTGTGTGGGATGGGATGGCATGGGAGACATATGATGACGCGGGCACTCACACCGATCCGTGAGGGGCAGGGTTCGATTTTTTAGGTGGTTTCCTGGTTACCATACATCTACAAATGTTCTTGGTTAGAGTCCCAATAAAAAACACGCGCGCTGCGGGCCTTTGTGGAAAACTCACAAACACCGGGCAAAAGGGAACTTATAGTCCCTTAAAAGAAAATTTGCATTCAGAGCGATTTTTCATTGCTACTACTCGTGTTGTTCAGTCACATACGTACATTCGGACTACGCTGTCCTCAACTTCTCGTCGCACGGTTCGCCGCGTTGATCAGTGTCGCAGGACAAACGGGCATAAAAATACAAAATAAATTAGGTTTAAGGCCGGAATGAAGACACCATTTTCTGTTTTACACTGTAAGCGAGATTAATGAGATGGCATCGTCGGAGCTCGCGGGGAGCCGCGCGACAGGATGTAGACGCAAGAGAGGTCAAGATAACCAGACAAATACAACTGCTAGTAATAAATATTGAATCAAAATTTCCTATCGTTTTTTTTTCTCTTGTTGTTCTGACAGGTTCGATTTACGTCCTCTGATTGGCTGCAGAACTGATTCGCGCAATGATTCAGTCAAGATACAAGATTTCCCGCCAAAAATTGGACTGTAGAGGAGGGGATACACCTAGGACATGTGAAAGATCTACTCGTTGAGGAAATGGGACTCTGTTAGGAAGGGCCTCTATGCCAGAACATTTGTAATCAAGCTACAGTAAATCTCTACACTACTCGATTGCTACCTCATATGCAATGTTCAATTGGGGCAACCGATCATCCAGGGATCCACGCCAATCTTTCGATCGGGCGTCAGTGGTCAAGCAAGATCGATCGCTGGTTAGCGAGTCCGCAAAATTTCATTGTCAAACATCCGCGAAACACAATATACCTCACGCGACAAAACAGGGGGCGCAACTCCGTATACCCGATGTAAGGCGAAACATTTCGGGGTTTCGACAAACGGGAAAAAAATCGTTGTTGTGCCGTACTGTACACACCCCACTGACGATCGTGATCACAAGTGGGGGCAGATCACAGAAGTCCAATCGTCAAATGAACACTACGCCTGATTAGTGAACAGTGCCAGAGGCTCGGTGAACACAAGAGATCCTAACCCGACCCTCCCGAGTGCCCTTGTCCTGAGGGTGCCGTGTGCCGTGTGGAAGAAGCGAATGTGAGTGTTTTCCTGCATCATGAAGTGAGTAGAGAAGCCCAGCCTATTCGTTATGAAAGTACCCGATGTAGCGAAAGATCACTAATGTGACTAACATAAAAAATATGCTTTCAACATATGGCATGTATAAGCCCTATCTAATGCCAGCAGGATCTCGGAGGAGGGAGTGGCAGTGTCCATTCATGGCTCGCGTAAAAATTCCCCGTGGATGACACGAAATTGGCCCACCTTCGGGTCTTCCAATACCAACTTTCGTACCTTCCTGCCCAATTTCGCCCTTTGGGAAGTTCAAGTTTTAAAATTTAGTTGTCTAATTGATAGGTCGTAACCTGTTACGAGTGCAATTGAGTGATCGAGCAAAAATTGCACTATCGAAGCAAGAATACAATGAGCGAAGGCATGAGCGAAGAATAAATGTAATGGACTGTGGTTGTCGCGTGACGGGCCTGGAACTGAGGTTTGGGGATAATGTCGAAGCGGAGGTCTGGAGCGCGGGTTACCCGCCGAGCCGTGAGGTCGGGGTGCGACGTGCGAACGTGGCGGGAGGTTTGTCGATTCGAGGGTTGCGAGTGGTAACGGTGCTGACTGTGGTGCTACAGTGGTGTACGCGCTGAACGAGGACGCGAAGTAAGGAAAAGGAATTTTCCTTACACTACCCCCCCCCCCCCCCCCCCCCCCCCCCCCCCTAAGGAGGTCCTCCTTATGAAAGCGCGTGTACATCCCTGAAGTTTCGGCTGCACAGATACTCTATGAGCACGCTGTGGTTTTCGACTCTGTCCAGTGGAACCCAGTTGTCTTCGGTGGGTGTACGGTCTTTCCAGCGGATCAGGAACTCGATCCTTTGGGCTCTCGAGGGTCACGAACTCTGCGGCTCAGAATTCTCTCGGGTGTGATGAGTGGTTCAATCGGCGGTCGTGTCATACTGGCTGGGCGATTACGTGGTAGTTGGCTTGTGGACGGTATGTAGGGGCGAAGTAAGCTGACGTGGAAAGACGGGCTGACGTACCAGTCAGCGGGGAGGAGGTGGGCGCTGACGGGTCTAATCATGTGGCTTATGCGAAATGGCCCGCAATATCGGAGGTGGAGTTTTGGGGTGATGGGCAGGCAAAGGTTCTGAGTGTCGAGTAAAACTAGGTCGTCAGGTTGGTAAGTGACAGGTCGGCGGTGGCGGTCGGCGTTACTTTTAGCGATGATGTTCGATTTATTTATTGCGTCTGCTGCCCGAGTCCGTGCTGCTTGTAAAATTTCTGCGAACTGTTGTGCTCGTGGCACCGGGTTGTCGTGATTCGGGGTCATGGGTACTGTTGGGTCTTGTGTGTAGTTTAGGTAAAACGGTGACTGTTGGGTCGTGGCGGATGGTGAGTTGTTGTATGCGAACTCAATGAGTGGCAGCTGTTGTTCCCAAGTGGTTGGGTCGTCGCACGTGGCTCGGATGAGTTGTTCCATAGTCTGATTTGTCCATTCTGTCTGTCCATTGGTTTCAGGGTGGTACGAAGAACTGAACCGTAGTCGCGTGCCGAACTGCTGCCACAGGTTCCGCCAAAAGTTGCTGGTGAATTTCGTGTCGCGGTTGCTGATGATCGCTGACGGTATTGCGTGCAATCGAACGGCGATGGAGATGAAGAGTCGAGCTGTTTCTTCGGCTGTGATTGATTTTTTTGTAGGCTGCGAAATGTGCCATTTTCGTCAGTCGATCGACGACGACCAGGATCGCGTCGTTCCCACTCGCCCCGGCCGGTAACACCGTGACGAAGTCCATCGTCACCTGCTGCCAAGCATGCTCTGGGGGTGGTATTGGCTGCAACTTGTCAAAATCAACAAGTGTGTTTGCACTAGGAAAGTGGTGGGTACATTAGAAAACCCTAAACTTACTGTACCCTATAGTAACTACCCCACTACAACCTCAACAAACTGTAGAGTATAAGTTTGACACACCCCCATAGGCAAAGTGGGGGAGAGCAAAGAGGGGGCCACAAGACCAATCAAGAGAAGCAAAGCAAGCTCAGGGTGGATCACAACGTCACCACACATTCTGAGTGCAAGCAGACAACCATCATGCCAATTCACATGCACAGTTATATAGCATAGAACAAACAAGATAGTGATCAAAACCTAGCAAGTGAAAGCATGCAGATATAGATATATAGATCACAGTATAAGCAAAATCAAGAAGTGAGAAGGTGAGGCAAGGTAGGCACAAGGCCTAGAACAAAACAAAAACACTGATGATCACAAGGCGGAAGTGCCTTGGTGAAGATATCGGAAGTGTTGGCCCGAAAGGCCACGTAAGCAAGACGAAGCTGACCGCGCTGCTGCAGTTCTCGAGCAAGAAAGTAGCGAAGGGCAATGTGCTTCGTTCTGTGCTCCAGTCTGTGCTCCTGATAAAAGGCCAGCATGGCCTTGTTATCAACGTACACAACTGGAGGAGAACGAGGCACCTCTGCCAAGTCGGTCAGCAGATAGGTGAGCCAGCGTAACTCCTGTGCAGCCATGGCCCCTGCATAGATCTCAGCCTGACAGATGGACCTGAGAACAAAAGACGAGCAGGTAGACCGCTACGAAACAGAACCGGAGCCAAGGCTGAAGGCGTAACCCCGTGATGACCCCTACCTAGCCAAGTCGTCGACCCAAGAAGCGTCTGCGTGACGAGTGAGAACAACTCGAGCCCGTCCTCCAAGCACTAGCCCTATGCCCGACGTACTTCACAGGTAGCGCAACACCCTCTTCGCTGCAGCCCTGTGCTCTGGTCAGGGTCTTGCAGGAGCAACATAGCGTGCAAAGATGCTAAGAGGGTATGCCAAGTTAGGTCCAGTGCAGGTCATCAGGTACATGAGGCGGCCAACAAGCTCTGGGTACAGGCCACTCGGCTCTACGGATTGATCCGAAGGCAGAGCTGAGAGCGAGTGGCTAGTAGACAGAGGAGTGGCCTGAGGCGAGGAGTACGTGAAGTTGAAGCGCTGAAGGACCTGCTGCACCATGTGTGACTGAGTCAAGGTAATGGTGCGCTGTGCTCTGTCCCGAGTGATCCGTGCGCTGCGCAAGGGGAAGACTGCGGTGTAACGCGAGTAGTCGTCAACAACGAGCAGGAAGTAGCGCTCGTGACCCTGTCCACGGACGTGGTCTGGGCCCCACACGTCCATGTGAAGCGTCTGCAACGGGGCCTCTGTCGGAGGAAGCTGGGAGGAGTGAGGGGCAGCACGCTAGCGCCCCTCGACACAAGGGACACAGGTAGGGCCAGGGCCCTGAGGAAGGGGAGGGAGGGACCGGAGGAGACCAGAGATAAGAAGACGGGAGGCCATGCCTCTGAGTCGAAGCAGAGACGGGTGACCAAGGCGGTGGTGCTAGAGGAGAGTCTCGTGAGACAGGAGACGACAGGAACAGGGGGCAGACTCAGGACCAGACCTGGACGCTGCAGCAAACACCTGACCCGACGCAACTACCCTACCAGACTCAGTAACTGGAGGAGACACAGTGGTCAGTGTATACAGGCTCGACCCCGGCTGACGGGTAAACGTAGCCAGGTGTCGGCCTGTGCTAGCCTCTGTGCAGTGCGTCACCGGCTGACGCGCAGGAGTGAACTGGTGGACTCCCCCATCCTGTAGGTCAGCACCACTCACCAGGTTCGTAGAGAACGAGGGGAGGTAGAGAGCAGACACGGTGCCAGAGGGAGCCGCCGGACACGGGAGGACTCTGGAGAATTGAGACAGGACAGGACCCCCAGAGGGGTCAGCCAGAGACACCGCAACCGGCCGACTAAGCGGCGTGAGTGTGGTGCGGTCCCGAAAGAAGGAGCGACAAGCCCCAGAGTTAAGGGTGAAGGTGAGGGAGGCCGAAGCCGACGTAGTACTTGAGAGCGTAGACTCACCAGTACCTGAGGACGCAGACGCACTAGCACCTAGAGCAGCAGCGTCGTAAGCACATAGGGCAGCCGCCTCACCAAGACCTAGAGCAGCAGTCTCAATGCCCGGATTGGGCTGGAAACACCGGTAACAGTCGCCCTCATCACTAATAGACACAGCATACATGGCAGAAAGAATAGGATCAAAGTCAAGATCATAGATGGCAACACCCGCCCTAGACAGCTCGCCCCAGCGAGTGTCAGAACATATAGCTTACTTATTTGTGTAGGCTATAGTGGGGTATCCCATAGGGGGTACAACCCGATTAGGGTTTTCTATTTGTACTCACTTCGTTCATAGTCATTTCATTCTCGTTCACTTCTTCTCATGGTATCAGACAGGTTCCCCTGTGGGAACTGTGCTTAGGGCCCACCACCGCTACCTCGTAACTTGTTTATCTGCCTGGAGCGCGCTCCGGGCCCTTTCACTTCCATTTTTTTTTTTGATCTGCCCTAACGGCCCCTAGCCACCCGCGCGCCGCCCGCCCTAGAGCCTCAGCGCCGCCCGCCCTAGCGCCCGCGAGCGGCCCGCCCTAGAGCCTGACAGCCGCCCGCCCTAGAGCCTGAGCGCCGCCCGCCCTAGCACCCGCGCGCTGCCCGCCCTAGAGCTCGAGCGCGGCCCGCCCTAGAGCCTGACGGCCGCCCGCCCTAGGGCCTGAGGGCCGCCCGTCGTCGCCCTAGCGCCCTAGCGCCCGACGCCCGCGAGCCGCCCGACGCACCGCCCGTGTGCCGCCCGTGCGTCGCCCTCAGCAGCTCGACGCGCCGCCCGTGCAGCCGCCCGTGAGCTGCCTGTGCGTCGCCCGACGAACCGCCCGTGCTGCCGCCCGTGCAGCCGCTCGTGCAGCCGCCCGTGCAGCCGCCCAGCGTGAGCCGCCCGTGCACGCCCAGGCCGCCGTCCGTGAGCCGCCCGTGCAGCCGCCCTCAGCCGCCCGTTAGCCGCCCGTGCAGCCGCCCGTAGCCGCCCGTACTGCCGCCCGTGAGCCGCCCGCGAGCCGCCCGTGAGCCGCCCGTCGCGCCACCCGTGCCACCCGCGTCACCCGAGCCGCCATTGACTTTGAAGTCTGGGTCGAGGACCTGCAGCTGTACTTACTGTGCGATGCGATCGATGAGGTTTCTCTCTTTGACTTTGTCTCTGGCGCTGTCCCTGCCCCTCCTGCTGATGCTGACCCCACTGTTCGCTCCAAGTGGGCCACACGCGATGCTGCTGCACGTCTTGCTGTGCGTCGCCACCTCCCTTCCTCCGAGCGTGCGCACTTTAGTCAGTGCAAGACCGCTCAGGCCTTGTACGACGCTGTAGTTGCGCGCTACTCCTCCCCTTCCTCCGCTACGCTGAGCCGCCTCATTCTACCGTACCTCTTCCCTGACCTCGCTGCCTTTCCCACAGTCGCTGACCTCTTTACCCACCTCCGCGCTAGTGACACTCGCTACCGCGCTGCGCTTTCTGCTGACTTCCGCGCCGCAAACCCTCCTCCCATGTACATCACTCTCTACTTTCTAGTCACCCGTCTCCCTGAGTCCCTTCGTTCCGTTAGGGACCAGTTTCTCTCTGTCTGTCCCACCACCCTCACTGTCGACCTCCTTGAGAAGTCCCTGCTAGCGGCTGAGAAGAGTATAGTCGCTGTAGGGGCCTCTCGTGGTGACCCTCGTACCCCCATCTTTGAGGGGTGTTCTCCCTCCCCCCTGTTACCCTCTGTCGCCTCTGCTGCTGCGGCCGACCTCGTTGGTTTGGAGTTGGTCGGTGCGGCGTCTGCCCCCAGTGGTAGGCGCCTCCCTGGCAGGGGCAAGGGGGGCAAGGGAGTGGGTGGAGCTAGCGGGGGCGGTGGCGGAGGAGGTGGGGGCGGCGGGGGGAGTGGGGGTGGCGGTGGAGGTGGTGGCGGGAGTGGAGGTACTGGTGGCGGCAGTGGAGGCGGAGGCGGCGGCGGAGGTGGTGGCGGAGGTGGCGGTGGGAGCGGCGGGGGCGAGGGTGGCGGTGGCGGCGGTGGCGGCGGAGGCGGGGGTGGCGGTGGTGGAGGTGGTCGGAGTGGCTCGTCCCAGCGGAGCAGCACTGGGGGTGGTCAGCGCCAGCAGCAGCACCAGCAGCAGCAGCAGCGCTCTCGCGACGTCCCCACCCCTCAGCAGCTCCGTGAGTGGTACTCGCAGCGTCAGCGTGGTGGGGCGTTCGGTCCCTGCACCTACGTCCTTCGCACCAGCGACCGCGCGGGTGAGCAGTGTGGAGGCACCCACACCGCCCGCCGCTGCTTTGCCCGCTTGACCGACGCTTGGAGCCAGCAGTTTCCGGAGGCCTCTGAGATCCCCCGCTGGGGAGAGCTGTCTAGGGCTGGTGTGTCAGAATATTATTCTTATGTTCTAGCATGTAGTGGGGTGCTCTATAGCGAGTACAACCCTTCTAGGGTTTGCTATTTGTATCCCCATTTCTGCTAGTTCATTCCTCTTTCTTTCTTCTAACTTTTGTCATGGTGTAGCTATCTTTGATCTTGACTTTGATGCTATCCTTGCTGCCATGTATGCTGTGACTGTTAGTGATGAGGGTGACTGTTACCGGTGTTTCCCGCCCGACCCGGGCATTGGTACTGCTGCGTCAGGTGCCAGTGAGGCTGCTGCTCTAGGTGCCAGTGCGTCTGTGCTCTCAGGTACTAGTGAGTCTGCACTCTAAGGTACTGTGTCGGCTTCAACCTCTCACACCTTCACCCTTGACTCTGGGGCGTCTCTCTCCTTCTTTCAGGACCGCACCACTCTCACGCCGCTTAGTCGGCCGGTTGCGGTGTCCCTGGCTGACCCCTCTGGGGGTCCTGTCCTGTCTCGTTTCTCCACAGTCCTCCCGTGTCCGGCGGCTCCCTCTGGCACCCTGACTGGTCTCTACCTCCCCTCGTTCTCTACGAACCTGGTGAGTGGTGGTGACCTACAGGATGTGGGTGTCCACCAGTTCACTCCTGCTCGTCAGCGGGTGACACACTGCACAGAGGCTAGCACAGGTCGCCACCTGGCTACGTTTACACGTCAGCCAGGGTCGAGCCTGTATACACTGACCACTGCTTCTCCTCCCAGTGCCGAGTCTGGTCGAGTCCCTTCGTCTGGTCAGGTGTTTGCTGTAGCGTCCAGGTCTGGTCCTGAGTCTGCCCCCTGTTCGTGTCGCCGTCTGTCTCACGAGACTCTCCTCTGGCACCACCGCCTTGGCCACCCCTCTCTGCTTCGGCTCAGAGGCATGGCCTCCCGTCTTCTTGTGTCTGGTCTCCCCCGGTCCCTCCCTCCCCTTCCTCAGGGCCCTGGCCCTGCCTGTGTCCCCTGTGTCGAGGGGCGCCAGCGTGCTGCCCCTCACTCCTCCCAGTTTCCTCCGACAGAGGCTCCGTTGCAGACGCTTCACATGGACGTGTGGGGCCCTGCCCGCGTCCGTGGACTCGGTCACGAGCGCTACTTCCTGTTGGTGGTTGACGACTACTCGCGTTACACCACAGTCTTCCCCTTGCGCAGCAAGGGTGATGTCACTGAGGTGCTGATCGACTGGATCCGCGCAGCTCGTCTCCAGCTCAGGCAGAGCTTTGGCTCGGACTTTCCTGTGTTGCGTCTGCACTTGGATAGAGGCGGAGAGTTCTCCTCTGGCCTTCTGCGTGCCTTCTGTCGTGCGCGAGGCATCCGCCAGACCTTCACGCTTCCGGACTCACCGCAGCAAAATGGGATTGCAGAGCGCCGCATTGGCATGGTCATGGACGTCGCTCGTACGTCTATGATGCATGCGGCTGCCCCCCATTTTCTGTGGCCGTTTGCGGTCAGGTACGCGGCGCATCAGATCAACCTCCACCCCAGGGTCTCCAGGCCGGAGACCTCCGCAGCCCTGCTGTGGACGGGGAAGGTTGGCGATGCGTCGGCGTTCCGGGTCTGGGGATCTCGGGCGTTTGTCCGCGACTTGTCTACGGACAAGCTGTCCCCTCGCGCTGCTCCCTGCGTCTTCCTGGGGTTCCCCCCCGACGCCCCTGGGTGGCAGTTCTACCACCCCACCCCTCGACGTGTTCTGTCCTCCCAGGACGTCACGTTCGACGAGTCGGTACCCAACTACCGCCTCTTCCCCTACCGCACTCCGTCCCTCCCCCCGCCCCCGCTCTTCTTGGTACCAGGTCCCCCCCCGGTAGACCCCCTTCCCCCTCAGGGTCCTGCCCCTTCAGGTGTGTCCCAGGTAGACGCGGTCGAGCATGTCGAGGTCACTGGTGACTCTGGTGCTGCTGCGGGAGCTGAGCCTGGGGGTGCTGGGACTGGAGGTGCTACGCCGGGGGGTGCTGAGCCTGGGGGTGCGGAGTCTGGGGGTGCTGAGCCTGGGGGTGCTGAGCCTGGGGGTGCTGAGTCTGGGGGTGCTGAGCCTGGGGGTGCTGAGTCTGGGGGTGCTGAGCCTGGGGGTGCTGGGCCTGGGGGTGCTGAGCCTGGGGGTGCTGAGACTGGGGGTGCTCCGCCAGGAGGTGCTTTGCCTGAGGGTGCTGAGCCTGGAGGTTCTTCGCCTGGAGGTTCTCCGCCTGGAGGTGCTTCGTCTCGCCGAGAGCCACTCTCCCCACAGGAGCTGCGTGAGTGGTTTGCCCGGCGCTGGAGGCGTGCTGCTGGTGCTGGAGGTTCTTCGGCTGCAGAGGGTGCTGCTGCCACGAGTCCCGGAGGTGCTCGTGCTGTGGGTGCTGGAGCTGCTGGGCCTGGGGGTTCTCCTGGAGCTGGTGCTGCTGAGGGTGTTGGCGCTGAGACTACTGCTGGCGGTCCGACTGGTAGTGCTCCTGGTGCTGCTGGGGGTTCTGGAGCTACTGGAGGTGCTACTGGAGGAGCTGCTGGAGGTGCTGCTGGAGCGGGTACTCCTGCTGGGGGTACTGGTGCTGTCCCTGCTGTTTCTGGCGTCGCCACGCGGCCCCGACCGTAATTCGTTCCGCTCCTGCAGCAGGTTCTTGGTCTTACACCTTCTCCTGGTCCTCCTCCTCCTCCCTTAGAGGGTCCACCGCCTGTCCAGTCCCAGTCACAGCTACAGCCTGCCTCCCCTTTGCCTGCTCCTTCTCCCTACGCTGGTCCGACTGGAGGTCTTACTGAGCGTCGTGAGCCTGCGTCTCGTCCTGTGTCGCCTGTTCGTCCTGCACGCACTAGTGGTCGGGGTTCGCGTCAGCGTCCTCCTCCTGTCCCTAGCACGCACCGGATGTCTCTGCGTCCGTCCACTGCTCCTCTGCGTGCGCCTTTGCCTTCTCCTCCTTCTTCCTCTCTTCCTACTCTTGCCGACCCGGAGTCGGACTCTCTTCGTGCTGCCAGTCCTACTGTCACGCGTCTCCTTACTACTGCTGTCACTGACCCTTCTTTCGAGTCTTCTGCTGCGTCTGCCCTTGTCACTGAGCTCGTCGACTTTGCTGCGCGCTGTCGTCTAGACTACGCTGCTAGTCTTGTCGCTGAGTCTGAGTCTGCCTGTCCTCCGTCCGTCGGGGGTGAGTGTGCCCTTGGCACGGACGTCCTTGAGGACAGGCAGGAGGAGTTCCAGTGTCTGGCCGCCGCTTCACCTCATCTCGCGTCTGTACTGCTCGCCCCTGAGGAAGACCCGGATGCACTAGACATCCGGACTCCGCGCTCTTACGCGGAGGCGATAGAGGGTCCCTACTCCTCTCAGTGGCAGGCAGCTATGGATGCAGAGATGGCTTCCTGGAAGTCCACAGGCACCTACGTTGACGCTGTTCCCCCTCCTAGGGCGAACATAGTCAGTGGCATGTGGATTTTCAGGGTGAAGCGGCCGCCGGGTTCTCCGCCTGTCTTCAAGGCGCGTTACGTGGCTCGTGGCTTCAGTCAGCGGCAGGGAGTTGACTACTTTCATACCTTCTCCCCCACCCCGAAGATGACCACTCTTCGGGTACTGCTGCACGTTGCTGCTCACCGTGACTACGAGCTGCACTCTCTCGACTTCAGCACTGCTTTCTTGCAGGGCAGCCTGCACGAGGAGATCTGGCTGCGTCGCCCGCCTGGCTTCACTGGGTCTTTCCCTCCTGGTACCCAGTGGAGTCTCCGGCGTCCAGTCTACGGTCTCCGCCAGGCGCCACGTGAGTGGCACGACACACTGAGGACTACGCTGGCGGCACTTGGGTTTGCTCCTTCTACTGCCGACCCGTCGCTTTTTCTGCGCACCGACACCGCTCTGCCGCCGTTCTACATCCTCGTGTACGTCGACGACTTGGTCTTTGCCACAGCTGACACTGCTGGACTCGCCTACGTGAAGTCCGAGCTGCAGAAGAGACACACGTGCACTGACCTGGGTGAACTGCGCAGCTACCTTGGCTTGCAGATCACCCGGGACAGAGCACGCCGCACCATTACCCTGACTCAGTCACACATGGTGCAGCAGGTCCTTCAGCGCTTCGGCTTCACGTACTCCTCGCCTCAGGCCACTCCTCTGCCTACTCGCCACTCGCTCTCAGCTCTGCCTTCGGATGAGTCCGTAGAGTCGAGTGGTCCGTATGTAGAGCTTGTTGGCTGCCTCATGTACCTGATGACCTGCACACAACCTGACCTTGCATACCCTCTTAGCATTCTCGCACGCTATGTTGCTCCTGGGAGACACCGACCAGAGCACATGGCTGCAGCGAAGAGGGTGTTGCGCTACTTGTGCAGTACGTCGGGCATGGGGCTAGTGCTTGGAGGGCGCAGTCCAGTGGTCCTCACTGGGCACGCGGACGCTTCTTGGGCTGATGACCAGGCTACACAGCGGTCGTCACAGGGTTACACCTTTGGCCTTGGTTCCGGCTCTGTTTCGTGGCGGGCTACCCGCTCATCTTCTGTTCTCGGCTCCAGTTGTGAGGCTGAGATCTACGCCGAGGCTATGGCTGCTAAGGAGCTTCGCTGGCTCACCTACCTGCTGACCGACCTTGGAGAGCCGCCTCGTTCTCCTCCAGTCCTGTACGTAGACAACAAGGCCATGCTGGCCTTGTGTCGAGAGCAGCGACTGGAGCACAGGACAAAGCACATTGCTTTCCGCTACTTTCTTGCTCGTGAGCTAAAGCAGCGTGGACAGTTGCGACTTGCGTACGTGGCCTCTGAGGCCAACACTGCTGATGTCTTCACCAAGGCACTTGCGCCTTGTGATCATCAGCGTTGCTACACGCAGCTGGGTCTTGTGCCTGTCCTGCCTCACATGCTCACTTCTTGACCTTGCTTGTACCTTGACCTATATATACTCTTGCTCTTGCTTGCTTGACTCTTGTATATCTCTATATATATTCTTGCATGTGAACTGGGCTTCTGGCCTTTGAACTTGTGCTCGGAATGTGTGGTGACTTTGTGATCCACCCTGGGCTTTGCTTTGCTTTGCTTGACTGGTCTTGTGACCCCTTGTTCTCCCCCACTTTGCCTATGGGGGTGTGTCAGAACATATAGCTTACTTATTTGTGTAGGCTATAGTGGGGTATCCCATAGGGGGTACAACCCAATTAGGGTTTCCTATTTGTACTCACTTCGTTCATAGTCATTTCATCCTCGTTCACTTCTTCTCAGCGAGGGATCTCTGTGGCCTCCGGGAACTGGTGACGCCACCCGTCCGTCAGGCGGCCAGAGCAGCGCTGGGTGGGGTGCGCACCCCCACACTGCTCACCCGCACGGTCGCCGGTGCGCAGGACGTAGGTGCACGGACCAAAACCCCCACCCCGCTGGCGTGCAGTGTACCACTCACGGAGCTGCTGAGGGGACGGGGTCTCACGACCATGCTGCTGCTGCTGGCGCGGACCACCACTGAAGCCACTCCTCTGTGTAGACCCGCGACCAGCTCCACCGCCACCCCCGCCGCCTCCGCCGCCTCCGCCGCCTCCGCTACTACCGCCGCCTCCGCTACTAACGCCGCCTCCGCCGCCTCCTCCACCGCCGCCACCTCCGCTACCTCCGCTCCCACCGCCACCGCCACCGCCACCGCCGCCTCCGCCTCCACTGCCGCCACTGACACCTCCACCCCCACCTCCACTCCCACCGCCACCCCCACTCCCCCCGCCGCCTCCACCTCCACCGCCACCGCCCCCGCTCACTCCCCCAGCGCCCCTGCCCCCCTTGCCCTTGCCAGAGCGGCGTCTCCCGCTAGGGGCAGACGCCGCACCGACCGACTCAAGACTAAGGAGGTCGACCGCAGCAGCAGAGGCAAAAGAGGGCAGAAGGGGGGAGGGGGAACACCCCTCAAAGATGGGGGTGCGCGGGTCACCACAAGAGGCCCCTACAGCGACTATGCTCTTCTCCGCCGCTAGGAGGGCCTTCTCGAGGAGGTCAACAGTGAGTGTGGTGGGACAGACTGAAAGGAAGTGGTCCCTGACTACGCGAAGGGAGTCAGGGAGGTGAGTGACTATGTAGTAGAGAGTGATGTACATGGGGGGGGGGGTTCTTGGCGCAGAAGTCAGCAGGAAGCGCAGCGTAGTAGCGAGTGTCACTAGTGCGGAGGTGCGTAATGAGGTCAGCTACTGTGGGAAAGGCAGCAAGGTCAGGGAAGAGGTACGGTAGCATGAGACGGCTCAGTGCAGCAGCGGCAGGGGAGGAGTAGCATGCAACTACAACGTCGTACAAGGTCTGAGCACTCTTTTACTGACTAAAGTGCGCACGCTCGGAGGTAGGGAGGTGGCGACGCACAGCAAGACGTGCAGCAGCGTCGCGTGTGGCCCACTGGGAGCGAACAGTGGCGTCAGCATCAGCAACAGGGGCAGGAGAGGCGCCAGAGGTGAGGTCAAAGAGAGAGAGACCATCTGCCCTATCGCACTGTAAGAACAGTTGCAGGTCATCTACCCAGACGTCAAAGTCAATGGCTCGACCCTCAGCATCAAAAGCGAGGACACTAGTGATAGCCATGACCATAGTAGACTAGCAGTGCAAACAGTAGGGAAAGGGCAGTGTAGTGACAGAGGCGCTGTGCTCACCAGACGGGGCTGCTCGGGCGGCTCGGCGGTAGGGCGGCTCGGCAGCTCGGCGGCTAGGCTGCTGGGCTGCTCGGCGGCTCGGCGGTAGGGCGGCTCGGCGGCTCGGCGGCTCGGCTGCAGTGCGGCTGGGCGGCTCGGGTGCAGTGCGGCTCGGCGGCTGGGCGGCTCGGCTGCTCTGCCGCTGGGCGGCTCGGTTGTGCTGCTGCAGGGCGGCGCGGCGGTTGGCTGCTCGGCTGGGTGAGGCGGCTCGGGCAGCTCGGGTGGCGGGCGGCGCTGCAGCAGGTGACGGGGCCGAAGGTAAGGTGGCGGGGCCGCAGGTAAGGTGGCGGGGCCGCAGGTAAGGCGGCGAAGCCGCAGGTAGGGTGGCGGGGCCGCTGGTAGGGTGGCGGGGCCGCAGGTAAGGCGGCGGGGCCGCAGGTAGGGTGGCGGGGTCGCTGGTAGGGTGGCCGGGCCGCAGGTAAGGTGGCGGGGCCGCAGGTAAGGTGGCGGGGCCGCAGGTAAGGCGTCAAAGCTGCGGGTAAGGCGGCGCAGCCACGAGTAGGGTGGCGGGGCCGCAGGTAAGGCGGCAGAGCCGCGGGTAGGGTGGCGGGGCCGCAGGTAAGGTGGCGGGGCCGCAGCAAAGGGCGCTGGGACCGCAGAGGACGGCGGCGCGTCGTACGGGCGGCACGCGACGCCGCGAAGGGCGGCGACGGGCCGGTACGGGCGGCGACGGGCCGGGACAGGCGGCGCAAGGGCGGCGACGGGCCGGTACGGGCGATGCAAAGGGCGGCAATGGGCCGCGTAGGGTGGCGACGGGCCGCTAAGGGCGGCGACGGCCGAGCAAGGGCGGCGTAAGGGAGGCCGCTAGGGGCGACGCGACAGGGCCGAAGGAGGCCTAAGCGAGGTGCGCTCCGGGCAGGAAAATATAACTTCGATTTTGGTGGGTCCTAAGAACAGTTCCCACGAGGGAACCTGCTCGATACCATGAGAAGAAACGAGAATTAATGAACTATGAATGAAGTGGGTACAAGTACTAACCCTAATTGGGTTGTACCCCCTATGGGATACCCCACTACAGCCTACACAAATGTATAAGCTATATAAAGTTCCGACAATCTGCAAGACAAGATAGCTGCGCAGTTCAACCAGGTCTGTGCACGTGTGTCTCTTCTGCAGCTCCGACTTGACGTGGGCGAGTCCCTCAGCGTCAGCAGTGGCAAAGACCAAGTCGTCGACGTACGCGAGGATGTAGAACGGCGGCAGGGAAGTGTCGGTGTGCAGAAACAGCGACGGGTCGGCAGTAGAAGGCGCAAACCCAAGAGCCGCAAGTGTAGTCCTCAGTGTGTCGTGCCACTCACGTGGCGCCTGGTGGAGACCATAGACCGGCCGCCGGAGACTCCACAAGGCACCAAGAGGGAACGACCCAGTGAAGCCAAGAGGGCTCCGCAGCCAGATCTCCTTGTGCAGGCTGCCCTGCAAGAAAGCTGTGCTGAAGTCAAGAGAGTGAAGCTCGTAGTCATGCTGAGCAGCGACGTGCAGCAGTACCTAAAGAGTGGTCATCTTCGGGGTCGGGGAGAAGGTCTGGAAGAAGTCAACTCCCTATCGCTAACTGAAGGCTCGAGCAACGTAACGCGCCTTGAAGACACGCGGAGAACCCGGTGGTCGCTTCACCCTTAAAATCCACATGCCACTAACGACGTTCGCCCCAGGAGGGGGAACCTCGTCAACGTAAGTGCCTGTGGACTTCCAGGATGCCATCTTTGCGTCCATGGCTGATTGCCACTGAGAGGAGTAGGGACCCTCAATTGCCTCTGCGTAAGAGCGCGGAGTCGGGATGTCTGGTGCATCCGGGTCTCCCTCAGGTGCAATCAGCATGGACACAAGATGAGGTACAGCGGCTGGAAAGCACTCAAAGCCCTCCAGCCTGTCCTCAAGGACGACCGTGCCAAGAGCACACTCACCCCCATCGGACGGAGGATAGACAGACTCAAACTCAGCAACCAGACTCGCGGCGTAGTCTAGACGACAGCGAGCAGCAAAGTCGACAAGCTCTACAACTAAGGCAGATGCAACAGTGGACTCAAAGGAAGGGTCAGTAACAGTAATGGCCA